>JALPQD010000658.1:498615-519731 GCA_023101885.1 Typhlomys cinereus
GGATCCCACGTATAGACGCCAAGCGGAAGCCGGGCGGCCTGCACTTCTGGTCCTGGTAGGGCGGAGCCTGTGAATCCCGGGGCAGAAGGAGGTGGAGGCGGTCCATGGTGGTTCCCGATTCGTCTGTGGTTCTACACACATACACACACACACACACAGACATACACACACGCACATACACACGCATATGCACACAGTTGAATAAATAATAATAATAATAAAATTAAAATAAAAAATTAAAAAAAAAAAAGCTTAACAGAGACACTTTGGACCTTAATCAAAACCTTAAAGAAATGGACCTTACAGATCTCTATCGAATTTTTCACCCACGCACAAAAGAATACACATTTTTCTAAGCAGCACACGGAACTTTCTCCAAAATAGATCACATATTGGGCCACAAAATGAATCTATACATATACAAAAAAGTTGAAATTCTAACCTGTGCCCTATCAGACCACCACGGCCTAAAGCTGGACATCCACAACACAACAAGCACGAGAAAATACACTAACACCTGGAAACTTAACAATATGGTGCTGAATGAGAACTGGATTCAGGAAGAAATTAAAAAAGAAATTCAAGATTTCCTGAAAGTGAACGATAATGAAAATACAACTTACCAAAATCTCTGGGACACAATGAAAGCTTTCCTAAGAGGTAAGTTCATAGCTCTTAATACTTACTTCAAAAAAATGGAAAAATAAGAAATAAATAACTTAACAATGCAGCTTAAGGCTTTAGAGCAACTTGAACAATCTGATCCAAAAAGTAGTAGAAGAGAGGAGATTAGCAAAATAAGGGGAGAAATATCTGAAATCAAGACTAAGAAAATGATAGAAAAAATCCATCAGTCAAAAATCTGGTTCTTTGAAAAAATCAATAAGATTGATACACCCCTAGCTACATTAACAAAAAGCAAGAGAGAGAAAACCCAAATTAACAAAATTAGAAATGAACATGGAGTTATCACTACTGATACCCAAGAAATCCAGAGAATTATAGCATCATATTTCAAAAACTTGTACTCTGTGAAGTTTGACAACACAAAAGGGATGGATGAATTTCTATGTAAACACAACCTACCTAAATTGAATCAGGAAGTAGTGAATTATTTAAATAGTCCTATAACATATAAGGAAATTGAAGAAAAATCTCAAATCTTCCCACCAAATATGTCCTGGACCAGATGGATTCAGCATGGAGTTCTAACCAGACATTTAAGTAGTTAAGGAGTTAATATTCCTTAAACTGTTTCTTCAAATAGCAAAGGAAGGAACACTACCATATTCCTTCTATGAAGCTAATATTGTCTAAATACAAAAACCTAATAAAGATTCACTTAAAAAAGAAAATTATAGGCTGATCTCTCTGATGAACACAGACGCAAAGATTCTCAAAAAAGTCTTAGCAAATCGGATTCAAAAACATATCAAAAAGATCATTCACAGGGACCAAGTAGGCTTCATCCCCGGCACACACGGTTGGTTCAACAAACGAAAATCAATAAATGTCATTCATCATGTAAACCAGTCCAAAGTCCAAGACCACATGATATTCTCAATAGATGCAGAAAAAGCCTTTGACAAGATCCAACAGCCTTTTATGATGAAAACGCTGGAGACAGTAGGAATGGAAGGAACCTTTATGAATATAATAAAAGCTGCATACAACAAGCCCACAGCAAGGATTATGCTCAATGGGGAACAATTGGAAGCATTCCCACTTCTATCAGGAACTGGACAAGGCTGTCCTCTCTCACCACTTCTATTCAATATTGTACTTGAAGTCTTAGCTGAAGCCATAAGACAAGAAAGGGACATAAGAGGGATTCAAATCGGCAAGGAAGAAGTCAAGCTATCCTTATTTGCAGATGACATGATCTTATACCTGAGGGATCCCAAAAACTCCACCAGGAAGCTCCTGGAACTAATACAGAAGTTCAGCAGTGTGGCAGGATACAAAATAAATGTGCAAAAATCAGAGGCCTTCCTATATGCCCAGAATGAAAGAAGTGAAAAAGCCTTGAGAGAAACAATCCCATTTACTATAGCCCCTAAAAAAATGAAATACCTTGGAATAAACCTGACCAAGGAGGAAAAAGACCTTTACAATGAAAACTTTAAAACCCGAAAGAAAGAAATTGTAGAAGACACCAGAAGGTGGAAAGACCTCCCTTGTTCCTGGATTGGCAGAATCAACATTGTAAAAATGACCATCCTACCAAAGGCAATATACAAATTCAGTGCTGTACCAATTAAAATCCCAAAGCAATTCTTTAAAGAAGTTGACCAAATAATCTCAAAATTCGTATGGAGGCACAAAAGACCCAGGATAGCAAAGACAATCCTGAGTAACAAAAACACTGCTGGAGGTATTACCATACCAAAACTTAGTCTATACTACAAATCCATAGTTATAAAAACAGGCTGGTACGCGCTCCAAAATAGACACACAGATCAATGGATAAGGGTTGAAGACCCATATGTAAGACCACAAAAATACAGCCATTTGATCTTTGACAAAGGGGCCCAAAGAATCCAATGGAAAAAGAACAGTATCTTCAACAAATGGTGCTGGAAAAACTGGATCTCCACCTGCAGAAGATTAAAGCTGGACCCGTATTTGTCACCATGTACAAGACTTAATTTCAAATGGATCAAGGACCTTGATATAAGGCCAGAGACTATAAAAACCATAGTTGAAAGGATAGGGAACTCCCACGAGCTGATTGGGCTAGTCCAAAATTTCCTAAACAGACATCCAATGGCACAGTCACTGCTACCATCTCTCAACAGTTGGGACCTTGTGAAATTAAAGAGCTTCTGTTCAGATAAAGAGATTGTAACATGAGCTCAAAGGCAACCCACAGAATGGGAGAAAATCTTCACGAACCACTTATCTGATAGAGCTCTGCTGTCCCGAGTGCACAAAGAACTTAGAAAACTAAATTCCAAGGAAAAGAATGGCCCAATTAAAAAATGGGCCCTGGAACTTAAAAGAAATTTTACCAGGGATGACATTAAAATGTCTAATAAATATCTAAAAAAATGCTCCACTTCCTTAGCCATCAGAGAAATGCAAATCAAAACTTCCCTGAGATATCATCTCACCCTGGTCAGGATGGCAAAAATCCACAATACAAACAGCAGCAAATGCTGGAGAAGTTGTGGAGAGAGGGGAACTCTCCTACATTGCTGGTGGTAATGCAGGCTCATACAGCCACTCTGGCGAGCTGTCTGAAGATTCTTAAAGAAATTAAAGATTTAAATGCCATATGACCCTGCTATCCCACTTTAGGGAATAATCCCCCATGCAGCAGAAGTTCACCTCGAAAGCACAAGCACGACCATGTTTATAGCAGCACTGTTTACAATAGCAAAGTCATGGAATCAGCCCAAATGTCCACCAGTTGACGATTGGTTAAGGAAACTGTGGTACATCTGTACAATGAAGTACTACTCAGCCATCAAAAATGATGAATTACTGGATTTGCTGGGAAATGGATGTTATTAGAAACAATTATATTAAGTGAAGTATCCCAAACCCAGAAAATTAAGCGCCGTATGTACTCCCTAAAAGGTGGCTCCTAGTACCAAACTCACCCAGCCCACATTGATACACTCAAAGGCGAACCTATGTAATACAGTAATTGTAAGGATTATGAACAGGAGGGATGGGGTTGAAGGACCACACCAGACAAAAGGAGAGAGGGGACCATGTTACAGCATAGAAAATAGGCCTCCATCAAGGAATGCAAGTAAGTAATGGGACAACTGGTTAAATTCACAAACGTTCATTCCTGATCATGTTCAACTGAGGGCGTATGATCTCACCAGAAGGGGAGGGCATATAGTCTGGCAGATAAAAAGTAATCATTTTGCAAATGGGTGATTGACCCCTCCCTCACTGAAGTTTCCAACTTTTATTACATCTACCCTTGAATGTGCTATTATAGCAAGACTCCAGTTTAACAGCTTTTTGTCCCTGACCAGGGGGTGACATACAGTGCCCATCAGGATGGAGTGAAGGGCATTGCAGGAGCAGCAAAACTGCAAAAGAAAATCAACAAACCACAATCCAGATCTTCATAGACTCTATATCAACCACATAGAACTAGGCCAGCCAAATCTCTCCCCATCCTGAAGCTCAGGGACCTTTGCGGAAGAGGGGGCGGTAAGATTGTAAGAGCAAAAGGATGGGAGGAGCAATGATTTGCAAGATTCTCCACACTAGTTAGGGTCGAAGCAATCATTATAGGGATCTGCATGCCCTGCGCAATGTACGACACACTATTGACCTCACAAAGTCTAGCATCAGCAAGATCCTTGGAGACAAGGTATTGACAGCCACAGTAGTGTTCCTATGCTTAAGGGGAACACAAGAAAGGGTTCAGGGAAATGCCACTGGGTCCCTGTACATCATCGGAGAGGAGGACCCAGAGTGAGAGTTAGGCATACACAATAAATGACTCTCTGGGAATTGGGGGAGAGGCACTGGGGGATGTGGAGTTCGGGGAGGGGGAGCAGGGTGTTTTGGGGGAGGAGGAAGGAGGGAGGGAACTGGTCTACCTATTAAGTTTGTATATGCGGAAATAATAATAAAATATGTATTAAAAAAGAATGTTTACAGTGGGAAAAGGGGAAGAGTTGGAGTCAAGCAATAAAGGCTGATAAATGACATAAAAAAATAAGTAACCCTTTGGATACAATGTCCCAATATTAATGTCATGTCCTAGATTGAAATGATGTTAGGAAGTAAAACCTGTTCAATGGTTTATTCCCAAGAACCTTGGACCTTTCACTTATAGGCTTGGCCAGGTAGCTTATTCCTGAAATCCCAGCATGGGGACACTGAGGCAGGAGGATGACCATAAATTCAAGACCAAGCGGGATTCCATCGTGACTTTCATTCCAGCCTGGGCTACCCTGTGACTTTCAGGCCGGTCTAGGCTCCAGAGTGAAACCTTCCTTCAAAAACAATGATCAGAACAGAAAAATGTGCATGTATATTATGGTTCTCATTGCAATGTTTGTTTCTTTTTTCTTAAGTGCTAGATCTCTTCATACATCCCACACAGTCTGTTTCTCCTTAATGAAATAGTTGGGTGTTTACATTAGAGTTCTCATTTTCAGGAAAGAAGGAGCTTCCTGATTCAAATCTCGTTCTGGAAAAAGTTCTGCCGAGAAGGAAGTTCATCCCTGATCCCCAAGGCACAAACGATATTCCCATTCTTCGGCCAGCACTTCACCTATCAGTTTTTCAAGACAGATCACAAACGAGGACCTGCTTTCACCAGGTGACTGGGCCATGGGGTGAGACAGAATGAAATATAACCAGTCAGAAAGAAATGCCTCAACATTGGAGAGAAAAGTGCCCTAAAAACTGAGCCATATGACTGCCTTTTATTTTTTATTTTTTGTAATTTTAAAAATATCTGGCAGTTAGGATGAAACCGATGATATGAAGAAGGTCTATGTAGGGTCCTAATACATTTCAACATAGAGATAAGCTAGTAGAGTTGGGTACACAAATAAACGTACATGATTTTATGCCTATAAAAATTATTCATTGAAAATTTGTAAAGAGAACTAACATTAACAAGATGCAATATCTCCCCACTTTTCTAGGTGGATTTAGTCACGCGTATGGAGAAACTCTAGAGAGACAGCATGAACTGCGTCTTTTCAAGGATGGAAAGTTGAAATATCAGGTATGTCCTGTGTTGAAATCACAAGGGGGTAGGGACGATGGTATAGCCCAGTGGCCGAAATCTCTGAATTTCCCCCCTCCGCTGCTTCCCTCAAATAAGTGAAATGTCAGAGCACGAGAGAAACCAAGTCACAAGGGACAAGGATTTGCTTTACAAGTAACTCTCGGTTCTTTGCTACTGCTGCCTTTCAGGTCATCGACGGAGAGGTCTATCCTCCCACGGTCAGAGACACCCAGGTGGACATGATGTACCCACCCCACATCCCTGAGCATCTGCGCTTTGCTGTGGGGCAGGAGGTCTTCGGTCTGGTGCCTGGGCTGATGATGTACGCCACCATCTGGCTGTGGGAACATAACCGAGTGTGCGATATCCTCAGACAGGAGCACCCGAGTGGGATGATGAGCGTTTATTTCAGACCACCAGGCTCATCCTGATAGGTAAGCCACAAGAGAAAATGATGTGAACGAGAGCGCCCCACACCCCCACCCCCCACACAGGAAAGGGTAGGTGCCTTTCCGTTGCTTGAAGGTTTCTGATCAGGAAAGACCAGATTTCAATCACGTGTCTTGTCCTAACAGGAAAGACGATCAAGATTGTGATCGAAGACTATGTGCAGCACCTGAGCGGCTACCATTTCAAACTGAAGTTTGACCCTGAGCTGCTCTTCAGCAAACGGTTTCAGTACCAGAACCGCATCTCTGCAGAGTTCAACGTACTTTATCACTGGCATCCGCTGATGCCCGACACCTTTCACATTGAGGACCAGGAGTATGACTTCAAACAGTTTCTCTACAAGAACTCCATTCTCATTGGCCACGGGCTCACCCGGGTTGTGGAATCCTTCACCAGGCAGTCGGCTAGCAGGATAAGCAGGGGCCCTGGGACACAAGAGAGCCCTGGAGCTTCAGAATTTCTGCCTCACGTGATTTACTAATTTTCTTTGTATTAAAAGAATACTCGGTTACTCTACTGGTGCTGGAGTGAAATCGGAAGTCCAGAAGGGTTTGGGAAAGCATGTGGTCTAGTAGACAGTTGTCAAGCAAAATAGCGTGTGTCCATACCTGAAAAAGAGATGATCAAGGGTTTGCACCAGTCTTAAGTTCTGTGTGTGTATGTGTACAAGAGGGCACTTGAGCACGTGTACCTGTGGAGGCTCAAGGAGGACCTCAGGAATCCTCAGGTTACTTCTTGTCATTTTCAACAGGTCAATGAGCTCTTGCTTAATGTGCAAGTGAATTTAAACATAGCTCCCAGGATATGTGATATAGGTAGAGAGGGATCCTTCCAGAAATAGAGGTTAACGTCTCCCCTCCATTATGCCAAAAGGAAGGATTGCTTTTACCTAAACCTTGTGTTGGGTTCATTTTCCTCAGGTGGCGGGTGGCAGGAACGTCCCTGTAGCAGTGCGAGCAGTGGCAAAGGCCTCCATCGAGCAGAGCAGACAGATGAGATTCCAGCCTCTGAACAAATACCGCAAGCGCTTCTCCATGAAGCCCTATGCCTCCTTTGAAGAACTCACAGGTGAGAGCCAGAGACAGCTGCTGAGGTCCAGGTGGGGACACAGAGGCGGAGCACAACCTGAGTAGGGAGGAAGCGTTTTCTGCGGCACCATGAGTTTGACGCGGGCTCTGTCTGTCCCTCCCCTGCCCAGGAGAGAAGGACATGGCCGCGGAGCTGGAAACCCTCTACGGGAACATCGATGCCGTGGAGCTGTATCCCGCCCTGCTGGTGGAGAAGCCCCGTCCAGACGCCATCTTCGGGGATACCATTGTGGAGCTGGGCGCACCCTTCTCCCTGAAAGGACTCATGGGCAACCCGATCTGTTCCCCCGGCTACTGGAAGCCCAGCACCTTCGGCGGAGACGTGGGCTTCTTTGTGGTCAACACGGCCTCCATCCGGTCTCTCATCTGCCACAACGTGAAAGGCTGTCCCGTGACGTCATTCAGCGTTCAGAATCCGCGGCTCCCCAAAACGGCCACCACCAGCACCGCCAGTTCTTCCCACTCCACGCTGGAGGACGTCAACCCCACGCTTCTGCCCAGGGAGTGCTCCACCGAACTGTAGGAGTCCGGCCCCCACATTTATTTGTTGATATGGACAATTCCTTTAGCTTAACTATTTAATATTCATACCAAGTGCCCTTGGTCAACATCTCCCATAGAAGGCAGCTCACGAGAGATGTCACACTTCCCCTGGTTTCTGGGTCTTCTCCTTTGAAGACATTCCCTCCACTGAAAAGTGGGAAAGGACTTGACATCTGTTTACTTGAATTTCAGCTCCCATTGTGTCTTAAGAGCAAAGCAGCAGTGCTTGAATGCTCCGGTGCTGCTGTGGAATGGAATATGCTGCAAGTACGTACACTGTGAACGTTCTCAGGGTTCTGGGGTGTGTCTGAGGCTATATTCAGGTGGGATTTTAGGGACATCCAGGGGCATTTCTAAATGATGGTTTAAGGCAGATGTTACCAAAGATTTCGTTGTTGAAGCAGTCTTGCTATCATTATTGAAACTGGTCAATTTAAAAAAGCCATGAAATTTTCTCTTGTGAAAAGTAGTAGAAATTGATTCTGTGTTTTTTAGTAAAGCATGACAGCCAGTTCCCTATGCCTGTCACAGTCACCTTTTAGAGCCACAGGCCAGCTAAAAGGTGGTGAGACTACTGCAGCCCTGTCCTAAAATTGAGAATGTTTTCTAGAAAAAAAAATTTTTAATGGAATCAATATGCCAAACCTGTAATAAGCAAAGGGTCTATGTAGCCTGGATTTTGCTATGAGTTTAATAAATTACCAAGCTGGTCTTAAGTGAAATGTTTTCTTTGTTTTTTTTTGTTGGCACGTATGCTTTCTGTTGTGCATTGCAGCATAAAACATGCTCTATGTGCCCTCTAGTAGGGTGGAAGTGTGTCGGCGACCTCATGATATGCCTGCCTCTTCACTGCAGGCCAGGGCCTAGTGCCAACCAAGCTTGGCCACCAGCATGCTGCCCTTTGGTTGCTCAAAGCCCTCCAAATCAGTTACTCTATCTTTGAACGATTTATATTTTGTTACTTGAATTTTTATGCATTTAGGGAAAGTCAGCTCAGGACTACTAGTAAACTCCTTTGGAGGAATTTGCTTATTTTAAGTAAGAGGCAGAAGGTTTTTTAACCTGTGTAATAGTTGCTCTTAATTATTGCTGTGAGAGAATACTCAAAGTCAATCAACTTAAGGGAAAAAGGGAGGTTTGTTCAGCTTACAGTTCCAGAGGGGAGGCAGTTTCTCATGGCAGAGATGGCATGGCTGGCTGGCCAAAGCTGGAGGAGGCTAAGTCATCGCAGACATCTTGGAAGCTGAGAGCTGCAGACTGCTTGCTGCAAAGATCGACTTCTCCTGGAGGTAGGGTGGGACTAATCCACCTCAAGGCCCACCCCTTGTGACTGCCTTCCTCCAGCGAGGCTCCACCTTTCAAGGTGCCATGACCTTGCCAAATACATGAGACTGTGGGGGACACATTTCATACCATGACACTCCACCCTGGCCCCCACAGGCTCATTGCCATATCATTATGCAACCCCATACTCAGTCAACCACTTTCACAGTCTTCATAGACTACATTAGTTAATCCCAACCAGTCTAAAAGTCAAAGGTCTCCTGTGAAATCAAAGACAAATCACATACTCATCCAATATACAATGCACAGAATAAACATCCCATCCAAAAGGAAGAAATAGGAGGCATATCCAGGAAAGCTTGGTCCATAACAAGACCGAAAACCAGCAGGACAAACCACAATCTTGTAGCTCCAAGTCAACAGGTGAGCCCTCTCTTTGAAATCATCTCAGTTCCAAAGGGCTTAAGTTCCACCCAGTGCATGCAGCTGCCCATAGAATATGTTGGTCTCTTGAGCTGACTCCTCCCAGGAGATTCTTCTTAACATGTCCCAAGCCCAATACTGTTTTACCCTGTACAGGAGAGGGCTCCAAACGACTATCCACTGACTTCCATGAGCCCACCTATTAATTCCCACCCATATCCCCTATAACACTCCCCCCATCCTGGGAATCAAAAAAATCTAACAACACTTCTGTTTACTCCAAGATCTTATAATTTAATAAGACCTATCCCAACGCCATCATGTTCCTGTCCCTTTCACCCTCCTATCCTCTACCCATCCCTAAATACCACTTTCCAACTTAGATCTCAGTGATGCCTTCTTTACCATCCAGCTTCATCCCCTCCCTCACCCATATTTGCCTTCACCTGGGAAGACTCCAACACCATCACTGCCTGCCAACTCAAATGGACAGTCTTCCCGAGGCTTTGGAGATATCCCTATTCTTGGAGACCCTAGACAAAGGATCTCCTGTCCCTCAATCTTTACTGCAGCCACCGCCTTCAATATGTTGATGACATTCTCCTTTTGTAGCCCATCCTAAGCTTCCTGTATCCAACATACCGTCCAACTCCTTAATGCCCTTCCCTCCTGGGGCTCTCGACTATCCAGAAAATGCCCAATAATGCTCTCCAACCATAACCTATTTCAGTCTTCTTTTTTCCCCCCACCCAGGGAAAAACTATCTCCAAATCCAGGTTCAGGAACGCCTTCCCCCCCTTTTTCCCCCCCGCTCCAAGAGGAAACTTCTGGCACTGATAAGATTCTTCAAATTCTTCCATAATTTGATTCCTAATTTCTCTAATAGCTTACCCTATACACCAGCATCTAGGGCTCCTTAGATGCACCTGTCCTCAATCTTGCCTCTCTCACAATGCCTATTAATATGAGATTAATAAACTTATATCCCTTCTCTCACAAGCTTTTACCCTTCCCAACCTGATCAAACCATACCTTTCTGTCTTTCTCCATGCTACATAAGGACATGTTTTATCTATCCTCTGCAAAAAATGGGGAACACTTTCATTGCTCTGGCTCACATCTCTAAGAAACTCGATGCAGCCTCCAGAGGATGGCTTCCTGCCTCTGGACCCTTTCAGCAGCAACGATTATGGTCCCTAAACCAAGCAAACTCTCCCAACCAAAGACACATCAACATCCCACCACCATTCCTGAAGGACTTCTTAGTGGCCACAAGGCATTCCTGTCTCTCCCCACAGCTCAGCCTCCAGACCTCCACCCATATGTGTTGATCCCACTTCCATCTTTGAACCCTCACCTCCTTTAAACCCCATCACTCTCCTCCCTACAACCACCCCCCATCTCCAACTATAAACCTCATACTCCTTTTCTAAGGGCCTAACCCACTTTTCTAACTTATTTCAACACATTCATGATGCTCCCCTATCCCAGACACCTGACTAGTTTATGGATAGCAGCTCCCCCAAATCATCCCTTTTCTACAAGCATGCCATTATTCAAGGATATCCCACCTCTCCTTCTTCCTAGACACATATGAGGACACAATGCATTCCCCTCCCACAACTTATCAACAAGTTGAACTAGTTGCCTCTTACTGGAGCACTAACCTTACCTAATGATGCCCTTATCAGAACAAGAATGTCAGGAGGACCCTGCAATTCTTACCAAGGGGATAAGCCTCTTCCTAAGGTTCTTGGGTATAAACAGGTTGTCATGGTATGAAATGTGTCCCCCAAGTCTCATGTATTTGGCAAGGTCAGGGCACCTTGAAAGGTGGAGCCTCGCTGGAGGAAGGCAGTCACAAGGGGTGGGCCTGAGGTGGATTAGTCCCACCCTACCTCCAGGAGAAGTCGATTTTTGCAGCAACAGTCTGCAGCTCTCAGCTTCCAAGATGTCTGCGATGACTTAGCCTCCTCCAGCTTGGGCCAGCCAGCCATGCCCTCTCTACCATGAGAAACTGCCTCCCCTCTGGAACTGTAAGCTGAACAAACCTCCCTTTCTCCCTTAAGTTTACGACTTTGAGTATTCTCCACAGCAATAATTAAGAGCAACTGTTACAGAAATTGGTACCAGGAGGGGGGTATTGTTTGAGAATAAAAACAGCTGGTACCACAACATGAATTTGTTGTGAAGCTGAGAGAAGTTGATACCCAAAAGTAGGGCCAATGCTGTGATGTGGCTAGTGTGCTTTGGAACTGTTTGTTGGGAGAAATGTGGAGAACTTTGGGACTTTGTGCTGGGAAAGTCTTTGCATCTGAGCAAGGGGACCAAATGGGCCTTTCTGTGAGAGCTCAGGGGAGAGAAATGCTGTGAGAGACGCAGCAGGGAAGCCAGCTTTGTGATGGTTCAGAGGGGAACAGAGACTGTTTTGCACTGGATGAGTGACACATGGAGCCATGTTGTTGAGCGAGAGTTTAGTGAAGTTTTGCCCTCATCCTGAAAGTTTGCCTGAAATTAAGCTGGAGTGCTTGGCGGAGGAAATTTCAAAGCAATGTAGTCTTGACATGTGATATGGCACTTTTTAGTTGTCTTCAGAGTTATGAAAAAGAGCAAAGAATCAGGCAGGAAGAAGCAAAAACTGTAAGATCCAAGAATGAAAAATACAATGGCAAACTTAAAGAGTTGAACCAGGAAGAAGCAGAGAACAAAATGGCTGTTGAAGAGATTAGCTCCATTTGTAAATCAAAGCCTGCCCTTAATTTGAATAATAGGAGAGGCCCTAGCTTGAGGGCAAGATTCTCAGGGAAGCCTCCCACTCATAAGAATGCAAATCCTTTCAGAAGCCTGGAGCTAAAGGGTAGAGTTCAAAAGCAAGAGTTGGTTTCTCTTACAAGCAACTGCCCAGGAGTGGAAGACATGGCCAGCATGGAGAAGCAGAATCAGCTGTGATTCAAGGGGGCCAGTCTTGGCAAAGTCGTCCACGTGGTTCTGGTTTTAGAGGCATCAGTGATGCAAGAGGGAGGAGATCATGGAGTCCTCCTCCAAGATTTCAAAAATTGGCAGAATCCAGGCATCATGAGGCAAGAAGCCTGCAGTTTAGAGGCCCAAGAAGGACAGTTTGTGCTGTGGAGTTAAAGCCTGGTTTGCCATTGAGAAGTAAAGATGTTAGAGATGCCAGACACAATGTGGGACACCCAAGGAGAGCTGTATATCCTGGATACCCAAGAAATCCAGAGAATTATAGCATCTATATTTCAAAAACTTGTACTCTGTGAAGTTTGACAACACAAAAGGGATGGATGAATTTCTATGTAAACACAACCTACCTAAATTGAATCAGGATGTAGTGAATTATTTAAATAGTCCTATAACATATAAGGAAATTGAAGAATAATCTCAAATCTTCCCACCAAAAAATGTCCTGGACCAGATGGATTCAGCATGGAGTTCTAACCAGATATTTAAGTAGTTAAGGAGTTAATATTCCTTAAACTGTTTCTTCAAATAGCAAAGGAAGGAACACTACCATATTCCTTCTATGAAGCTAATATTGTCTAAATACAAAAACCTAATAAAGATTCACTTAAAAAAGAAAATTATAGGCTGATCTCTCTGATGAACACAGATGCAAAGATTCTCAAAAAGTCTTAGCAAATCGGATTCAAAAACATATCAAAAAAGATCATTCACAGGGACCAGTAGGCTTCATCCCGGCACACAAGGTTGGTCAACAAACGAAAATCAATAAATGTCATTCATCATGTAAACCAGTCCAAAGTCCAAGACCACATGATATTCTCAATAGTGGCAGAAAAAACCTTTGACAAGATCCAAAGCCTTTTATGATGAAAACGCTGGAGACAGAGGAATGGAAGGAACCTTTATGAATATAATAAAGCTGCATACAACAAGCCCACAGCAAGGATTATGCTCAATGGGGAACAATTGGAAGCATTGCCACTTCTATCAGGAACTGGACAAGGCTGTCCTCTCTCACCACTTCTATTCAATATTGTACTTGAAGTCTTAGCCGAAGCCATAAGACAAGAAAGGGACTAAGAGGGATTCAATCGGCAAGGAAGAAGTCAAGCTATCCTTTTGCAGATGACATGATCTTATACCTGAGGGATCCCAAAAACTCCACCAGGAAGCTCCTGGAAAATACAGAAGTTCAGCAGTGTGGCAGGATACAAAATAATGTGCAAAAATCAGAGCCTTCCTATATGCCCAGAATGAAAGAAGTGAAAAAGCCTTGAGAGAAACAATCCCATTTACTATAGCCCCTAAAAAAATGAAATACCTTGGAATAAACCTGACCAAGGAGGAAAAAGACCTTTACAATGAAAACTTTAAAACCCGAAAGAAAGAATTGTAGAAGACACCAGAAGGTGGAAAGACCTCCCTTGTTCCTGGATTGGCAGAATCAACATTGTAAAAATGACCCTCCTACCAAGGCAATTACAAATTCAGTGCTGTACCAATTAAAATCCCAAAGCAATTCTTTAAAAGAGTTGACCATAATCTCAAAATTCTGTGAGAGCACAAAGACCCAGGATAGCAAAGACAATCCTGAGTAACAAAAACACGCTGGAGGTATTACCATACCAAACTTAGTTCTACTACAAATCCATGTTATAAAACAGGCTGGTACGCGCTCCAAAATAGACACACAGATCAATGGATAGGGTTGAAGACCCATTGTAAGACCACAAATCAGCCATTTGATCTTGACAAAGGGGCCCAAAGAACAATGGAAAAAGAACAGTATCTTCAACAAATGGTGCTGGAAAAACTGGATCTCCACCTGCAGAAGATTAAAGCTGGCCCGTATTTGTCACCATGTACAAGTTAATTTCAAATGGATCAAGGACCTTGATATAAGGCCAGAGACTATAAAACCAAGTTGAAAGGATAGGGAACTCCCGAGCTGATTGGGCTAGTCCAAAATTTCCTAAACAGAATCCAATGGCACAGTCACTGCTACCATCTCTCAACAGTTGGGACCTTGTGAAATTAAAGAGCTTCTGTTCAGATAAAGAGATTGTAAACTGAGCTCAAAGCAACCCACAGAATGGGAGAATCTTCACGAACCCTTATCTGATAGAGCTCTGCTGTCCCGAGTGCACAAAGAACTTAAAACTAATTCCAAGGAAAAGAATGGCCCAATTAAAAATGGGCCCTGGAACTTAAAAGAAATTTTACCAGGGATGACATTAAAATGTCTAATAAATATCTAAAAAAATGCTCCACTTCCTTAGCCATCAGAGAAATGCAAATCAAAACTTCCCGAGAATATCATCTCACCCTGGTCAGGATGGCAAATCCACAATACAAACAGCAGCAAATCTGGGAGAAGTTGTGGAGAGAGGGGAACTCTCCTACATTGCTGGTGGTTATGCAGGCTCATACAGCCACTCTGGCGAGCTCTGATGAGATTCTTAAAGAAATTAAAGATTTAAATGCCATATGACCTGCTATCCCACTTTAGGGAATAATCCCCCATGCAGCAGAAGTTCACCTCGAAAGCAAAGCACGACCATGTTTATAGCAGCACTGTTTACAATAGCAAAGTCATGGAATCAGCCCAAATGTCCACCAGTTGACGATTGGTTAAGGAAACTGTGGTACATCTGTACAATGAAGTACTACTCAGCCATCAAAACATAGAATTACTGGATTTGCTGGGAAATGGATGTTATTAGAAACAATTATTAAGTGAAGTATCCAAACCCAGAAAATTAAGCGCCGATGTACTCCCTAATAGGTGGCTCCTAGTACCAAACTCACCCAGCCCACATTGTACACTCAAAGGCGAACCTATGTATACAGTAATTGCAAGGATTATGAACAGGAGGGATGGGGTTGAAGGACCACACAGACAAAAGGAGAGAGGGGACCATGTTACAGCATAGAAAATAGGCCTCCATCAAGGAATGCAAGTAAGTAATGGGACAACTGGTTAAATTCACCAACGTTTTCCTGATCATGTTCAACTGAGGCGTATGATCTCACCAGAAGGGGAGGGCATATAGTCTGGCAGATAAAAAGTAATCATTTTGCAAATGGGTGATTGACCCCTCCCTCACTGAAGTTTCCAACTTTTATTCATCTACCCTTGAATGTGCTATTATGCAAGACTCCAGTTTAACAGCTTTTTGTCCCTGACCAGGGGGTGACATACAGTGCCCATCAGGAGAGTGAAGGGCTTGCAGGAGCAGCAAAACTGCAAAAAAAATCAACAAACCACAATCCAGATCTTCATAGACTCTATATCAACCACATAGAACTAGGCCAGCCAAATCTCTCCCCATCCTGAAGCTCAGGGACCTTTGCGGAAGAGGGGGCGGTAAGGTTGTAAGAGCAAAAGGATGGGGGAGCAATGATTTGCAAGTTCTCACACTAGTTAGGGTCGAAGCAATCATTATGGGATCTGCATGCCCTGCGCAATGTACGACACACTATTGACCTCACAAAGTCTAGATCAGCAAGATCCTTGGGACAAGGTATTGACAGCCACATAGTGTTTCTTGCTTAAGGGGAACACAAGAAGGGTTCAGGGAAATGCCACTGGGTCCCTGTACATCATCGGAGAGGAGGACCCAGAGTGAGAGTTAGGCATACACAATAATGACTCTCTGGGAATTGGGGGAGGGCACTGGGGGATGTGGAGTTCGGGAGGGGGGGAGCAGGGTGTTTGGGGGGAGGAGGAAGGAGGGAGGGAACTGGTCTACCTTAAGTTTGTATATGCGGAAATAATAATAAAATATGTATTAAAAAAGAATGTTTACATGGGAAGGGGAAGAGTTGGGTCAGCAATAAAGGCTGATAATGACATAAAAAATAAGTAACCCTTTGGATACAATGTCCCAATATTAATGTCATGTCCTAGATTGAAATGATGTTAGGAAGTAAAACCTGTTCGGTTTATTCCCAAGAACCTTGGACCTTTCACTTATAGGCTTGGCCAGGTAGCTTATTCCTGAAATCCCAGCATGGGGACACGAGGCAGGAGGATGACCATAAATTCCAGGCCAGCGGGATCCATCGGGACTTTCATTCCAGCCTGGGCACCGTGACCAGGCCGGTCTAGGCTCCAGAGTGAAACCTCCTTCAAAAACCATGATCAGAACAGAAAATGCGCATGTATATTATGGTTCTCATTGCAATGTTTGTTTCTTTTTCTTAAGTGCTAGATCTCTTCATACATCCCACACAGTCTGTTTCTCCTTAATGAAATAGTTGGTGTTTAATTAGAGTTCTCATTTCAGGAAAGAAGGAGCTTCCTGATTCCAATCTCGTTCTGGAAAAATTCTGCCGAGAAGGAGTTCATCCTGATCCCCAAGGCACAAACGATATTCCCATTCTTCGGCCAGCACTTCACCTATCAGTTTTTCAAGACAGATCACAAACGAGGACCTGCTTTCACCAGGTGACTGGGCCATGGGGTGAGACAGAATGAAATAAAACCAGTCAGAAAGAAATGCCTCAACATTGGAGAGAAAATGCCCTAAAAACTGAGCCATATGACTGCCTTTTATTTTTTTTTTTGTAATTTTAAAATATCTGGCAGTTAGGATGAAAACGATGATATGAAGAAGGTCTATGTAGGGTCCTAATACATTTCAACATAGAGATAAGCTAGTAGAGTTGGGTACACAAATAAACGTACATGATTTATGCCTATAAAAATATTCATTGAAAATTTGTAAAGAGAACTAACATTAACAAGATGCACTATCTCCCCACTTTTCTAGGTGGATTTAGTCACGCGTATGGGAAACTCTAGAGACAGCATGAACTGCGTCTTTTCAAGGATGGAAAGTTGAATATCAGGTATGTCCTGTGTTGAATCACAGGGGTAGGGACGATGGTATAGCCCAGTGGCCGAAATCTCTGAATTTCCCCCTCCGCTGCTTCCCTAAATAAGTGAAATGTCAGAGCACGAGAGAAACCAAGTCACAGGGACAAGGATTTGCTTTACAAGTAACCTCGGTTCTTTGCTACTGCTGCCTTTCGGTCATCGACGGAGAGGTCTATCCTCCCACGGTCAGAGACACCCAGGTGGACATGATGTACCACCCCCACCCTGAGCATCTGCGCTTTGCTGTGGGGCAGGAGGTCTTCGGTCTGGTGCCTGGGCTGATGATTGTACGCCACCATCTGGCTGTGGGAACATAACCGGTGTGCGATATTCTCAGACAGGAGCACCCCGAGTGGGATGATGAGGTTTATTTCAGACCACCAGGCTCCTCCTGATAGGTAAGCCACAAGAGAAAGATGTGAACGGAGCGCCCCACACC
The DNA here is from genome assembly GCA_023101885.1 of Typhlomys cinereus. Lineage (NCBI taxonomy): Eukaryota > Metazoa > Chordata > Mammalia > Rodentia > Platacanthomyidae > Typhlomys > Typhlomys cinereus. The sequence continues at coordinate 516,420 of JALPQD010000658.1, forward strand.
CCACCCCCACACAGGAAAGGGTAGGTGCCTTTCCGTGCTTGAAGGTTTCTGATCAGGAAAGACCAGATTTCAATCACGTGTCTTGTCCTAACAGGAAGACGATCAAGATTGTGATCGAAGCTATGTGCAGCACCTGAGCGGCTACCATTTCAAACTGAAGTTTGACCCTGAGCTGCTCTTCAGCAAACGGTTTCAGTACCAGAACCGCATCTCTGCAGAGTTCAATACTTTATCACTGGCATCCGCTGATGCCCGACACCTTTCACATTGAGGACCAGGAGTATGACTTCAAACAGTTTCTCTACAAGAACTCCATTCTCATTGGCCACGGGCTCACCGGGTTGTGGAATCCTTCACCAGGCAGTCGGCCAGCAGGATAAGCAGGGGCCCTGGGACACAAGAGAGCCCTGGAGCTTTAGAATTTCTGCCTCACGTGATTTACTAATTTTCTTTGTATTAAAGAATATCGGTTACTCTACTGGTGCTGGAGTGAATCGGAAGTCCAGAAGGTTTGGGAAAGCATGTGGTCTGTAGACAGTTGTCAAGCAAAATAGCGTGTGTCCATACCTGAAAAAGAGATGATCAAGGGTTTGCACCAGTCTAAGTTCTTTGTGTTTATGTGTACAAGAGGGCACTTGAGCACGTGTACCTGTGGAGGCTCAGGAGGACCTCAGGAATCCTCAGGTTACTTCTGTCATTTTCAACAGGTCAATGAGCTCTTGCTTAATGTCAAGTGAATTTTAACATAGCTCCCAGGATATGTGTATAGGTTGGAGGGATCCTTCCAGAAATAGAGGTTAACTCTCCCCCCATTATGCCAAAGGAAGGATTGCTTTTACCTAAACCTTGTGTTGGGTTTTTTCCTCAGTGGCCGGTGGCAGGAACGTCCCTGTGCAGTGCGAGCAGTGGCAAAGGCCTCCATCGAGCAGAGCAGACAGATGAGTTCCAGCCTCTGAACAAATACCGCAAGCGCTTCTCCATGAAGCCCTATGCTCCTTTGAAGAACTCACAGGTGAGAGCCAGAGAAAGCTGCTGAGGTCCAGGTGGGACAAAGAGGCGGAGCACAACCTGAGTAGGGAGGAAGCGTTTTCTCGGGCACCATGGTTTGACACGGGCTCTGTCTGTCCCTCCCCTGCCCAGGAGAGAAGGACATGGCCGCGGAGCTGGAAACCCTCTACGGGGACATCGATGCCATGGAGCTGTACCCCGCCCTGCTGGTGGAGAAGCCCCTTCCAGACGCCATCTTCGGGGAGACCATTGTGGAGCTGGGCCACCCTTCTCCCTGAAAGGACTCATGGGCAACCCGATCTGTTCCCCCGCTACTGGAAGCCCAGCACCTTCGGCGAGACGTGGGCTTCTTTGTGGTCAACGGCCTCCATCGGTCTCTCTCTTCCACAACGTGAAAGGCTGTCCCGTGACGTCATTCAGCGTTCAGAATCCGCGGCTCCCCAAAACGGCCACCACCAGCACCGCCAGTTCTTCCCACTCCACCTGGAGGACGTCAACCCACCGCTTCTGCCCAGGGAGCGCTCCACCGAACTGTAGGAGTCCGGCCCCCACATTTATTTGTTGATATGGACATTCCTTTAGTTAACTATTTAATATTCATACCAAGTGCCTTGGTCAACACTCTCCATAGAGGCAGCTCACGAGAGATGTCACACTTCCCTGGTTTCTGGGTCTTCTCCTTTGAAGACATTCCCTCCACTGAAAAGTGGAAGACTTGACATCTGTTTACATGAATTTCAGCTCCATTGTGTCTTAAGAGCAAAGCAGCAGTGCTTGAATGCTCCGGTGCTGCTGTGGAATGGAATTGCTGCAAGTACGTACACTGTGACGTTCTCAGGGTTCTGGGGTGTGTCTGAGGTTATTCAGGTGGGTTTTAGGGACATCCCGGCATTTCTAATGATGGTTTAAGGCAGATGTTACCAAAGATTCGTTGTTGAGCAGTCTTGTATCATTTTGAAACTGGTCAATTTAAAAAAGCCATGAAATATTCTCTTGTGAAAAGTAGTAGAAATTGATTCCGTGTTTTTTAGTAAAGCATGAGAGCCAGTTTCCTATGCCTGTCACAGTCACCTTTTAGAGCCTCAGGCCAGCTAAAAGGTGGTGAGACTACTGCAGCCCTGTCCTAAAATTGAGAATGTTTTCTAGAAAAAAAATTTTTAATGGAATCAATATGCCAAACCTGTAATAAGCAAAGGGTCTATGTAGCCTGGATTTTGCTATGAGTTTAATAAATTACCAAGCTGGTCTAAAGTGAAATGTTTTCTTTGTTTTTTTCCATTGGCACGTATGCTTTCTGTTGTGCATTGCAGCATAAAACATGCTCTATGTGCCCTCCGTAGGGTGGAGTGTGTTGGCGACCTCATGATATGCCTGCCTCTTCACTGCAGGCCAGGGCCTAGTGCCAACCAAGTTGGCCACAGCACGCTGCCTTTGGTTGCTCAGAGCCCTCCATCAGTTACTCTATCTTTGAACGATTTATATTTTGTTACTTGAATTTTTATGCATTTAGGGAAGTCAGCTCAGGACTACTAAACTCTTTGGAGGAATTTGCTTATTTTAGTAAGAGGCAGAAGGTTTTTAACCTGTGTAATAGTTGCTCTTAATTATTGCTGTGAGAGAATACTCAAAGTCAATCAACTTAAGGGAAAAAGGGAGGTTTGTTCCGCTTACAGTTCCAGAGGGGAGGCGTTTCTCATGCAGAATGGCATGGCTGGCTGGCCAAAGCTGGAGGAGGCTAAGTCATCGCAGACATCTTGGAAGCTGAGAGCTGCAGACTGCTTGCTGCAAAATCGATTCTGGAGGTAGGGTGGGATAATCCACCTCAAGGCCCACCCCTTGTGACTGCCTTCCTCCAGCGAGCTCCACTTTCAAGTGCCATGACCTTGCCAATACTGGACTGTGGGGGACACATTTCAAACCATGACACTCACCCCTGGCCCCCACGGCTCATTGCCATCTCATTATGCAACCCATACTCAGTCAACTTTCAAAGTCTTCATAACTACATTGTTTCCCAAAACCGTCTAAAAGTCCAAAGTCCAAAGCCTCCTGTAATCAAAAGAAGTCAACATACTTCCAATATACAATGGCACGATAAACATTCCCCCTTCCAAAAGGAAGAAATAGGGGCATATCCAGGAAAGATTAGTCCCTAACAAGACCGAAAACCAGAAGGACAAACCACAATCTTGTGCTCCAAATCCAACAGGTGAGCCTCTCCTTGAAATCATCTCAGTTCCAAAGGTCTTGGTTCCACCCATGCAATGCAGCTGCCCTAGAATTGTTGGTCTCTTGAGCTGACTC
>JALPQD010000658.1:519756-816605 GCA_023101885.1 Typhlomys cinereus
GTTTGGAAGTTCCTCAAAGATTTACAAATACAAGTTTCCATGTGGTCAACATTCTTTCTAGAAAATATTTTTTGGCTTATATTGCCCCATCCTAGCTCCTTGTCCAGGATGGCAGGAGAGTTCACACTAACACTAGGCACTGAGGGAACTGGCCACACCAAATCCACAAACTGCCAAGAGGGAGACAATCTTTATGTGCTAAAGCAGTGTGTGGCCAGGTGTCCCAAAGATACCATCCTCCACCCAGCTCCTTCCAACTTATTCCACTGCCAAAACACTGGTTCCCCTCACCATAGGCTGAGTCTTTGTCATCAACTAGACAATCTTCTTCAGGCTCAGTCAGGACTTAACTGCACTACCAATTCTCTCAATATTTCTCCGAGCTGGAAAGTTCAAGATGACACCTCCGTCTAATTCTGGCACTTCACCCTTTTTCAACTGCCACAAAAACATGTCGCCCTTATACTGCGAAGTTTCGTACTAGTCCCACAGGTGTTACATTTATCTTAGGAAATAAAATACATTTAATCTTATTAAAAAGTCTAAAAGTAAACCTTTTCATAATCCAATTTTGAAATATCAGTCATTAAATTTTGAACTTTTGAAAACTTGGACTTAAAGGTATGTATTTAAAATTTTGAAGTCCCCTGAAATATACATGTCAAACGAAATCATAATGAATACACCTCCATACAAAAATCACATAAAATGGAAAATGATGACTGAAAATAAAACATTAAATAGAATAAGACAAGAAACTAACAAATTAAGATTGAAGTCCAGCAAGTTGAACACGATATGTCCATTTTTGTTGCTCTAATATTCTGTATTGTTGGTGGTTCAAAGATACTGGGCAAGTCCAGTCCCTCTTTGTAGCTCTAAGCTGCAAAACCAGCATTTCTCTGGACCAGGTTGAATCAGCACTTGCAGCCATCCTGCACACATCCTAGGGTTCTGTCATCATTAACAATATCCTAAGCTTGACTCTGCAGCTCCACACTTCACCTTCTTTGTAGAAGCTCCAAACCTGCCACCTGGTGACAAGCTTCAGCTGCTCTGCATGAGCCTGTCAACCTGCAACAAAACCAGTAGAACATAGATGATGCCAAGTTCTGTATCAAGGCTGAGATACAGTCTGGCCTGCTTGGACAATCTTCTGCAAGTTCATTGTAGACTTAACTCAGCTATTAATTATTTATAAAAGTGTCCTGAGATCAAAACCTCAACCATCAAATTGACACCTGTACCTAATATACATGAACACAGACAAATACATACATATATATGCACATTTATATTCAAACATGCATTTATATCTATATGCATGAATTCAGGCATTTATATGTGCATATGTGTATACATGTGAACTTATAGATGCATTCAACTACATATGCATCATACTTAAATGTATATTCATATGCATACATACACTTACTTGTATGTATGCATACAAACATACAAACATTTACATGTATATGTAAATGTGTATAAATATGCATATGTGCGCATGAACATATATATATATACACAATATATATACCAACACAATGCAAGCATGTGTACCTATACACATGCACACATCCAGGAAAACAGACTCGTACTTCTAAGTCACATGAAAAGCACATACCTGCAGCCTTGTTCTGGACCCAGTCAGAATGTCAACATGGCCACTTTGGGGAAAGTTGACAACCTGCTGGGGGAAATACAAACTAGTGTGGCCACTTGAAAATCAAGATGTCATCTGCATAACAATCAGAGGGAGAAATGTCCTGGATTCCAGTTATACTTCCTGTTTATATGCTTAAGATCCCAAGTCAGGTCTCCATGTAGATATTTTCCCAACAACATCTTGTGATTCACAATAGCCATTCAGAAGGCCATTGCAGAAAAATGAAGAAGGAACATGTGGTTTTCTCAACTGGCAAGAAGAACATTGTCAGAACGGGTAGCGCCAGGCCTGCATATCCTGTTGCTCCTGTGACTGAGAAGGAAGATTGCAAATTCTGAGTCTGAGCTCTACACTTGCCCAAGTAAACAGAGAATCTGTCTCAAAATCAAGAAAAAATATATTAGATCTTAACTTCAGAGGTAGGGCACTTGCTTAGCAGCTTTGAAGACCTGAGTTCATTCACCCATACTGGGAAAAAAAAACAGAGAGATATGAAATTGTGTGCAACTGGTGTTCATCATTTTAGGCAAAATACTCTCAAATGCAGAAATACATGTAGTATGAGAGGGTAGGGAAAAGTATTCAGGAAAGAAGCAGAGAGGAACAAGCACATGAGGAAAGACAGAAAAAGAAACAGGGAAGATGAGCAAAAAGGGAGGGGAAGAAAGAGAGAAGAGTCACCTGTCTCTTCATGCACGGATTCAAGATGCTCACATGCATTCATAGTGTACATTCAGCATAGGAAGAAGAGGATGGGGAGAAGGGTAACTGGGAGCTAACATGAGCAAAGAACATGGATACATCCACATCATAACACCTGTATTACATATGAATATGCATGAGTAGGTATCTAAGAACAAGAACACATCCTTGTCATATCCATACTGCACACATGTGAATATGCATGCGTAGGTATCTAAGAACACACGTACATATCATATCCATTGGTATATATATGAATATGCATGAATAGGTATATATGATCTCAGTGAAACCAATTATCGTGTCACCAACTGATAATGATGACAATAGAACCTACAATGTGACCAGTTGTTTGCACTGCATTTCAGCACTAAAAAATAGCAGGGTTGTACAAATGTGCTCATGTGGGCTTGTGTTCCCATGCTGTAAGGTCCTTTTTGTAGGAAGCAATGTAAATATTTTTCTAAACCTGGTTCCAGAAATACTCACTGCATATTACACGCTTAAAATTTTTCTGTGCAGTGGAAATTATGAGCCCTTACTAATAAGATCTAGGGCACTAAATATATAATGAATAAAGGGAAGATTAAGTTTCAACATCTGGGTCAAATATGAAGCATGTCCTTTACCCCACCGCTATAAAGACTGTTGTGACTGAGAAATTCATGCTCAGCTCACCAGATTTCATGGTGCTGACTGGAAGGTGTGCATGTAATTCAACAGATATCACAAGGAAGGAAAAATATGTGAACTTGCCACATCACTGCATCCCCAGGAGTCTGTGTACAATGGAGAAATACAGTTGAACAGAAAGTCACAGAGACATGTGACAGTGGGAACTGGTACAGACTGGAATTAACTCAGAGACTTTATACATCCTTTCTGTATGTTTTCAAAGATACGGAATCACAGCATGAACTTTAGGGGCTTGAGGATTCCACAAGCCTTGATACTTGTGTTCACTTTGGTCTAGAAGAGATTCGTTGAATCTCTGGACTTTGGGCTAGAAGTACAAGTGCTCGCATGGGACTAAATGTAAGAGGTAATTCATGTAAACAGGGTTCAATCCACCGTTAAAAATTAGTTCATTGCCTTTCTCTAGTGTGCAGGTGCAAACATGTGGTGCCCAGCACACCTGCTTCTCTTGCAGGGCCTGTGCAGACAGCCAGGGGTCTTCCAGGTTTACCTCTCCTAGTTCTCCTTCCCAAGTTTCCTTTCACCTAGTGTGCAGGTCAGCCCACATGACCCCTAGCATATCCATTTCTTTATCCTAAGGCCCAGCCAAGACATGCAGCACCCCCAAGTTTGTCTCACCCAGTTTCTCTTTCACAGATTTCCTTCCCACCCCATATGCATTTGCACCCACTTGGGCTTTAGCACACTTCCCTCGTTCCCTTACACAGTGAGCCAAAACAGCCAGTGACCATCCAGCCTAAGCCTGGCACAGCCACAAAACCTTCCCCTACCAATTATACACAAAAGCATCCCAGGTCTCAACAGAAACTGCAGGTAACTGTCTACATATCTGCCAACAGTGGATTTTCTGCATGTAGATGTCTAGCTATGTCAGCAGCATTTTCGAAACATACTGTTCCTTTGTTGTTGAGTTTTCTGGGTTCCTATGTTAAAAACAGGCAACTATATGTGTAGGGGCTTATTTCTGGGTCTTCGACTCCTACACAGTGATCTATATGTCTGATTTATCAGCCAGTACCTTGTTATCTTTATTGCTATGGATTTGTAGTAAAGATTAAGATCCTGTAGGGTGTTTTCTTTCAGTATGGTTTTCATTACTGAAGCTATTATTGGCATTTTGAGCTTCCATATGAATTTTGAGATTGCTTTGTCAATTTCTGTGAAGAACTGCCTTGAAAGGTTGACTGGTATATCATTGAATCCGTGTATTACTCTGGTAGGAAGGCCATTTTTATGATTTTAATTCTATTGATGCAGGAGCATGGTAAGTCTTTCCATCTTCTGGTATCCTCTATAATTTATTTCTTTATGGTTTTCAAGTTTTCATTGTAAAGATCTCTCAATTCCTTGACTATATTTATACCAACATATTTCATTTTTTAGGGTATATGTAAATGAAATTGTTTCTCTTAGGACTTTTTCTTTTTTTTCATCCTTGGTACGTAAGTAAGCCACTGATTTTTTTTATTTCCACTCATACAAACTTAATAGGTACACTGGTCTCCTCCCTCCCTACCCATTCCTGAACCCTCTTGCTCCCTCCCACCTTTCCCCCTTCCTTCCTCTCCTCTCTCCTATGTCCCAGTGCCTCCTCCCCCCCATCTCCCTAGAGCATGCTTTAATGTATATGTCAAACTTTCGTCTGGGTCCTCATCTCTCATGAAGTGTAAGGACTCAGTGGCATTTCCTAGAACTCTTTCTTGTGTTCCTCTTAAGTATAGGAACACTGTGGCTGATAATTCCTTGTTTCTAAGGATCCTAGTGACTTTATTCCATGCTAGACTTTGAGGGCTCAATAATGTGTTGGTCATTGCACAGGTCATGCAAAGTCCTATTATAATTGCTTTGGCCCTAACTTGTGTGTAGTATCTTGCATATTGTTGCTGCTCCCCATCTTTAGGCTCTTACAATCTTTCCGCCCCCTCTTCTGCAAATTTCCCTGAGCTTCAGAATGAGAAGAGATTAGGCTTGCCTGGTTCCAGGTGGTTGATATAGAGTCTCTGGTGTTCTGAATTATGGTTTGTTGCTTTTTTTTTCAGTTTTGCTGCTTCTGCAATGCCCTTGGCTCCATCCTGATGGGTATTGAATGTTAACATCTGGCCAGAGATAAAAAGCACTTCAAATAGAGTCTTATTATAAGAGCATATTCAAAAGGTAGATGGAATAAAATTAGGAGACCATGGTGAGGGAGGGATCAGTGTCCTATTTGCAAAATGGTTACTTTCTATCTGCCACACTATATGCCCTCCCATTCTGGTGAGATCATACCCCACCAGTTGCAAATGATCAGGAAGGAAAGTCTGTGAACTTAACCAGATGTCTCATTACTTACTTGTAATCCTCGATGGTGGCCTATTTTCTCTGCTGTAACATGATCCCCTCTCTCCTTGTTTCTGGTGGGGCCCTCCTTCCCCTTCCCTCCTGTTTATAATCTTTGCAATTACTGTAGGTATTACAGAGATTTATCTTTGAGTGTCTCTAAGTGGGTTTGGTACTAAGATCCACTATTAGGGAGTACATACAGTGCTTAAATTTCTGTGTCTGGGATACTTCGCTCAATATGATTGTTTCTAATTCCACCCATTTCACAGCAAATTACATTAATTCATCATTGTTGATGGCTGAGTAGCATTCCATTGTATAAATGTACCACATAATGTACCACATTTTCCTTATCCACTTGTCAACTGTTGGGCATTTGGGTTGATTCCATGACTTTGTTATTGTAAACAGTGCTGCTATGAACATGGTCATGCTCATGCTACTGAGGTGAATTTTTGCTGTTTGGGGGGTTATTCCCAAAAGTGGAACAGCAGGGTCATATGGCGTTTCAATCTTTAACTTCTTTAAGAATCACCAAATGGCTCACCAGAGTGGTTGTATGAGCCTGCATTCCCACCAGCAATGTAGAAGAGTTCTTTCTCCACATCCTCTCCAGCAGTTGGTGTTGTTTGTATTGTGGATTTTTGCCATCCTGACCGGGGTGAGATAATATCTCAGGGAGGTTTTGATTTGCATTTCCCTGATGGTTAAGGATGTAGAGCATTTTTTCAGACATTTGTTAGACATTTTAATTTCATCCCTGGTAAAGTTTCTTTTATGTTCCAAGGCCCATTTTTAATTGGGCCATTTGTTTCCTTGGTATTTAGGTTTCTGAGCTCTTTGTGCACTCTGGATAATAGAGCTCTATCAGATATGTGGTTAGTGAAGGTTTTCTCCCATTCTGTGGGTTGCCTTTGTGCTTGAGTTACAATCTCTTTATCTGAACAGAAGCGCTTTAATTTCTGAAAATCCCATCTGTTTAGTGTTGGTTGTATTGACTGCGCTATTGGATTTCTGATTAGGAACTGTTGGCCTAGTCCAATCAGCTCCAGGGTGTTCCCTACCTTTTCAACTATGGTTTTTATAGTCTCTGGCCTTATATTGGAATTAATTCTTTTCCATAGTGACAAGTACAGGTCCAGTTTTAATCCTCTGCATGTGGATATACAGTATGCCAGCACTATTTGTTGAAGATATTGTTCTTTTTCCATTGGATTTTTGGGCCCCTTTGTCACAGATCAAATGGTTGCAGTTGTGTGGGCTTATATCTGGGCCTACAACCCTTATCCATTGATCTATGTGTCCTTTTTGGATCCAGTACCAGGATGTTTTTATAACTGGATTTGTAGTATAGACTAAGGTTTGTTACGGTCATACCTCCAGCTTCTTAAAGAATTGCTTTGGGATTTTAATTGGTATAGCATTGAATCTGTATATTGCCTTCAGTAGGATGGTCATTTTTATGATGTTGATTCTGCCAATCCAGGAACATAAGAGGTCTTTCCACATTCTGTTGTCTTCTGCAATTTCTTTCTTTAGGGTTTTAAAGTTTTTATTGTAAAGGTCTTTTACTTCCTTGGTTAGGTTTATGCCAAGGTATTTCATTTTTTAGGGGCTATAGTAAATGTGATTGTTTCACTCAGGGCTTTTTCAGTTCTTTCATTCTGTGCATATAGGAAGGCCACTGATTTTTCTACATTTATTTTGTATCCTGCCACCCTGCTGAACTTCTCATCTAATTTTCTTTTGAAATGTATTATTTGTGGCTAATTGCTAAAATCAGCAGAAGGTTTTAAAAATGGGATCACCTGACCGTGTGGGTTTGTGCTTCCATGTATTAGGGACTTTGTGTCAGGAACTGAAGTAAGGCTTTTCCAAAAAACTATTGAAGATATGCTTACTGTAGCTTACATACATGAATCCCTCCACTGAGTGGGAATAGGGAGTGCTGCTAAACAAAACTAGAACAAAAGTATCCATAGACAGCGGGAAAACAGGATAATGTGAGCCTGCACATGTGGAGTGGGATCTGCAGAATGACTCACCTCTCACTGTCTATGCCATGATATCTGAAGATCTCGTTCTCAAGAAGAGCCTTCCATATTGATCAGTGTTTTCATGGTGCTGATAGCAAAGGTGTGACCATACATCAAGACATGCCAAAATTAAGAGTAAGTATGTAAGGCTTTTAAGTCATTGGAGTCCCAATATACTGTTTACAATAGACAAAAGTAATGGAACTGAAAGCCTGAGAGTCAGTGTGGGAAGAGCTGCAGACCCTTGGTGAGGTATTTGCATTAGCTCAGGATCTTTGTACATGCTTCATATACATGCTGAAAAGTAAAATAATTTGGCATGGAGTCTTTATAGAAAGTGGATCCTACCAACCTCAATAGTCCTGGTCAGGACTGTCTAGGAAAGATTCATGGGAACCATGAAAACCTTTAACTGGAAGAAGAGGTGCAGATGCGGGGTAAAGCTGACTAGGAGCGACTTCATGGAAACATTAGAGTGCCCATCCTTAAGTCTCAGTGTATAACTTCAGACACAAAATGAGAGGTCACTCTTCTCTGCTCCAGAGAAAGTGAATGTAGTCTGCCACCACTGCCTTTCATGCACCAGGTATCAGTGCTCCATATATACAGCAAAGCACATGCAAATAATGCCTCTCTCTGCCCTTGAAAACCAGCCAGCCCTGACCCTTCAGCTCTGCACAGTGGCCCAGCCCTGACCCCAGCTGTTCCCACTCAGTGATCAGCACTGAACACAGACATTCACCATGGACTTGGGGCTCAGATGGGTTTTCCTTGTGGTTCTTTGGAAAGGTAATTGTGGAGTACAGGTGATACTGAGTGTGTGAGTGGACATGAGTGAGAGAGACGGTGGGCATGTGTGACAGTTTCCTGACCAGGATTCTCTGTGTTTCCAGGTGTCCAGTGTGAGGAGCAGTTGGTGCAGTCTGGGGGAGGCTTGGTGCAGCCTGGGGGGTCCCTGAGACTCTCCTGTGTGGCATCTGGTTTTAACTTTGGCAGCTATGGAATGCACTGGATCCGCCAGGCTCCAGGGAAGGGGCTGGAATGGGTTGCAATTATATGGTATGATGGAAGTCAGAAATACTACGCAGATTCTGTGAAAGGCCGATTCACCATCTCCAGAGACAATTCGAAGAACACATTGGATCTTCAAATGAGCAGTCTAAAAGCCGAGGACACAGCCACATATTACTGTGCAAGACACAGTGAAGAAATGCTATTGTGAGCTCACACATAAACCTCCAGGCAGAGCACTCACCACCAGCAGGGGGCGCGGATGGCATACATACCTCAACAACACCCCAAAACAGAAACACAGGGTCATGAAGCCTTAGGCTTCTCTTTGACTGCCCTGCTTCTCCATGTCACAGGACTGATTCACCAGAGTTCCTTCTGTGGGGAGGGAGTGCAAGTGTTGATGTTGCTGTGTGCGCAGGTTTACCTGCAGTGCCGGCACTCACCTGATCAGAGTGCACAGCAGCACACAGAGATGTAAGCAGCTCTGCTCTGGATGTGAGGACCAGATCCTAAGGACACTGGGGATCTGAGGGTGTGACCCTCACAAACTCACACCGAACCTCCAGGTGATTCCCTGCTTATACCATAGTTTAGGGGTCCACGCTGGAAGCAACAGGTAGAAATAAGAGAAAGTGAAGTTCTGGTCACTTTGTAGCTGACACACTGCCTTGGGTTTGAGTCACAGATGCTAGATCCTGGTCTACCTGTAACAAGACACCTGGAGCTCCAAGCAAGGGGAATGGCTCCATTATAAAACTGCTCTGGGCTTTATAATTTGAAAACAAGTTTATCTGTTATTAGATGCAGCATAGAAGCAAATATGCTGTCTGAAAACTAGACTGGTTGCCACATTCAATCAGATTGTGCAATTCCTTACCCCCTGGGCCATGCGATGGGTCTCCTTTTTCATAAGAGAATCCTCTGGTGGATTCTCCTCCATGAGTTGCATAGGTTTCTGCACATGCAGAGATTGTGTGGAGCACGTGTCTGCTCCTGATGCACACTGTCACTGTCTATCATGGAAGAGCAGAGACTGAGGAGTGTGCAGGAAGCAGGGGCTCACTGTGTGCCCCAGAGCTGCACCTACCAAGCAGTGACCGCCCAGTAGAGAAGCTATATGTAATCCATGGCCACAGATTAGTGTCTTGTCTACCTACATTCTAGTGATGAGGTTCCAGATCCCAGATCCCACAGTGGGCGAAGCGGGGGGGCCTGCGCTTCTGGTCCTGTAGGCACCATGGTGGTTTCGCGAATTCGTCCGTGGTTCCACATACACAGACACATACACACGCCGCACCGCGCACACATACACACACACTGCACACAGTTGAATAAATAATAATAATAAAAAAAATTAAAAAAAAAAAAAAAAAGAATAAGAGTGTGTCCTGTGCTCCATACAGCAGCTCACCATCCTGAGGATGAGGAGACTCTGGAACATGGGGGAGCCTGGGAAATCCCAGAGTAAAGCAAAATGGAGGTGAAGTCTTCAGCGTGATTCCCAACGTCTCCCTTGGTCATCCACAGTCAGACACACTACCCTCTGATACACATCAACACAATCGCACAGAGGGACAAAGAGAGAAACACACACAAAAAATAAAATGAAATAATAAATGGGATGGAAAGGAGGCTCACGAGTTAAGACTCTGACTTACAAAGCACAAGTACCCAGGTTTAAATCAAGGATCTCATGTGAAAATACCAGGCAGAAATGGTGATGGTCTGTACTTCAAACCCTGAGGATACAGGGACACTGTGTTTACCTTGGTCAACTCTGATTTGTCAACTTCTTCAGCTGTCTGATTAGAGAAAGGTTTTCTCATTCTGTTTCCCCATACCAACCACAGAAGCAAAGAGGGACAACCAGCTATTAATATATCTGCATGTATTATATACACATATGTGTGCATATGTGAATACAAACATGTGCAGGTAAGTGTATTGCTGCTTAAAAATTCACCATCAAGAGGCTTAAGAGAACAAGGGATTTATTCTCTTACAATAACCAGGCTTCAACTCCATAGCACAAAATGCCCTTATGGGCCTCTCTGCTTCTTGCTACACATTGCCTGAATATCTGCCATTCTCTGAAACCTTGAAGTAAGGATCCATGATCTCCTCACTTTTGCATCTTTGATGTTTCTAAAACCATTAACACATGGAATACATTGCCAAGTTCTGCCATGACCTCCAGGTAGAGATTGATGGCCTGGAATAACAACTGATTCAGCTTCTCTGTGCTGCCTCTCCAAAGACTCTCTATGCTGGGCAAAATCACAATACATTGATATTCCTTTCTTCTACAGTCTCAGTGCACATCACAAGGAATTCCTTTAATGACACTATTATGTCTACAGCTGCAGCAAATCTCTGTCTGCCCTGTCCACAGACAAAACTTTAACTCTGAATGGCCCATGAAATTCCTCAGAATGGTATTTGTAATCCACAAACTCAAAAGCTTATAACATATTAATGTGTCTCCACAAAACTGTTTGAAATCCACAAGGTTCACATACTCAGATTTCTCAGCAAAACCCCACTTCTCTGGTACCGAATTCTGTTGCAATTACCATGTACTGTTGTTGATAAATTCATCAACAAACAGCTTAAGGGAACAAAGGATTTATCCTCTGATGATAGTAAAGGTACTGTTCTAAGTCCAGCTTTGCAGGAGATTATCACCAAAAGGCTGAGGGAACTGGCTACTTCATATCCATGCAGTGGCTGAGGGATGGACACTCTTTAATTGCAGTTCAGCATATCTGGCCAACTGCACATAGGGAAGCTCTCTTTCTCAACCTCTCTTTGTATTCTGTTCACCTGTCCAGAACTTAGGACCATCCACCATACCTTGGGCATTCCCCATCAACTAGACAATCACCTGAAGGTTCAGTCTCCGCTAAACTCAACTATCAATAATACACAAATGTTCCCTGAGCTCGACCCTTTAACCATCTAGTTGACACCTGTACCTAACATGCATGAACACAGACACATATATACATAACCATACATATATATTCACACATGAATTTATCCAAATATACATGTGTTTATATGTGTAGAAGTATACAATTGAATTTAAAAATTCATTCAAATATGCTTACTATTATACTTACATGTATATATATATGCATACTTATAAAATAAACAGATTCAACACAGCTCTCCTCTATCAACCAAACCAGTCCATTGTCTTTAAAATCGACTTCACCAAAGTCCTCACTACCCTCATCACAAACTGGGCCCAAACAACTCACAACTCTCTCAGCATTCTCATTATCCAAATGGCCCATTAAACTCTGCAGAATGGTATTTGTAATCCACAAGCTCAAAAGGTTCAAACATTTCAAAGTTCCTCCAATGAAACAGTTCAAAATCCACACAAACCACATAGCCAATTTATCAGCAACACCTCCCTCCTGGTACCAAATCTGTTGCAGTTCACCAGAAGTTGCTGATAAATGACCATCACACAGCTTAAGGGAACAAGGATTTTATTTTCTTATGAGAGTCTGGTTACAGTTCTCAGTCCAGCTTGACAGGAGAGCATCCACCAACACCAGGGCCAAGGGAACTGGCTGCACCATCACCACCTAACACCTGAAGATATGGACAATCCTTACTTGCCAGTGAACAGAAGGATGCCAACTCTCTCAAGCAGCTCTCCCTGATTTATTCTAGGGCCTAGTCCCATGCACCATGGGCTGGACCTTCCCCATCAGCTAGACAATCTCTTGCACGTTTGCTCTGGCCTTAACCATCAACTCTTTACAAATGTGCCCAGAGCTCATACCCTCAACAGTGAAGTTGACACCTGTACCTAACTCTGACAGCATACATATAGTTACCTGTATGCATAAATACAAATAAACATTTACATACATATGTACATGCATATCTGTGGATGGACACATATATGTATACACACATGTGCATATTTATAAATATGTACATTTATGTGTACATATATACCAACACAACAAAGGCATGTGTACCTATACTCATACACACATACAAGAAAACAGACTCATATCTCTAAACCATGTGAAAAGCACATGCATGCAGCCTGCTTCTAGACCCAGTCAGAATGTCAACATGGCCACCTTGGGGAAAGCTGACTACCTGCTAAAGGAAATGCAAACTAACATAACCACTTGGAAATCAGGATGTCGGCTGCATAAAAATCAGAGGCAGAACTGCCTTGTGTTCCAGCTATACTTCCTGTTTATACACTCAGTGTCCTAGTCAGTTCTCCATGGAGATATGTGCACATCAACATCTGTGGCAGCACTATTCACAATACCCAAGATGTGAAACAGTTTAGGTGGGTATCATAGAAAAATGCAGAAGGAACATGTGGTGAATGTGCACAGCAGAGGTTTACTCAACTAGCAAGAAGAAAAATACCAGGGTAGGTGGGCCCAGGCCTGCATATCCTGCTGCTCCTGTGACTGAAACTAACTCTGAGCTCCTACACCTGTCCAATAAAGAATCTGTATCAACATTAAGAAAAATATATATTAGGTCTTAACTTTCAGAGGTAGGGCACTTGTTTAGCAGCTTTAAAGGCCCGAGTTTATTCCCTAGTATTGAAAAAAAAAAACAGTTCTGAAATTCTATTTAACTGGTGTTCATCATTTCAGGCAAAACAATCTCAAATTTAGAAATACATGTCAGATGAGAGGCTAGGGAAAAGTATGCAGAAAAGAAGCAGAGAGGAAGAAGTACATGAGAAAAGGGAAATGAGCAAAAAGGGAGGGGAAAAACTATAGAGGGCATCTTGGCAAGAGAGAGGAATTGCCTGTCTTTTCATATATGGCTTCCAGATGCCCACATACATTCATAGCATACATTCACAAAAGGAAAAAGGGGACAGGGATGAGGCTAACTGGGAGTTAACCTGAGCAAAGAAAACAGACACATCCACATCATACCCACCTGTATACATATGAATATGCATGAGTAGATATCTGAGAACAAGGACACATCCATATCATACCCATCTATATACATATGAATAGGTATATATGATCTCAATTAAATCAATTATTGTGTCACCAACTAATAATGATGACAATAGAACCTACAGTGTGACTAATTGTTTGCACTACATTTCAGCACTGAAATATAGCAGAGGTTGTACAATGTGCTCACGTGGGCTTGTGCTCCCAAATTTTAAGGTTCTTTTTGTAGGAAGCAATGTACATATTTTTCCAAACCTGATTCTAGAAATACTCACTACATATTACACACTTGAAATTGCTCTATGCAGTGGGGATGATTAGCTCTGACTGAATAAGATCTAGGGCACTAGATATATAATGAGTAAAGGGAAGATTAAGTTTCAACATCTGGGTGAGATCTGAACCACGTCCTTCACCCCATCACCATCAGGGCTGCTGTGACTGAGAAATTCATGCTCAGGTATAAGATTTCCACTTTCATGACTCTTTCATGGTACTGAGTGGATAGGTGTGCATGTAATTCCACAGGTATCACAAGGAAGGGAAAATATGTGAAGTTGCCACATTATTGCATCCCCGGGAGTCTGTGCACAATGGACAAATACAGTTGAACAAAAAGGCACAGAACCATATAACTGTATAAAGTGCTTCAGACCTTTGGTGAGGTGCTGGAATTAACTAGAAACCTTATACATCTGTTTTCTGTGTTCTCAAAGATAGAAAATCAGGGCATAGCTTTTGGGGAGTATGGGGATTCCACAAAACTTGATGTTTGTGTTCACTTTGGTCTAGAAAAGATTGGTGGGACCATTGTTTCTTTGGGCTAGAAGCACAAGTGCTCACCTAGGACTAAATTTAATGAAGAGGTACTCCAAGGAAACAGGGTTCAACCCATCCTTCAGAATCATATCATTGCCTTTCACTTGGTGTGCAGGTCCTCACACGTACCCAGCACACCAGTGTCTCTTACAGGGCCAGCGCAGAGACAGGGGCCTTCCAGGTTTATCATTTTACCCTAGTTCTCTTTTCCAGTTCAGCCCACATGACCCCTAGCATGTCCACCTCTTTCTTTTAAGGCCCAGCCAAGACATCCAGCAGCATCTCAAGTTTACCTCACCTAGCTTCACACATTTCCTTCCTCCTCATGTACATATTGATATCCATGGGCTCTAGCACACTCGCCTCTTTCTCTTCCACAGTGAACCAAAACAGCCAGTTTCCATCCATCCTGAAGCCTGGCACCTCCACCAACCTGCCCCCTACCAATTACACATAAAATCATCCCAGGTCTCAAACAGCAAAGAAACTAAAGGTAACTATCCACATATCTGCCAACAGTGGATTTTCTGCCTGTAGATGTCCAGCTATGCCAGCACCATTTGTGGAATATACTGTTCCTTTGCATTGAGTTTCTAGACTCTTATGTCAAAAATCGGATGACTGTATGTGTAGGGGCTTATTTACATGTCTTTAACTCTTATACAGTGATTTATATGTCTGTTTTGCAGCCAGTACTATGTTGTTTTTATTACTATGGAACTGTAGTGAAGATTAAATCTGGTAAGGTATTTTCATCGAGCATAGTTTTTATTACTCACGATTCCTTTAGCTGTCCTGGCCCTTTTGTGCTTCCAAATGAATTTTGTGATTACTTTGTCAGGTTCTAAGAAGAATTGCCTTGAAATTTTGGCTGATATACTATTGAAATTGTATATTGCTCTTGGAAGTATGGCTATTTTTATGGTGTTAATTCTAGCAATGCAGGAACACGGGAGGTCTTTCCACATTCTGGTGTCCTCTGTAACTCATTTCTTTAGGGTTCATTGTACAGATCTCTTGCTTCTTTGGTTAGATTTATATTGAGGTACTTTATTTTTTAGATCTATGGTAAATGAAATTGTTTTTATTAGAACTTTCTCACTTTTTTATTGTTGGTGTGTAAATAAGCCAGTGGTTTTTGTACATAGACTTTGTACCCTGCC
The DNA here is from genome assembly GCA_023101885.1 of Typhlomys cinereus. NCBI lineage: Eukaryota > Metazoa > Chordata > Mammalia > Rodentia > Platacanthomyidae > Typhlomys > Typhlomys cinereus. Next base: position 535,148 of record JALPQD010000658.1, read on the forward strand.
ACTCTGCTGAACTCATGTACATGTTCCAGTAGTTTCCTGGTCTAGTTTTTGGGGTCACTCATAAAGGATAATGTCATCTGCAAACAGGGATAACTTGACTTCTTCTATTCCTATTTTCAATCCCATTTATCTACTTTTCTTGTCTAATAGCTCTAGCTAAGACTTCCAGTACAATATTGAATAAAAATGGTGAGAATTGACCACCTTGCCTGCTTCCTGATCAAAGAGGGAATGTTTCAACTTATTTCACCATTTAGAATGATCCTTTCTATAGACTTCTTGTATCTACCCTTTATTATATTGATGTAAGTTCTTTCCATTCCAATTGTCCTAGAAATTCGATCACAAATGCATGTTGGATCTTGTCAAAATCTTTTACTGCATCCATCAAGAGAGCGATGTGATTTTGTTCTATAGATTTGTTTTTATGATGGATTACACTTAATTATTGCCTATTTTGAACCAGTCTTATGTGCCTGGAATAAATCTTATTTGATCATAATGAATAATTTTTGATATGTTTTTTAATCTGGTTTGCTAAAATATTTCTGAGGATCTTTGCATCTATGTTCATCAAAGAGATTGGCCTTTGGGGCTAGAGAGGTGGCTCAGGGGTTAAGCCTCTGCCTTTCAGGTGGAGGGTCCTGAGTTCGGATCCCAGATCCCACGTATAGACTCCAGGCGGAAGCGGGGGCGGCCTGCGCTTCTGGTCCTGGTAGGGCAGAGCCTGTGAATCCTGAGGCAGAGAAAACAAGAAGGAGATGGAGGCGTCCATGGTGGTTCCCGAATTCGCCTGTGGTTGTACACACACACACACACACACACACACACACACACACACACATATGCATACATGCACAATTGAATAAATTTTAAAAAATTTTAAAAAAAGAGATTGGCCTTTAAGTTTTTATTGTATTTTTATTTGGTTTTGGAATTAGTATAATATTAGCTCATAGACAAGAAAAGAAAGAATTCAGGAGACTTTCTTCCTCTGGTATTTCATGGAATAATTTAAGAATATGTGGTGTTAGTTTTTGTTCAAATGTTTGGAAGAATTCTGCACTGAACCAATCCAGGCCTGGACTTTTTTTGGTGAGATTTGTAATTACTTCTTTAATAACTCTTGTTATAGGACTGTTTAAATAGTTCAATTCATCCGGATTCAATTTGGTATATTGGTTATATTAAGAAATTCTCCCATTTTTTTCTGATTGTCTGACTTCATAGAGTATAAATTTTGAAGTATGCCTTATTTTTCTCTGAATTTCCTTGGTGTATGTTGTAATGACTCCATTTTCATCTCTAATTTTATTAATTTGTGATTTATCTATTTTGGTTTTGTTTAGGTTGGCTAATGATTTATTAATCTTGTTCTTTTTTTAACAAAAACCTACTCTTTATTTGGTTGATGACTTATTGTCATTTTCCTTATCTCAATTTTGAATATTTTTACCCTAATTTTAGTGTTTTCTATTCCTCTACTTCTTTTGGGATTCAATTGTCCTTCTATTTCTAAAGTTTTATTTTTTTAATTTTTTCATTTTTATTTATTCAATTGCATGCGTGTGTGTGTGTGTGTGTGTGTGTGTGTGTGTGTGTGTACAACCACGGGCGAATTCGGGAATCACCATGGACCGCCTCCTCCTCGTTTACTCTGCCCCGGGATTCACAGGCTCCGCCTTACCAGGACCACAAATGCAGGCTGCCCCCGCTTCTGCCTGGTATCTGTACATAGGATCTGGGATCCGAACTCAGGATCTTCCGCCTGCAAGGCAGAGACTTAACCCCTGAGCCACCTCTTCAGCCCCTATTTCTAAAGTTTTAAATTGTAATGTTAAGTTATTTGCTTATGATGTTTCCCTTTTTTGATAAAGACATTGAGTGCTATAAACTTTCCTCTTAGGACTGTCTCCATCATATCCAAAAGTTTTAACATATTGGATTTTCATTATCACTGATTTCTAGGAGTTTTTGAATTCACCCTTTGATTTCTCTCTGAATCCATTCCTAATTCAATATCTCGGTGTTTCATCTTCAAGAATTTGCATATTTGCTGATGTTTGCTTTGGTGTGGATATAAAGCTTTATTCCAAGGAATCAGATTGATAAAGGATATTAGTTTTAAATTTTTTGTATATGTGGAGGTTTGTTTTGTGCCTCAATATGTGATCTATTTTGGAAAAGGTTACATGGGCCACTGAAAAGAATGTGTTTTTCTTGATATTAGAATGAAAGGTTTGGTAGAGGTCAGTTAGGTCCATTTGGAGTATGGTTTGCTTTTTGGCTTTTCACCCATCCAATGTTGAGAGTGAAATGGTGATGTCCTCTACTATTATCCTGGTAGGTTGTTTTGTCACTTTATATGTAGTAAGCTGTGTTTAATGAGTGTGGCCGAGCCTATGTTAGGTGTGTATATGTTCAATATTGTGAAGTTTTCTTGATGAATTGTTCATTTGATTGATATGTAGTATCCTTATGTGTCTCCTAATATTTATTTTGATTTGAAGTGTGTTTTTGGAATTGCTGCTCCTTCTTATTTCCTTTTTCCACTAGCATGCAGTACCTTTGACCAGCCTTTTGTCTGAGAATGTGTCTATCTTTCATGGTGAGATGTGTTTCCTGAAGGAGCAGACGGCAGGGTTGTGATATTTGTAGTCTATCTCTTTTGAATGGAAAGTTAATTCCATTAACATTTCAGGGTTATAACTGAGAAATGCTTGTCAGTTCCTGATATGTTCTGGGTTTTGTGGTTATTATGTGTGTATTTCTTGGCTAGAAAGTTGTGTTTGTAGCACTATTGATTCAGGGAGGCCCTAGCCTCAGATAAGCCTGAGAAGAAACCATACAGTCAGTGGGATGAACAACCAATGGGAAGGAGGGATGAACAACCAATGGGAAGTGGCCATCTAACTTGGACATCCAGTAAACAGCTAAATGATTGGCGGCTTCTCCTCCCTCCCCTGAGTAGAGGAGTGGCCACATCTGATTGGACTCCCACCCTATGTGAGCCCAACACTTCCTGAGTAAAGTTGAGTCTGCAGCCAACTTGTCCTCAGCATGCTGTTTCTCGCCTGACTCCTGGGGTCTGGGTGGTGACCCTGTATCCGGCTCGCCCATTCCCCTCCTGCCCACGAGGCCTCCCCCCACGAGGCCTACCCCACCCCCTGTTTCCCCTTGAAGCAAGGGATTAACAGCCACAATGGTGTTCCTATACTTAAGGGAAAACAAAAAAGAACTCTAGGCAATGCCACTGAGTCCTTACACCTCATCTGAGAGGAGGACCCAGAGGGAAGTTCGACATGCAGAGTGAATCTCCAGAATGGGGGCGGGGAGGGGGGGCACTGGGAAAAAGGGAGGGAGGGGGGAAAGGAAGGGGAAAAGAGGGGAGGTAACAAGAGAGTCCAGGGAGGGGTGAAGGAAGGGAGAGAGGGGAATGGGGCACTTACCAAATTTGTATGAGTGGAAAAAAGAAATAAAAAATGGAAAAAATAAAAAATAAAATTAAATGAAATAAAATAAAGAAATGTTAGAAAACGGGAAGAAATATGCTAGAAAATATACTCAGGTTTAAAGAAAACGACAAGCAAATGTGAGAGGACCGAAGGGAAAAATAGTATCCACACTGTTGCTGAATCCCTGGAACCAGGCCAGCCTAATCTCTCCCCATTCTAAAGCTCAGGGAAATTTGCGGAAGAGGAGGTGGTAAGATTGTTAAAAAAAAAAAAAAAAAAAAAAAAAAAGATTGTAAGAGCCTAAAGATGGGGAGGAGCAATGATATGCAAGATACTACCTACAAGTTAGGGCTGAAGAAATCATAATAGGACTTTGCATGACCTGTGCAATGAGCAACATATCATTGAACCCCCAAAGTCTAGCATGGTTCACAGGCACTTGGTTCCAGGTGGTTGATGTAGAGTCTCTGATTTTCTGAATTATGGTTTGTCCACTTTTTTTTTTTCAGTTTTGCTGCTCCTGCACCACCCTTGGCTCCATCCTGATGGGTATTGAATGACACCCCATGGCCAGAGATAAAAAGCTGTTAAAAGAGAGTCATTATAAGAGTAGATTCAAAGGTAGATGGAATAAGAGGAGGACACTGCTGTGTGGGGGAGTCAGTCTCCAATTTGCAGGATGGTTGCCTTCTATCTCCCAGACTCTATGCCCTCCCTTTCTGGTGAGATAATACCCCATCAGATGCAAGTGACCAGTAAGGAAAATAGGCAAGGCAAACCAGATATCTCATTACTTACTTGCAGTCCTTGATGGTGGCCTATTTTCTCTGCTGTAGCATGATCCTCTCTCTCCTTGTTTCTGGAGGGGCCTTCCTTCCCCTTCCATCCCTGCTTATAATCATTGCATTTACTATAAGTATTACAGAGATTTATCTTTGAGTGTGTCACTAAGTGGATTTGGTACTAGGATCCACCTATTAGGGAGTACATATGGCGCTTAATTTTCTGTGTCTGTGATACTTCACTCAATATGCTTTTTTTCTAATTGCATCCATTTCCCAGCAAATTTCATTAATTCATCATTTTTGATGGCTAAGTAGCATTCCATTATATAAATGTACCACATTTTCCTTATCCTCTCATCAACTGTTGGGCATTTGGGTTGATTCCATAACTTTGCTATTGTAAACAGTGCTGCTATGAACATGGTCGTGCTTATGTTATCATGGTGAATTTTCACTGTATGGGGGGCTATTCCCAAAAGTGGAATAGCAGGGTCATATGACATTTCAATCTTTAACTGTTTTAAGAATCTCCAGATGGCTCACCAGAGTGGTTGTGTAAGCCTGCATTCCCACCACCAATGTAGGAGAGTTCCCTTCTCTCCACATCTTCTCCAGCATTTAGTGTTATTTCTATTTTGCCATCCTGACAGAGGTGAGATTATATCTCAGGGAGGTTTCAATTTGCATTTCCCTGATGACTAAGGATTCGGAGCATTTTTTAAGATTTTGTTACATATTTCAATTTCTTCCCTGGTAAAGTTTCTTCTATGCTCCAAGGCCCATTTTTTAATTGGGCCATTTGTTTCCTTAGTGTTTAGTTTTCTAAGTTCTTTGTGTATTCTGGATAATAGAGCTCTATCAGATATGTGGTTAGTGAAGATTTTCTCCTATTCTGTGGGTTGCCTTTGTGCTCGATTTACAATCTCTAACATCTTTTGTAAGCTTTATTTGATGTTTATGCTCAGCTTGTCCAAACGGTGACTGTCTCTAGTGTCCCTGAGATCTCCACATCTGTTCTCATCACTGTCTCCATCGAGGCTTCCACACAAGGTCTTGCTTTAAAACAGAAGCACATGTAAATAGGGCCTCCCACTGCCCTTGAAAACCAGCCCAGCCCTGACCATGCAATTCTGCACAGGAGCCCAGCCCTGACCCCAGCTGTTCACACTCAGTGATCAGCACTGAACACAGACACTCACCAGGGACTTTGGGCTTAGATGGGTTTTCTTTGTGGCTCTTTGGAAAGGTAATTTGTGGAGAACATGAGATGCTAAGTGTGAGTGGACATGAGTGAGAGAAACAGAGGGCATGTGTGACAGTTTCTTGACCAGGATTCTCTGTTTTTACAGGTGTCCAGTGTGTGGAGCAGCTGGTGGAGTCTCGGGGAGGCTTGGTGTGGCCTGAGGGGTCCCTGAAACTCTCTTTCATGCCCTCTGGATTCACCTTTGGCACATATTACATGTACTGGGCCACCAGGCTCCAAGGAAGGGGCTGGAGTTAGACTCATTCTTTATTGGTGCTAATGGTAACATGTACTCTGCAGACTCCTTGAAGGGCTGAAGTCCAGAGACAATGCCATGAACACCCTGTACCTGGACATGAGCAGTGTGAAATCTGAGGACAGGGTCACCTATTACTGTGCAAGAGACACACTGAGGGAAAGTCATTGTCGACAGCTACAAATCTCCCTGCTTGGAGCCCATGACCTGCAGAGGGCATGAAGAATGCACAGAGCTTAGGTTGGTCACAGAACAGACACTGGGGGACATAAAGGGAACTTCCCTGTGTCTGGGCTGCCTCTCCTCCCCACAGAGCAGTTTCTCAGGAATCTTCTCTATGGGTATACAAAGTTCTAATATTTGAAGTGATCAATATTTTCATTTGTTTCCTATTGTGTATATTAAATGCAGGGCAGTCACAACTGGACACAAATGCACAGTGTCACACGTGGGACTAAAGCGACTCTGCCATAGGCTCCAGGGTCAGATCCAGGGAACACAAGAACCTGGAAAGTGAGCTCTCTCAGATTCAGAGCAGTGTCTCAGAAGGGTTCTCTGGCTTCATGGTGTTGTTGATTCAGATTCAGATTGTGGCTGACAGGAAGGACAGGCAGTGTGAGCAACCAATGTAAACTGAGGAATTTCACCATTCCCACCTCCTCACACACAGCACACCCACCAGATCTAGTGCTGATGAGCTGTTCCCTGTTAGTAGAATGTGCAGGTCATTGACCCTGAAAGAACTACAGCACTGACACAGGCGAGGCATTTGAGCTTCGGGGCTGGTGACCAATCACTGACAGAGGCATCTCTCCCTCCCTTACCTGTCTGGAGAGTTGTCAGCTTACAGTGCTGGCTTGAGTTCTCAGAACTCGCTCCAGTCCTGCAAGGTGCCTGCGTGGAATCATTTTCTCCTCTTGGGTTTCCTCAGATAATTACACCTCATTTGATGGCATCTTAGCCTCATACTCTCTTTACTTTGTGCCATTGCATTTTGTGGGTATGTAATTTGCCTTTGATTTGACAGCAGCTTTGGCATTTAGACTTTGGACTATGTTGAGACTACTGATGTAGACTCTACTGAGACTTTTACAGTTGGATTAAGTATGGTCTGTACTAAGAATATACTTATGTCATAAAATGTTAATCAGTGTTACATGATAAAATGTTGTAATCTACATTATGATATTGTGTGATGGGACACTAAAGACTAAGCATTTCTCAAGGGACTTTGTCACTCATCTTGGGAAAATGCATGTGCCATTTCATGTGGACTGCTATACTATGTTAGGTGGAATTATGAATACTATGTTTTTGTATGGAGATTAAGAATGGCCTAAGGGTGATCTGGTGTCAAGATGACAAGGGGTGAACTTGTGATTGTTAATCTTGGGTGCCAACATGAGCACACCCAGTATTAAGAAAGATCAGAACAGATTGTCTGAATCAACACATTGCAACACAAAGACCAGCCCTAGATCCCATAGGAACCTAAATAGATCTCATTGAAACCTCCCAGTAGAGTACAAAATAAAAGAAACCACAGAACAGAAGACTGAGAAGAAAAGAGAGTCTCCAGCAATCGTCCAGCCATGTGGATGTGAGTAACAGCCTGCCAGTCACCAGCCATGTCACCTCTGCTGGGAAAGACTGTATCTCACCTCTGGAACTGTAAATGGAATGAATTTCCTTTTTCCCTTAAGTTATTTGGCTTTGAAAGCTCTCTCACAGCAATAGTTAAGAGTAATCATTACACTGATCAATCATAACCCAAATTTCCCCTTTCCCAGCCAGCTCCCTGTAGCTTATTCATTTGACCAGAGACTAGTGCCACACACCAAGGATCAGGTCATCTCTATCAATTAGACAATCTTAAGCAGGCTCCCTCAGTTCTTAATACAAATACTAATCCTCTACAGTTGCACCCAGGACTTAAACATACAATTCAAAGTTGACTCCTGTAACTAACTATGACACCAAACATCTGTAGAAGTCCACAGCCTGCAAATATGACTCAAGCAGCACACACATTCCTGGTTATTTTAACTTCAGTGCTTCATCCCACTCCCATAGTTCCTTGCTGCTTTCACCACTTTTTGTCTTTCACAATGACTTTATTGCTCTGCAAAGGTAAGAGAAAAACAAGACATAAAGAAGACAGGTGTGTCTTTCAGAGAAAACATAAGCATTAAAGCTTCTTCCAACAGTGGCTGTGGGCTCTGTGTAAGTGAGCCAGACAATAAATGACAAAGTACTTTGTGGTACTCATGGAATGGAAGGATAATCTGTTTCTCAGAGGCTGGGAATTCCTTAGAAATTGTCATACCGACACCAGCTGGGTATAGTCGAGTTTTGGGGACCAAAATCACTTCAGAAAAAAATTCCTGTAATCACAGAAAATGAATGTAGTGCAGTTGAACTCAGAGCCAAAGACATTCACTGCCATGTTATAAAGGTGAGGATAGGGATCAACACTGTGGAGGTACAAGAAGTTGATCAGAATTTTACAGATGAAGCGGGATGATTAACTACAGTTGATTGCACAGGTTAGTCAATATACTAGTACAAAGTGGCTGAGCTATTACATTTACTGCTCATATTTTGTGATGAAATGTGGTAACAAACCATTTCCTCTGAGAGTTAATTTTTGGTTGCATTTAAGGACAGAGTGAGGGATAACATCTTACAGTTTATCAGGTGTGGTGGTTGAAGTCTGAGCCAAAAAATTGGACCTGCAAATATTTGACTCAAGGATTTCAAGGCTTTGGATATTTAGGTATTGCAGCAGTTTTGCTGTGTGTGCCTAATCCTTCCCCCAAAGGAAGATCCAGAAGGTCTGTCCTTTACTATGCCATGAGAGTCAGATTCTTGAGACTCCTGCCATACTTGAAGAGCTCTGGCCTTGCTCTTCTATCTATAGCAGATTATACATCAGGAGCCCTGTCTCTTTAATGAGATGATCAGAAGTACAGTGCACCTGATTGAATCTCCCAGTAAGAACTCAGTCACCTAAGGGAAGGAAAGGTGTGACATGCACTGCAATGGACAGCAGGCAAAGCAGTGCTCGTAAGGACTACTGCATGCACACCCATAATGAGGGACCCATCTATTCCAGTGTCTGCCTGGCTTGGTCCCAACCTGCCATGGACCCGAGGTTCTCTTGGCTTCTGATATTGGACCACTGATCCTCCAGTGAGATTCCAGGCCTCCATGATTTTGGGTAGAGTCCAGAGCCTAATTTCATGGACTGACAAGTTATCAACATCAACAATCCACAGGGCTTAATGTAAACTTAATGTTTCTTGAAAGCAAGTAATCAAGCACACCTAATCTCATGAATAGGTCGGCTGCTATTCAGAAGATGAAGAACTACTTACAGCAGAACCTGTAAAGGTCCTGCTAAACTGTCTAAGCACATCAGCATAAAAAGCCAGTACAGGAAAGAATCAGCATCCTTTAAAGACAGGTCATTTACATAGTCATTGACTTATTTGACTTTGATGGACATGTTGGAATGTTGTTCTAGAAGATTTACAGCCTCAGAACTATCCTCCTGAGAGCAATATAATTACTCTGGGACATTAAGGGTCTGGAATACATGTTGAAAAAAGTGACTGTCTGCAAGACACACTGCAAATGCTACATTAAATCATCTCCCCATGGATTAAAAATTCCATCCATCATGGGGAAGGCATCATCCATGCTAGGGAAGACTTTTCACTGAGATTGCTTTGGGATTTCAGGAGCTCAGTATCCTCCATCAGAATTCTGATGTGAGAAGCACTGTTGTCCAACAGATGATCATGAGAATCTCATCATCTGCAGTGCAACAGGGCTCAACCAACAAGTCCACAAGAACAAGAAAAGAAAGGACTTATAGACAAGTCAACATTATAATAGAAACTCCAGAACACTTGCCTGAAAAGCGCCTACATCCTCCCACAGCCAGAGAACACTGGGAGCTTCACCTATTGTCTTAAGTCACATGCTCCAACATCTGACCAAGCAGGAAAAACAGAGACTCTAACTTACAAAACAGAACAACAACCTAAATCTAGATGTCCGTATCAGAGTGAAAAAGCAGAACCAACCCAAGAAGTCAAAACAATGTGTGTCATCTTATAAATCACCAATCAGAAGCCACCATTCCCCAGTGAGGGTATCCTACTGGATAGGAATAAGAGCAATCATCTCTACATTGAAATTCAATAGCAAGCTATAAATCTGAAGAAGAAGATCCAAGAATATCTAGGTAATTGCCTAAATAAATATGAACACCATTAAATAGAAAAGGAGACCAAGAAAGCAAAAATAAGCAAGTATACACAAGTTAAAGACAGTTGAAGACCTTAAATAAAATTTAGAAACACTGAAAAAACTGATCTGCATGCAAACATGTAGCATCTGAAAAAAAAAACAAATTGAAATAACACTGGAATTAAATTTTCATTGAGCACACTAAAAATTCAATATAGAGTCTCAAAAATAGAACTGGTCACATAGAAGAAAGAGTGTCAGAACTGGAATACAACATGAGAGAAGTTGACAATTCAAACAAAGAAACTGATACATATAAAAACATGAATGTATGGAATATATAGAAACATTGAGACACTGTCAGAAGAACCAGTCTATGGATCATGAATATGTCAGAAGCAGGCAGAGAACAGGAATACATATCAAACACAGTTAATGTAATAATACAGTTATTTTCCCTAACATAAGCAAGGAGTGTCAATTCAGATTCTCATAGTAAAACAACCCATCGTTCAAAACATAGTTATAGGAGGAGACTTCAGCGCTCTACTCAGCCCATTGAACAGGTCAATGTTTCAAATACTAAGTAGATAGTTATCAGAGTTAAATAAAACCATATATTAAATTAACCTCACACCTATCTTCAGAAAATTTCTTGCAAACATTAGGGATATGCATTCTTCTCAGCAGCCCATGGAACATTCTCAAAAACAGACCATATGCTAGGATACAAAACAAGCCTCCACCAATACAGAAAAATTGAAATCACACCCTGTATATTGTGTGATGACTTTGAAGTAGAGCGAGACATCTACAAGAAGGAGAACAACAGGAATCACATAAACTCATGGAAGTTAAATAACACACTCTTGAATGAGGAATGAACCAACGAAGGAATAAAATGTGAAATTAAAATGAGGAGACAAGTTATCAAAATTTATGAGACCAATTAAAACAGTGCTGAGATGAAAGTTAATAGCACTAACGGCCAATATAAAAAAAAGATCTCAAATAAATGACTTAATGCTACACTTCAAAACTTAAAAAAAAAACCAAGAGAAAACTTTATGCAATAGCAAAACACAGGAAGAAATATCCCAAATCTCAGTAGAAATCGAAGACCTGGAATAAAAAACAATGTAAAAATTAATATAAAGAAGAACTGATTATTCAAAAATAAAAACAAGATTGATAAAAACTTAGCCACATTAACTGAAAGAAAAAGAGACAATGTCCAAATCAATTAAACAAGAAATGAAAAAGAGGGATTTAGTACAGAAGGCTAAGAAATCCAGAAGCTCCTTAGGACATATTTTACAAAATTTACTGAATTAGACAATCTAAAAGAAATGGATTAATTACTAAACAATAATGTTTTGCCAAAATTGACTCCAGGTGAAATGGATAATTTAAAGAGAAGAATAACAAGCTATGGAATCAAACCCATAATTACAAATCTCTCAATTAAATGAAAAAAGGAATAGGACAAATTCTGTGCCCAGTTTTACCAGACTTTCATAGGAGGAGAACAAATGTCACTCTCCTCACACTGTTTCATGAGATAGGAAAAGAAGGAATACTTCCAAACTTTTTCTACAAGGTCATTATTGCTGTGATTCCAAAGCAAAACGAAGATTCAAAATAAAGAGAGAATATTTGTCCACTCTCACAAATGGGCACAGATGTAAATGTTCTTGATAAAGTAGTTAACAATGTTAACCAGTAAAATATCAAAAAGATCATACTCCATGATCAAGACTACACCTCCAGAAGACACTGAGTGACCCTTCCCTCCAACCTTCTGGTAATTTGAAAAATTTCCTTGGGTGTGGTATTTTGGGACTCTTGTTCTAGTATTCCATGAATGTGCATGTTAGGCTTCTTCAAGGTGTCCAATAACTCTTGAACATTCCTCTCAATATCTTTATGGGTTTAACAACCTTTTCAGCTGCACTGATTAGTTCTTCCACTCTGTCTTCAAGATCTGATATTCTTTCTGCTTCATTAGTTTTGCTGGGAAGACTCTGTTGGGTTCTGGGTTGAAGATAGCTTGTCTTTTAGTTTGAGTTTAAATTCTGCTTGAGATTGTTTTAACTTCCCTATGACTATTTTTGTTTCTTCAACTACTTTTCTCATCTCCTACAAGTGCCTGTTGTTCTCCTATTCAAAGTGGTTTGTTTAAATCCTCCTGGATTTCCTCTTTCATTGTTTTGATCATAGTAAAGTCAGGCTTTAAAATCATTATCTTAGGTATGGCTTGCTTGGTTATTTTCTGAGAGTTTGTTCTGTTTGGATTCCATCAATGTGGAGTTGATAATTTTTTTAGATTTGTTGCCTTGCCTTGATTTTTGTTTCTCATGGATTTGCACTGTGACTTGGGCATTTTTGTTTTATATCTTATGTCCTTCTTTTTGTTTTTGTATGTTTTTGGCCGGACTGAATTAGACAGTATTAGTACACTTGAGCAGTTATTGTTAGTGTTTATCTTGGAGTTGGATATGCCTATCTGGTATTGTATTGGTGTTATTTCCTAGATGATGCGATTGGGCTTTTAGCATCAATTAAGGCAGGTATAGTAGAGAGGGACTGAAGATCAATATGGTAGTGTACTCTTTAGGTTTACTTCCATGTGACATGTGAGGGTGAACTGCATAGTTCCTGAAGTTGTATGAGTTTGTGGGTGACTATATGGAAATGTTAAAATATAGTAATTAATAATTGAGAAGAACAAGATGGTTAAAAGGGTTTATTTATCTTAGAGCTGAATGTGAAGATTCTTTCCCATGTGATGAGATGATTTGTACCTCAGGCAAATGGTGTTGGTCTCCTAGCCCTTTGCTTGGGTTTTCTCTGGACTTTGTTGAATTCTGAGGATCAGAAGTCTACCCCAGATCCACGGGCAGAACGGCAGAATGGCTAGTGGGGTGTCCAGATGATCTGGGGCCTGGGTATGGTCTAGGGGCCTTCCCCATGACCATAAAGGTAGGCTGGCTACTAGTGGGGTGCACATATGAACTGGGGCCTGGGGCATGGTCTAGGAGGCTTATCTGAGGAGCAGGAAGTCCAACCCAATCCAGCTCCATGTCCTAGTCTGGGGCAGAAAGCCCCTCCAATCCTCTAGACTTGATATACTCAACCCCTCTTCCTTGATGATCTCTAACCATTCAATCAGGGAATAGTATGTGTGTCTTGTTTATGGTCAAGATCTCCATAGCCACTTATTCTCTGAATGTTGGCTAACTGGTATTTTTGTTATTAAATGCCCTTCATCACAAAAATAAATTTTTTGTCAAAGGCTGAGTGCTGCACTAATATGTGAGTTGGGGATAAATATTTAGAGGTCAGTTGAATGTCATGTCTATATAGCAAAACCATACTAGTTTTTCTTCCTCAGGCTGTATGTCCAGAAGTCTTATGCATACTTATGTGACCAGACATGAATACCCTCCTGAAATGCAGGCTTTAAGTCTAACCAGAATAAACTTGGTTATTCCATAACAATCATGGCACTATCGCAACAGTGGACACAATTATCAGCAGAAGTTATTGTGGCTTTCAAAATGCATGGCTGGATAAGACAGGTGATAACTTTTTCCCTCCTCCATGACCTTGGGTAGCACCTTCTGAGGCCATAAAGGTAACAAACAATGAAGAAGTCTTCAGATCAATTCCCGCTTGATTTCTCCATGCCCTGTGATCAATGTGTGTGATCACCTCATCAGTAGGCTCTTAGCATCACATTGAAATGGCCAATCGAAAGCAACATCAAAGGCCCATCCTGTTGTGGAGGCTTCTGGGACCTCACATGCATGTCACATGAAGGCATCACACACATAGTACTGGGAGCTCTGGTTGATCATCTGTGACTTCTGAGAGCATGATCTCAGGACTGGTCCTGTTGTCGCTTATTTCCATCTATATCTCTTTATAAACCCAAGTAGAGAACTGTCATTCAAACATTTTAATTCTTCTTGAAATAAGGTTATAATACAGCAGATCTACACATATACATCTTATATCCTTATATCCTTGTCCCTTTGTTCCCTTCACACCACCTGTGTGATTCTACTACGCTCCCTAAGGATTCTTCAGTCCTAACCCCACAGTCCTTGACCCTTTTCAGCCTTAGTGTGTGCATGAATTACAAATTAACCACACAAATGCCAAGTTTCAAAGCTAAGATCTGCATATATCAGAATGCATTTTTTTCTTTTAGTATCTCAGTTACCTTGCTTCGCATAACTTTTCTTGGCTCATTCCTTTGTTCACAAATTTCATAATTTTACTTTTCTCAATATCTGTATAAAATTACACCATGCCTAGATACTACATTCTCATTATGTACTTATCAGTAGATGGACAAGTAGCTTAAGTCCAGTTTCTATTGTATTCTGATTACAACTTCAAAGAAGATGGACAAGCAATTATCTCTATGGTAGGATACAGAATCCATTGGGAATATGCCCATGTGTGGTACAGTTGGGTCACATGGTCTCTTAGTTGGATATATACCTGTCTACTTGTAAAATGAAAGCTGAGCTCTGGGCACATCTGTGCAGTCTTGTAGTTAAGACAAGCTGTAAGCAAGCCTGTAAGTGTGCACCTGATTGACAAGACCCAGTCCATGGTTTGGAGAGAGCACGCCCTGGGCAGGTATAAGATGAAGGGAGGTGACTCGGTAGTCTGGCCTTCTTCTGCATGCTGAGACATGCTGGGAACACTGAGACATATTGCAGACTGGAAAATGAAGTTTGACCCACTCTAGACAATCCCTGTGGATATGGTATGTCTGATTCCTTCTGTTCATACTGTTGAAATGAACTCTTCCACCAAGCTAGACTGAGAACTGTGATCAAGGAAGTATAAGAAAGAACACTCCCTGGTCACCCTAAGTTGTATGTTGTGGTTTTACTGACAACACACAGACAAACTGCAGCAGGTGGCAATTTGTTTCTAGCTCTCTGAAGAACAGCACAGTAATTTGCACAGTAGCTGCACCAAATGACACTCCCATCCATAGGAAACATGTGTTACCTTCTCCCTGTACCCTTGCTGGCATCTGTGTCTGTTTCCTTATCTTGGACATTCTGACTGTGACTTGTTGAATTCTCAAAGTTTTTCCAATTTGCTTTTGCATAATGGTTATAGATATTAATCTATCTATCTATCTATCTATCTATCTATCTATCTATGGATCAGATTTTTTCTATCATTAACCTTACATTTGAATTCAAAAGCATATTCTAATTGGATTGTTTGATTGGTTGATGTTAAAATTAAATGGTTCAATTTATTTTATATAGGGCAGTGAGTTTTCCTAGAATTGATGACATCCATGGGATTTGAGATGCAGACATCTACAACTCATTCCTAATAAAGCAGATGCTGGGTCACTTGCAATAAATGTCAGACAACCCACATCTGGAGACTTTAGCTTATCACAATCATCAGTTTAATGCTAAAATATTTGTACTTACTTTTACAAATGTATTTGTTGAATTTGAAATTTCCACAGAATCCACATAATAAGAATAAATTATACTGTGTTGAGGCTGTCATGTGTCATATACACCTGCATGTGGATCACTGACATCTCAGGATATCAACACCCCATGAAATGCAAATGGACTAGATTACATGTTGAGGTTTTGACAAAAGCTTCATATTAATGAGAAACAGCATAATAACTGATACACAGCTATGAAGTATGGCGATCAACCAAGGCAAGAAGCGCATTCCAACTGTCTTACCTACTCTCCTGCTGCCTTGATAAAATACTCTGACAGCAACAAGCTGAGGAGAGAGTTTGTCCTGGCTCACAGGTGAAGACACAGTCATCCTGCAGGACGAGGGCAGCAGGAGCAGCTGGTCACATGACACCACCACTGGAGTCAGAGCAGGTGGTGCAGGTGCAGCTCTCCAGCTCCTTCCTGTCTGTGAGGCCCAAGTCACCACAGGAGACGGCGTCACACGGTGACTGTGTCTCCTCATCCCACTTAACTGTGTGAGACCGTCCTTGCAGACATTCTCAGAAACCTTAATCAAGGTGACTGCTCAGGTGTGCCCAGAGGCTTGTCTGCTGCTGACTCTGCTGCAGTTCTATACATGGAGTTGTGAGATAAAACATGTCCCCAGGGATTCTAAATGCAGGAGCATTCACTCACGTTTCTGGTGTGTTCTGTGGTTGGTTAAGAACCTGTCTGAGTCTAAGCAGTGAGTGTTCTCTCCTTGAGCCTGCTTCATGCTATGATAAGGCTTCTGTCATTGTTAGGCACAGGTGTCAACTTGATAGTTGAGGGTTTGATTTCCAAGCACATTTGTGGAGAATTTATTAGTTAAGCCCAGAGTGAACCTGAAGGAGATTGTCTTGCTGGTGAGGAAGGTCCAGCCTATGGTGGGTGGGATTAGACCCTGGAATAAATCAGGGAGAGCTGGTTGAGAGAATTGACATCTTTGTGTATAATTGGTTAGTCACCCTGTCCTGGCAAGTAGGGATTATCTCAGCCATTATGTAGAGATAGTGTGGTCCATTCCCTTGGCCCTGTGTGGGTGCTCCAGTCAAGCTCAACTATAGACTATAAAGGGACTATCAGTAAGAAAATAAACGCCTTGTTCCCTTAAGCTATCCGATGGTCATTTAACCATCCATTTAGCCAACCATGCAGGCTAACTGCAACATCTTCCATCCTGAGGACAAAGCAGAAACCAGTAAATTTCCAAATCCCTTCCTTCCTCTGAGAGAGGAATTTATTGCACCAAACTCTTCTGCAGTCCTGCTAGTTAAAGCACACTGTGTAAATGGGATGCTGACAGTGAGGGCAGAGGTGGAGTCCGGGTTGTGAGGGACGGTTCTCAGACCCCTGTGAGCACGGGAATGTGCCTGCAATTAACTGCAGGTAGATATCAAAGGTGAGACTTACAGATACTATTGCTGCATGTGTGCTGTGAATGTTGCAACATGTGCTGATGCCTGGAAGAGTCGGAACCAGGAATGCCACGTGAAGCTGAAGCCTCACTGGGAATGATCCCACCTCACGTGCACAATAACATCTGGGAATGGAGTGTTAGCTTAGAGCTCACATCTCTCAACCTATACTTGGGGTAAAACATGGTGCTGGTATGACCTTATGCAGCTCCAATACTGTGTCTTGGAGCACAAGGCAATCCTGGACCTCATGCATCAACAGACTGACTGGAAAAGCCAGTCAAACACTGCCAGTACATGTAGTAGTGTCTCTAACGGAAATGCTAAGCCAAAATATCAACAATATTAAACTGAGCCCATACTTTAACATACTGCAATGTGTGTAAATGACCCTCAATAAGCCTGAAAAACCCATAGATCAACAACTTAGTGTATTCCTAAGGAAACGGTGCCCTCTCCTCATACCTATGACACGTGGCTTCAGTGAGTGGCAGGGACAGGGTTTGTGAAGAAATGGTGTCCTTGTTAGATTCGTGCCTGAGGGGCAGGTCTGAATACACTGAAGGATGAAGCTGATGTCTTGTTTTCCAAGGTTGCTTCCGTCTGTGCCAATCTCTGCTTTCCTCAAGAGAAGAAGACAAAGCAAGAAGTGGGTCTTCATCTCCCACTTTGATGTGATGTGATTCAGAGACTTGAGATCACAGTAGCTCAGGAACACAGTGAAAATCTTCTGAGGTGATGTTCTGGGAAGGGAATTCCTTTGGATGGAACCCTAAGTGTGTGCATGTGGAAGGAGTGTTCACTTCACACAAAATGTACAGGGATTTATGCTGCAGCTACACCAGGCCATGAACATTTTCTGTGCTTCCATATGTCTGGACATGATCTGACTTTTCACCTTCTGTGACCCTCTTATCTCTTCAGTCTCCCCCAGGCAAAGCAGCTTCAGGCTGAAAACCCAGCCCTGGTGGAGCATCATGTGACTCCTTCCCTGACTGAGCAGCACGTGACTCCTTCCCTGACCAAGCAGCCAGTGACTCCTCTCAGCGGCTGTCAGCAGCGCATGGCTGTGCTGGGGCTGCTCCTCGGCCTACTGGACATTCCACACTGTGACTGTCTCAGGGGCTCAGGAGAGGAACCTGCCCACGTGACTCACAGTGATGTGATATTCCTTGTCCACAGGTGTCCTGTCCAAGGAGCAGCTGCAGGAGTCAGGACCCGGCCTGGTGAAGGCCTCGCAGACACTGTCCCTCACCTGCTCTGTGCCTGGATTCTCTTCAACCAGCAATGGCGTCCACTGGGTCCACCAGCCTCCAGGAAAGGTCTGTGTGGCTGGTGTGATCTGAAATGGTGGAAACACACACTACCATTCAGCTCTCAAATCCTGAGTCAGGATCTGCAGAGACACCTTCAAGAGCCAGGGCTCCTTACAGGTGAGCTCTCTTCAAGCAGAAGACACGGTCAAGTATCACTGTGCAGGCAACACAGCGCAGGGACTTCATTGTGAGCCCAGACACAGACTCCTGCACATCCTCTCAGGACCAGAAGGGGGCGGTCAGGGCCTGACTGGGCTAAGACCAAAGATAGGACCATGGAGAGCCTCTGAGTACCAGGAAGTTCAGGACATGATGTGCACATGACCTGCAGTCACGTGCTGATCACGTTCAAGGCTGGTTAATGCTACAATCTGTTGCTTCCTCTAAAGACACTTTGCTATGACTTCTATGAAAATTTTCCACATTTTTCCACAGAATTTTTTCCATGGTACATTTTCCACAGAATTTTTTCCATGGTACATCTAAGGTACCCATGTTCTACTTTTCTTGCTCTCAGAAAGAGTGAACATAAGAATAGGCTTTTCAGTGTTTTCTGGCATTCTGAGACTTGGAGACTATTACAAGAGCAAACACTTGTTCTCAAGCATTCTTAAGAACCTCAGCCTGGAAAATTCCGAGTCACCTCTGTGCACATCCCTGGTGGTCTCACCGCCCTGCTCCAACCTCATCACCCTTCCCCACAGGCTGCTGAGTTCCATGCTTGTTAATTTTGTGCCTGTGGTGATGCTCTGTGAGGTTATGTGGTCCCTACGAATACTCCTGTTACTCAAAGCTACTGCTGACATAGGAAGACAGGGCGTGGTGCCTGGGGAGCTGAATAACCGACATGGTCTTCATGTGATGGGATGTTGGCTATGGGCTCGGTGTCAATGGACCAACAATTTGAGGCAGCTGTGAAAGAGGCAGAGGCTGGGTTCATATGTCCCTAAGGCCCTACTGGACTCTGATACAATAAAACATTGTGGTGTGGGCTTCTGAAATCAGGTTGAATGGAGTGATAGGGAAATAGATACAGGGAGGGACCAGCACTATGTTAAACTGAAAGCCACAAATGCCACCAAAAAGGGATCTATGTTCAGCATGATCGTGCACCTAGCTGTCTGCAGGTGAGACAGGATGAGTGCAATGACCCTACAGGTGAGGCTTGGTGTGGAGACAGGAATTTCTCAGTATTTTCCACACATTAAAGAAGGAAGGGAGTCTCAGCCCAAGGGCGACTGGCATGGCTGTCTGGGAAGATGAGGCTTCTGCTGGTCTCCTGGTGGAGGCCTTGGAGTTGGTCCACTGTGAGGCCTCTGCCAACCTGGCCGGATTGCCCAGCAGGAGATTAAAGATGCAGTATGCCATGGGGCCACTGCTCAAATGATGTATTTGTGTATCCTGAGGGTACAGGTGAGTGTTTGAGGAATGTATGAGGGTTATTAGGTAGCAGCATGTATCCAGACATCCGCATAGAAGGAGAGAATTTTCTCCCTCAACTGATATACAGGCACATAGCATCTTTCTTGTCAGTCTTCAAATTAGTATTAGTAGGCTGAATCATTGCTGGCAAAGATCCTTTTCCTTTCTTTGGCATGCAAACTCCTAGCATTTGGCACTGGGGCCTGGCAAATAAGGTCTATGCATGTATGATGGTTTTCTTCTTGAGCAACATGATTGAGAAAAGTGTATGTCAACAGGTGCATTTGAAATAACCTTAAATGATATACCTGTATGTCTAAGCTGGAATCTGGTCATTTTCCATCCATGCAACAAGTTGTTTAAATTCTTGACAATGAAATGAAACTCAGTGTGCACATGGGTTCAATCCCACATCATGGGTCACAGCCCAACCTGTCAACACTGAAATCTATTTTACATTAAGGGATTTTTCAAGAGAGGCATGACTGACATTATGAAGGCCTGTACTGAAAACAGCAAGCCGTTGGTATAGAACAGATGCTTTTTTGGCAGGCTTATTGTATGTACTGTTTGGAAAAGCTCAGTGCAAGATAGTTTTTCAGTGCTGGCCCATTCTGGAATTATGCACATTTGTGTAGCTCAAGAGTCCTGCTCAGTTCCTCTAGGTCAGTTAATGATTTCTTCTTTACCATGTCATTGCTATTTATTAGTAGAGAAAGTAGATTTTTTTCCAAGACGTGCGTTAATTTCGTTGTTGGGCTTTTCTATGAATTTTCATTTTATTATTGCTTAAAGTTAATTTGCTTCAGCATGCAGCTGGTTTCCCAGATACATATCTCTTATCTGTCCATGTTCAGTTTATACACTTTTAAAATGCTGCATGTTGCAAACAGTGCATTACACAAGACTCTGGGAGGAGCCAGTGTTCAGAGTGTCCACCAATGTGTAGGTGACGAGCAGAGAACTAGTATAAAATTATTCTCTTTTAAAATCTTGTTGTGACCGTCAATGGTCTAGCCTTGATTGATCTAATGAATTAACTAATGGCCCTTAATACTAAAGTATTAAACAACTAAGCAGAGGTCAGTCAAATGAAGTTAGTTTATTGCTCAGTGCACCTGTTAACATTACCTCCAATAGTCATCTGCCTGGTTTTTGTTTTTTGGTTTACAGATAAGCTCATTTATCACTTTGAAACTCACCTCACTAAATAAAAATACAGTTAAACCTTACTACAACGTTGGTATTAGGTAAGTATAGATCACTTGTTTAGTAAATTGTCTAATATCACAATTTATTGTCTTTGAAGAATAAAATGGAAGCATTCGTAGTGTTTGTGTGTTGACCCAAAGTTCTAGAAAGAAACTTAAAAGTTGATAAAGGCTTGAAGACTGACTCAACAGAAACAGAACCTTACATACAAAGACTTGGCAGCAGGAATCAAGTGGGAGAGCCAAATGTGAACCCCACAACTGTGAAGGGAAGGGAAGGGGTTTAAGGGAGAGTGAAGAGGAGGCTCCACATTGCTTTCAACAAGAGCTGGGCATTGTAAGAGCAGCCTGATGATTTGTCATGAGCACTCACCGAACATGTGTCAGGAGGTGGTGACAGCCTTCAGAAGGAAGACCGTGTCTCATGGTTCATTAAGAAATTAATTCATTAGAAATTAAGTGATCAACAATCCAGAACTTCGGAGACTCTATTATCAACCACCTAGAACTAGGCCAGCCTAATCTCTCCCTATCCTGAAGCTCAGGGAAATCTGCGGAAGAGGGGGCGGTAAGAGTGTAAGAGCACAAGGATGGGAGGAGCAATGATATGCAAGATACTCCACACAAGTTAGGGCTGAAGCAATCATAATTGGACTTTGCATGCCCTGCGCAATGTCCAACACACTATTGACCTCACAAAGTCTAACATCAGCTAAAGGCACCAAGATCCTTGGAGACAAGGGATTGACAGCCACAGTAGTGTTCCTATGCTTAAGGGGAACATGGGAAAGGGTTCAGGGAAATGCAACTGGGTTCTTGTATGTCATTGGAGAGGAGGGCCCAGAGGAGAGTCTGGCATGCATATTAAAGGATTCTGCAAGGATTGGGGGGGTGGCACTGGGAGATTGAGAGGGAGGGGTGAAGGGAGGGGGAGCAGGGAGGTCGGAGGGAGGAGGAGGGAGGGAGGGAACCAGTGTACCTATTAAGTATGTATGAGTGGAAATAATAATAAAAAATGTTAAAAAAAAGAAATTAAGTGATCAAGTCTCCATACCATCAGCAGGACTGTAGAACCTTTAGCCCAAGTTCTTCACACAGTGAGAGACAATATAATTTAAATTGAGGGTTTCCTGGAGCTTATTGCTTATGTGTATTTTTTTCTGGCAAGGTCTTAAAACCTTGTTGATCTGGCTGTATATCACTCCAAATTCCCCATCTCATAAAGTCCAGAAGCATTCTGGGGGGTCTTTCTTCACCAGTTAATGGACATTCCACTAGCAACACAGTTAACTTTATGGCATGGCACATAGAGAATTTAGGCCACAGATGTTCCTATAGACTTTGCAGGTCACACTCTGAAGAACCTGAAAGTCGTGTCCAGCTATCTCCACGTTTGCCTTAGCTTGAGTAATGTCTACTACTGAAGACCTTTAAGTGGTTGGCACTGAGAAATCTCAGCTGTTTTGTTAATGCTCATCTTTTTTACTTTAAACTTAGCCATATTTAAATACAGAATTTAACACAGTCTAATAAACAGATAAGTGAGATACATGAATATAAGAAATTAATATAAGGAAAATGGGAAAGTAATTTATTTACAGTGTAACTTTATCACTAACATTTCAGTTTACTAGCTGTTGACGTATTGACATAGCTGTATATTCGTATCTGCACTGAATTAGGAGACCATGGGGTGTCCACAGTTTGGTTAATGCCACTGGAGTTTTCACTTCAGTGGCATTGTGAAGGAAATTTTTGTTGTGTTCATATAAAGAAGTTGTCAAACAATAGTTCCTAATCGGAAATCTAATAGCACAGTCACTACAACCAACACTCAACAGAAGGGATCTTATGAAATTAAAGAGCTTCTGTTCAGATAAAGAGATTGTAACTCGCACACAAAGGCAACCCACAGAACGGGAGAAAATCTGCACTAACCACATATCTGATAGAGCTCTATTATCCAGAGTGCACAAAGAACTTAGAAAACTAAACACTAAGGAAATAAATGGCCCAATTAAAAAATGGGCCTAAGAAATTAAATGAAACTTTACCAGGGAAGAAATTGAAATGTCTAACAAATATTGCCTTTGGGAGGATGGTCATTTTTATGATATTGATTCGGCCAATCTAGGAAGATGGGAGCTCTTTCCACCTTTTAGTGTCTTCTGCAATTTCTTTCTTTAGGGTTTTAATGTTTTTATTGTAAAGGTCCCTTACTTCTTTAGTTAGGTTTATACCAAGGTATTTCATTTTTTTAAGGGCTATAGAAAATGGAATTGTTTCTCTCAGGGCTTTTTCACTTCTTTCATTCTGGGCATATAGGAAGGCCACTGATTTTTATACATTTATTTTGAATATTGCCACCCTGCTGAACTCCTGTATTAGTTCAGGAGCTTCCTGGTGGAGTTTTTGGGATCACTCAGGTATATATGATCATGTCATCTGCAAATAGAAATAACTTGACTTCTTCCTTGCCAATTTGAATCCCTTTTATGTCCCTTTCTTGTCTTCTGGGTTCAGCTAAGACTTCAAGTACAATATTGAGTAGAAGTGGTGAGAGTGGACAGCCTTGTCTAGTTCCTGATCGAAGTGGGAATGCTTCCAATTGTTCCCCATTGAGTATAATGGTTGCTGTTTGCTTGTTGTATACATCTTTTATTATATTGATAAAGATTCCTTCCATCCCAACTATCTCTAGGGTTTTGATCAGAAAAGGCTGTTGGATCTTGTCAAAAGCTTTTCTGCATCTATTGAGAGTATCATGTGGTCTTGAATTTTGGACTGGTTTACATGGTG
Organism: Typhlomys cinereus; assembly: GCA_023101885.1. Classification (NCBI taxonomy): domain Eukaryota; kingdom Metazoa; phylum Chordata; class Mammalia; order Rodentia; family Platacanthomyidae; genus Typhlomys; species Typhlomys cinereus. The sequence goes on from JALPQD010000658.1 coordinate 558,817, forward strand.
AATAACGTCTATTGATTAACGTATTTTGAACCAACCTTGTGTGCCTGGGACAAAGCCTACTTGGTCCCCATGAATGATCTTTTTGATACGTTTTTGAATCCGATCTGCTAAGACTTCATTGAGAGTCTTTACATCTCTGTTCCTCAAAAAGATTGGCCTATAGTTTCCTTTTTTAAGTGTATCTTTATTAGGTTTTGGGATTAAGATATTAGTTTCATAGAAGGAATCTGGTAGTGTTCCTTCCTTTGCTATTTGATGGAACAGTTTAAGGAGTATTGGTGTTATTAGCTCCTTAAATGTCTGGTAGAACTCTGTGCTGAATCCATCTGGTCCAGGACATCTTTTGGTGGGAAGATTCGAGATTACTTCATTGATTTCCTCATATGTTATAAGACTATTTAAATAATTCAAAACTTCCTGATTCAATTTAGGTAAGTTTTGCTTACTTAGGAATTCATCCATTTCTTTGGTGTTGTCAAACTTCACAGAGTATAATTTTTTAAAATATTATGTTATAATTCTTTGGATTTCTTGGGTATCAGAAATGAAGATTTCTAATTTTGTTCATTTGTGTTTTCTTTTTCTTGCTTTTGGTTAATTATCTAGAGGTATATCAATCTTATTTTTTCAAAGAACCAGCATTGTGACTGGTTGATTCTCTGTATCATTTTCCTTATCTCAATTTCAGATATTTCTTCCCTTATTTTGCTAATCTCCTGTCTTCTACTGCTTTTGCGATCAGTTTGCTCTAGTGTCTCTAAAGCTTTAAGCTACATGAGTTGTATTTTCATTATCATTCACTTTCAGGAAACCTTGAATTTCCTTTTTAATTTCTTCTTGAATCCAATTCTCATTCAGCATCATAGTGTTAAATTTCCATAAGTTAGTGTATTTTCTGTTGTATGTTGTGTTGTGGATGTCAAGTTTTAGACCATTGTGGTCAGATAGGGTACAGGCTAGAATTGCAACTTTCCTGTACAGATGGAGATTTGTTTTGTGGCCCAATATATGATCTATTTTGGAGAAAGTTTCATGTTGCTGCTGAGAAAAATGTGTATTCTTTGGTGTATGGATGAAAAGTTTGATAGAGATATGTAAGGTCCATTTCACTAAGGGTTTGATTAAGTTCCAAATTGTCTCTGTTAAGCTTTTGACCTGTTGATCTATCCCATGTTGAGAGGGCGGTGTTGAAATCCCCCAGAATTATCATTTTGGGGCTGATTTCTCACTTTTGACCCTGTAGGGTTTGCTTAATGAAGGGAGAGGCCCGTATTAAGTGCATATATGTTCAGCATTGTGATGTCTTCCTGGTGAATTGTACCTGTGAATAAAATTTACTATCCATCTGTGTGTCTCATGATTTTTTTTGGTTTGAAGTCCACTTTGTCTGACAGCATAATGGCTCCCCCTGCCTGTTTCTTGGTTCCATTAACTTGCAGAAGTTTGGACCATCCTTTTATTTTTAGGATGTGCCTATCTTTTGTGGTGAGATGACTTTCCTGAAGGCAGCAGATTGATGGTTTGTGGTTTTTAATCGAAGTTTGTAATCTGTGTCTCTTGATTGGTGAGTTAATTCCATTGACATTTAATGTTATAATGTATAAATTATTTTTAATTCCAGACATTTTTTATGTTTAGTGGCTTTTGTGAGTGTAGTTTTTGGCTTTTAGGTTTTGATGGTATTATACTTCCCTTCTGTCCTCCTGGATACGCTTGTTTTTTTCTTCAAACTTGAGTATCATTTGTAGCATTTTTGAAGGCCTGGTTTGGTAGACATGTAAGTCTTCAAGTTGTCTTTGTGCTGGAAAAATTTTCCTTCTTCTTTGATCATGATGGATAGTTTTGTGGGGTATATCAGCCAGGATTGACATTTTTGCTCATTCAGTACTGGAAGTATATCTCTCCAAGCTCTTCTTGCTTTTACTGTTTCCATTGAGAAATCATTTTTACTTTAATAGGTTTACCTTTAAAAGTGAATTGTTTTTTTCCCCCTTGAAGATCTCAGCACATTTCTTTGTCTTCAGTGTGGAGCGTTTGTCGTGGAGAGTTTCTGTTTTGGCCATATCCGTTTGGGGTGTGGAATGCCTCTTGTATTTGTATGGGCCTCTCATTCTTTAGATGAGGGAAGTTTTCATTTATGATAATTTAAAAAATTTCTTCAGGTGTGGTATTTTGGGATTCTTGCTCTGGTATTCTGGGAATGTGCATGTTAGGTTTCTTCAAGTTGTCCCATATCTCTTGAATATTCCTCTCAAGTATCTTTTTGGCTTTAACAACCTCTTCCATTGAGCTTACTAATACTTCCACTTTGTCTTCAAGATATGAAATTCTATTTTCTGCCTCATTAGTTCTGCTGATAAGACTGTCGAGTTCTGGGTTGAAGATAACTTGTCTTTTAGTTCAATTTTAAACTCTGCCTGAGATTGTTTTAACTGCTCTATGCCTATTTTTGTTTCTTGATTGTCTGCAGTTATTGTTATTTCCTAGATGAGGCTATTAGACTGTTAGGACATCAGTTAAGTCAGGTTTAGTAGACAGGGGGTGAATATTAGTATGGTAGTGCACTTTTATCATTTAGTACCTTGGTGATATGTGAGAGTGTATGGTATAATCCCTGAAGTTGTATGTGTTTTGGGAGTGGCTATATAGAAAAGTTAATCTTCAGTGGTTAATAATTGAAAAAAGCAGGATGGTTAAAAGGGGGTTTACTTATCTTTGGGCTGGATGTGAAGTATCTCTCCCATGTGATAGGATGACTTTAGACTACGTCAGATGTACAGCCTTTGTCCCTTAGAGCTTTGCTTAGGTTTCCTTTGGACTCTGTTGATTTCTGAGGAGGAAACACTGCTCTGGTCACACTGCTCGTGCTCCCTGGACCACGAGTAATGGTCTCTAGTGGGCCAGAGGGGCAGAGGGGCTGATGGAGATGGCAGAGCTCTTCACCTGAGACCTAGGGACATGGCCCCCAAGCTCAGGGCAGCCTGGGTGTTGTTCAGGCTGGCTGGTGGGAGGAGCTGAGACAAGTGGAGACCTGGGTGCTAGTGGAACTTACTTGGGATATATCATTCACAATTAAAGACAAAATAAATTCACATGATGATATCACAATGAAGGCTTCTATGACCATCAAGCAAGTCCACAAGATTCTAGAAAGAATTCTCGAGACTGAAAACAGAAAGATGAACACCTACAACAGTATTCAATAGGTAAATAATGCCAGGCTGATCACTAAGCAAAAGTCCATAAATAAATATCACTAATTGACAAAATGAAAGGAACCAACAAATTTCTGAAGGATACCATTGAAAAATCAATGTGTTGCCCCTAAGAAACACACTTCAGTAGGCAAACTAGGTTTTTTCTTTGTGTGATAGTACTGAGGAAAGTACTCCCTGTCCCATACCCGCATAAACCTACACACACTCTCACACATGTACACAGCAGCACCAACATACATGCACAAAGGAAATAATAAAAAAGACAGAAAACCCGAATCAATGTAATTAGAGATGGAACTGAAGAAACTTAAATAATCAAAAGATATTTATGTGAATAAACATATGTTCTTCTTCACTGTGTTTATCTAAAATGTCTAGTGTATAGTTCTTATTGTGCAGTTCATGTTTTCATGGATCAAAATTGAATCAAATAAGATGACTGGAACTTTTCCCAAAAATGCATTTTTCCATTTGCTTCATTCATAATGTTCCTCAGATTTGTCCATCACAGACCTGCACCTCAGTCACCACAGTGGATAGCACAGGAGGCCATCACCACTGCACGCCCTGTCACCTATATCTATATGCTTCATATATGATCATATGACCTATTCGTTATGAGTAAACTGCAGGTCATTACCTGTGAAAACAATACTTATAGGACCTGGAATATAATTTTACCTACATTATCTAACAGACACAGCAGTGCTGTCTTTTAGATACAATTGATGAAATTATCTTAGAATCAAGACCCCTGAATGAGACACCCAATACTGCAATTCCATTCGTTAAGCTTTATTTGTTTGTTTGTTTATGTGTTTATGTGTTTGTGTGTTTGTGTGTGCGCGCGTGTGTGTGTGTGTGTGTGAGACAGCATTGTGTACCCTCTGAAAAACTAAGGGGGACTTTGGGTATCATCCCTGATTCCTTCTACATCCCTTTTGCTTCACTCCCAGGCTCTGCCCACCAAGGCCAGAAGTGCAGGCGGCCACCATTTCTTCCTGGAGTTTTTTGTGACATCTGGGATACAAACTCCTGACCTTCTGCTTATGAGGCAGGGTCTTCACCCCTGAGACATCTCTCCAGACCATGCAATTCCATATTTGTATTTTAATAAAAGAATTATGAGGAGAAAATAGATAAATATATGTGACATTAGATAATCAAATCCTACAGACACCCTCTGCGTTCACTTCAAAATACCATTGCAATAGAAATTCAAACTCTGCTGTTTCCATTGTTTGGAAATGCACACCATGTAGCTGTGGTCTACAGTCACCATCCTGAGACACAGAGTGCTGGAACTAGCTCTTTTTCCCCAGCTCCACATCAATCTTCCACCCTTCCCAGTCCCTAGCGACCTCTGTTAGCTCTCTGCTTCTGAGAGATTGGATTTTTCCCTTCCACATAGGACTGAGGTCGTGGGCAATGTCATTTTTGAGCTCATCAGAGAGTCAAGTGGTGATTGTCTCTAGTGTCCTTGAGATCTCCACATCTGTCCTCATCACTGTGTCCATTGAGGCTTCCACACAAGATCGTGCTTTAAAACAGAAGCACATGCAAATAAGGCCTCCTGCTGCCCTTGAAAACCAGCCCAGCCCTGATCCTGCAGCTCTGCACAGGAGCCGGACCCTGACCCCAGCTGTTCCCACTCAGTGATCAGCACTGAACATAGACCACTCACCATGGACTTGGGGCTTATCTGGATTTTCCTTGTGGCTCTTTGGAAAGGTAACGTGTGGAGAAGAAATGCTCATTGTGTGAGTTGACATGAGTGAGAGGGACAGTGGGCATGTGTGACAGTTTCTTCACCAGCATTCTCTGTGTTTGCAGGTGTCCAATGTGAGGAGCAGCTGGTGGAGTCTGGGGGTGGCTTGGTGCAGCCTGGAGGGTCCCTGAGACTCTCCTGTGTGGCCTCTGGATTCAACTTTGGCGGTTACTATATGAGCTGGGTCCGCCAGGCTCCAGGGAAGGGGCTGGAGTGGGTTTCATACATTAGTAGTGATGGAAGTAGCAAATACTACGCAGACTCTGTGAAGGGCCGGTTCACCATCTCCAGGGACAATGCCAAGAACACCCTGTACCTGGACATGAGCAGTGTGAGAACTGAGGACACGGCCACCTACTACTGTGCAAGAGACACAGTGAGGGAAAGTCACTGTCAGACCAGACACAAACCTCCCTGCAGGGAGCCCACGACCAGCAGGGGGCGCTCAGCTGCACAGAGCTTAGGCTGCCACAGAGCAGACACTGGGGGCATAAAGGGTGGACTTCCTGTGTCTGCACTGCCTCTCCACACCACAGAGCGCTTCTCCCAGGGATCTGATAGGAAGGACAGGCAGTGTGGGCGACCAGAGGAACTTGAACTTTACCATTCAACTTCCTCAGAAACAGCACATGCATCGGATCTTGGGCTGAAAGCTCTTCCCTGTTATGCAGGTTGTAGGTACTGATCACACTCCAGCCCTGACACAGGCAGCAATGGAGCTAGATGAACAGCTGACCCTCTGATGGCTGGTGATCAGTCACTGGGTAAGGGTCTCTTCCTTTCTTTCCTCTCTGGAGAGCTGTCAGCTCACGGTGCTCCTTAGTGTTCTTAGGACCTGCTCCTCCAAGGTGCTTGGGGATTCCTCTTTGGTTTTCTTACATAACTACACCTCATTTGAGGGTGTTTTAGCCTCATACTCTGCTGCCATGATAACTGTGTGACCCAAACAACTGAAGGAACAGGATTCATTCATGCTCATGGTTTAAGATTGATCCATCATGGCAGGAGAGTTCATACCATCAACAGGAGCTAAGGAAACTGGCCATGCCATGTCCAAAAAATGAGCTGGAGAAGGATGTTGCTTTTAGATTCCAGTCTTCCAAAGTCAGCTGGTTCTCACTCCTGAGACTGGCCATTCCCATGGTTGCTTCATGTTCACAGGTTCTAACATATGTGTTAATCTGCACTGTTGAGAGCCAACCCCAAAGCTGTGTTAACTTGCATCGATTTGTAAGGACAGTGTGCATCCTTAGAGAAACACTGAGGGAGGTGGAGGATGGGGAAGTGGAACAATGCTCCATCTCTGAGCCTCGCAGGGACGTCCAACAGAGGACACGCTTGTCCTGTGGTCAAGGCTTCCATCAGGGATGCCATCTCTCAGTCTTGGATCTTCCCCAGAGTCACCTTAGAGCTCAGTTGTGACCAGCAGGAGCCCTGGAATTGTGTTGACAGAAAATGATCACTGCACTGCTGTACCGTAATTCATCACAGGTTGCTGTCTCACACTTCAGTGTTCTATTGTTAAAAAAAAAAAAAAAAAGAGAAGAACAAAAACAAGAAGGAGTGGGAATGGCAGGAAGGGAAAAACAATAAAAGCCCAAGCTTCATCCACAAAGAGAAATTTATTCAGGAAAGTTCTCCAAAACTGCAGAGAGATCAGCAATTTCCCCATGAGATGGAACTTACTACTGACATTGCAGTCAGGGCTGCAAGATTTTAACCGTTGGAAGCAGGGAAAAGGAATATGGGTTTGAAATGCTGGTTCTGCTTGTGCTAGAATAACTAGGAGTCTCTTTTGTTGTCTGGTTTCCTTTTCAGATCCTGTTCTTGGTGGGGGGACTCTAGTCAAGATCTATTTCTGATCTTAGATCTGTTAGGTGTGGTTTCTGGTTATGAGGTCTGATTCCAGATCTATCACTATTGTACACAGGAGGCATGATGTGACCCTGGATCATGGGATACTGAGCCAAATATGTAGGTGACTGCAGGGATGGGCACAGGCCTGTGCCTGGAGCATCACTGGATCTGTGAGAGAGCTTATGGAGTGTATTTCCTGCTCCTTCACACTTCATGCCATGTCAGCCATGCCTAGCTAAGCACAGAACATGGTGTTCTGACAAGGAAGGTGCTCCAGCTCTCTGGTGTGGTGCTCCCTGAGCCCTACTGCTCCCCAGCTGCCCCAGAGGACTGCACAGGATCTGAAAACACCAGTCTCAGCAGCATCTCCCACCACCTATGAGAACTGTGAGGGCCTTGACTAGGGTGCAGTAGACAAGGTCATTGTGGTGTCCTTCAGTGTCCTTGACCCAACTTTGTCTCCACAACTCTTTACCGTGGTTTAAATGTGCCTGAAAAACAGTTTAAAATGGCGACTTTCTTTCTAGATGAGTGTCCCCAGCATACATACACACACACACACACAGAAAGACACACACACAAAATAAGCAGACAGAGCCAATTTCAGTTAAAGGCAGCACCATGCAATCCCAGGAGTACAGAGCAGGGTGGTTGAGAGAGCACGGAGCAGGCTGAAGCAGGGAGGTCTGGAGTGGCAGTCACTCTATTCCTCACTCTACTCCTCCAGTCCTCAGTAGGTTACTGATCACAGGGAAGCCCGATGTCTGGAACACCAAACACTGTCAGAAGATGGTCCCAGGTCTGAGGCACAGCACACTCAGATAGTGGTGGGAAGATGGATCTGATGAGCTCTCTCAGCACCCCATTTTTATTCCTCCTTCAACTTAGGCATATGTCACTTTTATTCAAAATTCAATCAATCACTTCACTCAGAGAATGCATATGTTCCACGAATAGACTAGCGTCCCAAGCTTAGGTTATCATGGTTACAATTCACATCACACATCATATGTTCACAGTGATAAAGGTTACAAGCTGTGGGGTCACAAACTCAGGTTGCCATGGTTACAGTCAAAGGAAAAGGCATTTCTCACACCAGTGTGTTTATCACTGCAAACTTCACACAAGTTTCTAGCAAGTCATTAGCAAGTTTCTCAGCTTACTTGTTTACTTCATCTTCTCTGTCTCTATGCTGTGCTTTCCTTGCACTCTCAACAGTCACAATAATTTTGTTCACATTCCGGGCACTCACATTTTTGTGTGGTGTCTGGCTCCATATTTTCCCTCTGCTCACCACAATGAGATCTGCCAGTAATGTGATAAGGCTATGGGGAGGTCATGATAGTGTGAATTATTAGCTGTGTTGGTACTAAACCTGGAGTGATGTAAGTATGTCAGGTCATCACCCATTATCAGTAAATGAATGAGAAAGAAATCAAAATAATAACTTAAACACAGAAAAAGAGAGACCTGTTCAATAAGACAATATTTAGGCAGGACATTCTGTGTTCAAATTTAGTCTGAACTTTGTGATGTGTGTTTTCAATTGAGATGCAATAAAAAGTATGCATAGCTTAGCAGTTCTGCTCAAAGGGTGATTCCTCCCACTTGTCCAATGATTCCTCTAGATACACTGAGGCTGCTCTGCTCTGTCCTGTAGATAGAGTGAAGCTGACTGCAGGCTCTCCTGCAGAGAGAAGGATCTGACAAGCTGTCAATCCCTGTGAAGCCTCTTCCTGGGAGACAAATTCTTGTTTTGGCTGGATGCTAACATGATTATGTCTCCATGGGAGATCTTGTGACCAAAGGTAAACCAGCATGAGGCCCCCAGTGAGTGCTAGCATCAGACCCTTGACCTTCTGTTGCCAAGAGTCATGAACCATGAGCTATTCTGTTCCTTGTGCACTAAAGGGATCGTCTACCATTATAACCTGCACAAGGGTGCTGTTATTCCAACAGAATATGAGGTTTGATTACAGGGAACATGTGAGTGGAGACATTGCTGTCTGGGGTCATATGCACAGGAAGTCAGGCCATAACTCAGAGGCAAGATAGACAATGCAGTCCAGAGAAAATAGGCCTCCATCAAGGACTGCAAGTAAGTAATGAGACATCTGGTTAAGTTCACAGGGTTTCGTTCCTGATCATTTACAACTGAGGAGGTATGATCTCATCAGAAGGGGAGGGCATATAATTTGGCAGATAAAAAGTAACCATTTTACAAATGGGTGATTGATCCCACCCTCACTGTGGTTTCCTACTTTTATTACACCTACCTTTGAATGTGCTCTTATAACAAGACTCTAGTTTAACAGCTTTGTATCTCTGGACAGGGGGTGACATCCAATACCCATCAGGATGGAGTGAAGGGCATTGCAGGAGCAGCAAAACTGAAAAAGAAAATCGACAAACCATAATCCACAACTTCAGAGACTCTATATCAACCACCTAGAACTAGGCCAGCCTAATCTCTCCCCATCCTGAAGCTCAGGGAAATTTGCGGAAGAAAGGATTCTCTGAGGAATGGGGGGGAGGCACTGGGGAATAAAGAGGGAGGGGTGAGGGGAGGGGGAGCAGGGGGATCTGGGGGAGGAAGAGGGAGAGAGGGAACTGGTGTACCTATTAAATTTATGAGTGGAAATAATAATAAAAAAGCTTAAAACAAAGATAGACAATGCAGTGTTTACATGTCTCTGCTGCATCTGCAGGCGCTAGAGACCAGAGTCTCAGAGAAAGCTTGGCTACATATCCTGTGTGCTGAGCAGCAGAGGGAAGGGGATGGGTCTTGTTTTCCTACCATTGCAGGTTCTGGAAGGTCGTTGTCACTGGCAGGCCGTGACCTAATACATGTGGGTGTGTCTTTGTGTGAGAACATGCACAGTAGTGTGAGCTACTATATGTGAGTGTGTGTGAATACTGACCACAACCTCCCAGAGCCCATCCTCTCTATAGAAGAATTTCAGGACCCTGCCTCTCTGCTGTAACTTTGATGGACCACCCTTGTCAGAGTCCACAGAGGCCCAAGGCTTCCATCTTCATTTCTGAGAAGCACGTATCTCAGTGTGTCCAGTATTGCCAAGGCAGTGATGATCTCTGTTCAATGCACCTGTTGTTTCCTTTGAACATAGCAGTTTCTATAATCCACACATCAAATTCCACAGGTTACAATGTCAGCTGAATTCCCCTAAGGCTGAACTGAATGCACATGTCAGCATAAAGGTTTATTAAGAGTTGAAGCAGGTCAGACTAGTAGGAAAGGAGGATGCAGGGCAGGAAGGGGCTGAGCCAAACACAGATGTCACCTCTGCTCATCCCAGCAGGAGCCTCAGGCTGGGCAGAGCCTGTGGAAGATGAATGCTCCAGCTCCTCACCTGGGTCCTGCTCTTGGTCTGTCTCCCACCTGCTCACATGGCAGGTCCTACACCTGCCCTGGGTGGGCTGTGAGTCCAGGTCAGTGTGTGAGGAACGAATGGGGTCCATGGGTGAGATGCATGAGATGGCTCAGGACCACCTGCTGCTCTCAGCATGTGCTTCCTCTCACAGCCTGGAGTGATGAGGCAATAGTCATGTCTGCACCCCACAGAACAACATCACATTTCTCCAAGAAATCAGGGTGGTGAGAACACATGACAGAACCAGAACCTGAGAGGTGGGGCCACGCATGAATGTGCTTCCAGTGACCTGCAGACCATGAGCTCCGTTATTGCAGACTCACATGTCAGGAATGTCAGGACCCTGATGCCCATCACCATCCAGGGATGAACCATTGTTGGGCCATCTGCACCCTCCCCAATCATAAAGAAAGGGCTGACTGCTCACATGCAAATTCACATTCTAACTCCAAGTTAAATCTCTCTCCTGGGCTGTGGGAACTCACTGCTCTCTCACACTGAGCTGAGATCTCTGGAGAAGAAGGGTGTGGCACAGAAGATGAAGCTGTTTGTTCTTCTCCTGTGCCTGGCAACAGCTTCCCAAGGTGAGGATCAGCATTTCACACGTGTCCATGGAGAGGCTGTGACTGCAGGTGACTGACAGGAGCTGATTCTTCTCTCCCACAGGTGTCCTGTCACAGGTGCAGCTGCAGGAGTCAGGACCCGGCCTGGTGCAGCCCTCGCAGACGCTGTCCCTCACCTGCACTGTCTCTGGATTCTCTTTAACTGACTATGGTGTGAACTGGATCCGCCAGCCTCCAGGAAAGGGTCTGGAGTGGATCGGAATAATATGGGGTGGTGGCAGCACAGATTATAACTCAGCCCTACAATCCCGAGTCAGCATCAGCAAGGACACCTCCAAGAGCCAAGTTTTCTTAACACTGAACAGCCTGCAACCTGAGGACACAGCCTATGTATTACTGTGTGCAGAAACACAGTGAGGGACCTGCAATGTGAACCTGCACACAAACTTCATTTCAGGGGAGTGTGGGACCAGCAGGGGGCGCTTGGATCGTCCCCAAAGACCAAAAAGACCCTCAAAACCTCCAAAGTTCAGGATTCTGTCCCCTGGGCCCAGGCAGGTCATGTGCAAGGCTGATTGATGTTGGAATCTGTGGTTTCCTCGCCAATCATAAAATTCTGTTAAGACCCATTGTTATATTATATTTTATGAAAAGTACTACTTGTTTATTTTCTAAAACACATTACTGTGGAACATCTAAGCTATGTATATTCTAGTTTTCTTGCTCCACATTGAGCTGGACATAAGAATGAGGCTTTCCACATATTTCCTCAAGAGTCTGTGTCTATGAAACTGGCTCAGTAGATCTTCAGTAAGGAAGCACAGGAAATATTATGTGTTCTGCATAATAGCAGACATGAAGGAGAGCCAGGATTTCCTGGGTTAGCTTAGAAACTGAGATGTCCACCATTTCAGGCTTTAAGTAGGAGACTGACTGTAAAGGGAACATAGGTAATCTTCATCTTCCATAAAATCCTCATTTTGAAATTTCAATCATCACAAACAAGTGTATACAAAATGCTGATTCTTTTGCAGGTGTCCTCGGTCTGTGGTAGGTCAGATTACCAGTGTGCCAATTTGGAGTGACCTCTCCCTGTGGAAGGAGAGATAAGCAATGTCCTCATCTCTGCTGACCTCAACCTCACTCCTGCCTCCAGCTAGATGTGTTTTGTGTTCATCAGTTTTGTGAATTCCCTGATGGTTTGGTTCCTTGCCATGGCCCTTAAAAACACTCCTGTGAAGCTCTCTGGCTGCTGACAATAAGAGGCTGTATTTATCCTGCACATGAGTTGGAGAACTGCCATTTGAAGGGATACCAAGTATGAGCTCGCTGGTGATAGATCAACAATTTAAGGCAGTTGTAAAAGGAAATGGGACTCTGCTGATCTGTCTTTGAGAACTCTCTAGAATCTTACAGCAACACCTGTTGTGGGTAGAAAAGTTTTGGACACTAAATTGACTACAATATTGGAGCCTGAGATCAAGACAGAAGACACAACAAAGTCAACATCTCTGTGTGAGGTGAAAAGTGAGAGAGATTCAGGTCTTCCCCAAGGGTCAGCTAAGCATCAGCCCTGCACACACAGGATGATTACAGAGAGCCTGCAGGAAGGTTCTAGGACACAGGAAAATTCTATTCACTTTCTTAGGAGCTTTCAACTATTTTAAGAGAGAACAACTGCCTATATGAGCAGCTTTGGTGTATGAACTAATTTGTTTTCCTAAGATATTGGCCATCAAGCCTCTAACAAAATATAGGTGCATGTGTTAAAAATGCCATTTTGATGGAATTAATATCTGTAATCCCAGTCACTGGAAAGTGCATTAGAGAATAATACAGTATAAATTTCAGACAGAGAGGAATAAACCCTCTTGGTCATTCTGTCAGAGGGATTCATCAGTAAGACTCTGGATAAATATGATCCAGGGCTCTGAACACACATTGTTTGTGTTGACCAGAGTATGTCAGTCAACACATTGGCAAGACTTTGGAGGTTCCTCAAAGAATTACAAATAAGTCTCATGTGATCAAAATACTTACTTCTGAGAAATTTTATTTTTGTTTATGATTACCCAATTATAGCTCCTTGTGCAGGTTGTCAGGAGAGTTCACACTAACACTAGGCACTGAGGAACTGACCACACCAAATCCACAGAACTGCCAAGAGGGAGACAATCCTTACTTGCTAGAGCAGTATGTGTGGCCAGGTGTACAAAAGTAACATCCTCCTCAATCAGCTCCTTCCAACTTACTCCACTGTGAAACTGCTGGTTCTCCCACCATGGGCTGGAACTTCGCCATCAATCATACAATCTTCTTCAGGTTCATCTCAGGTTTTAACTCCACTGCTAATTCTCTGAAAGTTTTTCCAGAGCTAGAACATTCAAGATGACACATGTATCTAACTATGACACTTCACCCTTTGTCAACTGCCACAAAAACATGTCACCTTAATACTGTAAAGTTTCTATATAGTACCTACAGATATTACAATTATTTTAGGAAATAAAATACATTTAATCTTATTAAAACTACAAGTCTAAAATTAAAAGTTTCATAACATAATTTAAAAATATTTGTCATTAAATTTTGAATTTTTGATAATTTGGAATAGAATGTATGTTTTTAAAAGTTTGAAATTTGCTTTTCTAAAGGTAATAATTAGCCATGGAAGAAGAGAGCTCAGGAGAAAAAGCATCATCTTCCTGCACTACCTGACCTTCAGACTGAAGAGGTAAGTGTCTTGCAAGGATGCAGACAAGAGGAAAGGGGCAGCAGTAGCTTCTTTTCTGGCCTAAGAGGGAGCTGCCAGAGAGCAAAAGACGTAACTCATAACTCAGGAATGAGTACACAAGCCTGTTTCTTCAGCCACTGAAAGAATTAAAACTTCTAATCTTTTGTTTGTTTGTTTTCATGTAACACAAGCTGTACTTGAAATCATGGCAAACCCATCTTAGCCTCCAGAGCACTGGGTTAGCAGTAGCTCTGGGCCAACATGCTTAGCATGACACCTTTCACTCTTTAAATAACATGACCATTTCATCCAATTTGTAAAAAACCTTAAGCAAAATGTATGTTCCCCATTATCCTATGTATAAATAATAACTTTAAATAGCAAAACACGTTAACTAGGGACAGCTGCAAATGCTGCAGTGAGTTGGTAGGAGATAAGTCTTATGCCATTTCTATGTGGCTGAACATCAAAGTCGTTGTGTGCCAGAGATACCTGGAAAGCACTGGCAGGGTGAGTCATGGTTTGCATGGCCACCATGAAGTTTTCCAGCTTTTCTCAGACCTTGTTGCTCTGTTTAACAACCGAGGATGTGACTGCTATGCAGAAGGAGAACCTGAGAGACTTGTCTGTCCAGTTTCTTTTCAGAATGAAAATTCTGCACAGATGAACAGTCAAAGCAAGAAAGCTGAGTCATGTTGTCTTAATGACAGCCCCTCATTGTGCACACTCACCATGCCTGTTGGACTCTCAAATATCCCAATCTTGCCAGCCTCCAAAACCTGGGACAGATCTGCTATGAACTCCTTCTGGATGGAATAGGGCATGAAGGGAAAAGGAAAATGGATGCATTCGACCTCCTGGCCTTCATCAGCCATTGTCCTAGGACCGCCCCCCCCCCAAATAAAACAGAGAACATATGAGATACTAAAATAAATAAATAAATAAATAAAGTTTGAAATCTGAAACAGACATGCCAAGCAGAATCAGTCACATGAAAGGATAATGATAACTGAAAATAAAACATTAAATAAGACAAGACCAGAAGCTGCCAAATTAAGATTGAAATCCAACATGTCTAGTATGGTATGTCCATTTTTATTGCTCTAGAGTTTTATGCTCTTGGTGGTTCAAAGATGCTGGGCAATTCCAGTCCCTCTTCTAGCTCAAAGCAACACAAGCAGCATTTCTCTACACAGGCTGAATCTGCATTTACAGCCATCCACAGCATGCATCCTATAGTTTTGTCATCTTTAACAATGTCCTGAGGTTAACCCTGCAACTCTATACTTCACCTCCCTTTGCAGGTTCTCCAAACCTGCCACCTAGTGACAAACTTCACCCTCTCTGCATGAGCCTCTCAACCTGCAACAGATCAAGTAGTACCTGGATGGTACTGCATGGAGGCAGAGATACAGCCTGGTCTGCTGGATCCACAGTGGTTCCAACTCATGCATGCTGGTCCTAGAGAAGCACTTTTCGAGAGAGTCAAAACAGTTGAAGAGCAAGAAGTGGCTTCAGCTTGGACAGTCATCCCTGAGGGACTCGGGCTATTTAAACCATGAAATCTGCAAGAAGTGATACTTAGGTCTCCCAGCATTCCGCTGCAAATAAGTAGATTCTGATGCTCACATAGACATACATGCTCTGTGGTCTACCCTGCTGTTATACAAATACTTCAAATCAGCCAATGCAGTTCTCATCTACCAAGAAAATCTGTCCTTCATCTCTAACAATAAGATGCTAAAAACTTTGTTCTTTCATGACAATCTTAGCCCACATAACCCAAAGCTTGTTCCCCCAAATGGCCCACTTTTCAATTGATTTTTTAGCCACAAAAATTTTCAAACATTTCTGCACCACACCATTCAAAATTCACAAAGCCCATATAGCCATATTTATCAGCAAGCAACAACTCACTTCTGGCACCAAATTTCATCACAGTTCACCTGCATGCTGCTGGTAGATTCACAGCCTAATGACTTAAGGAAAGTAAGGGGTTATGTTTTGGCTTATGGTGGTCCACTTGCAGTTTTTATCAAAATTGTCAGGAAAATCCCCATTGACACCATGGCCAAAGGGGACTGAACACATCAAATCCACAGGACTGCTGAAAGGGAGACAATCCTTTCTTTCCAGACCATTATGTCTCATCAATCATAATATAGCATTTCCCCTTTCCCAGCGAGCTCCCTCAGTCTCATTCACCTGACAAAAGACTAGTGCCACCTACCAACGGCTGGGTTATCCCTGTCAATTAGACAATGTTGAGCCAGCTTCCTCGGTTCTTAATTCAAATCTTAAAATTCTACAATTATGCTCAGCGCTTGAACAAATAACAGAAAGTTGATTCTTTCATTTAACTATGATACCAAATGTCTATGGAAATCTAGAGCCTGTGACTCATGCAGCATGTATATTCCAGGTTATTCAAACTACAGTGCTTCTTCCACTCCAATGTTTCCTTGCTATTTTCACCTTTTGGTCTTTCAAGAGGACTTTGTTACTTTGAAAAGGTAAGAAAAAAGCAAGAGCATTTTATGTTAAATCTAAACATGAGAAGTCTAGGGTGAGTCGTACAGAGAAAACATGAGCATTAATGAACTTCTTTCAACATTGGCTCTGGGTTCTGTGTTAATAGGTAAAGAATTTGAGGCACTTAAGAATGGAAGGATAATCTGCTTTTCAGAGGCTGGGAATTCTTTGGAAATTGTAATACTGACACCAGCTGGATGTAGTAAAGTTTTAGAGAACAAAATCATTTCAGTAAAAAATTCCTGTAATCAAAGAAAATGAATGTCGTGCAGTGAAGCTCAGAGCCAAAGACATTCGCTGCCATGTTACACAAGTGAGGATAGCGATCAACACTGTGGAGGTGCCAGAAGTTTATCAGAATTTTACATGTGAACTGGGATGATTAACTACAGTTGATTGCACAGGTTAGTCCATACACCTGTGCTAAGAGGCTGAGCTATTATATTTACTGCTCATGTTTTGTGATGAAACTTGATAACTAACCATTTCCTCTGAGGGTGAATTTTTGCTTGCTTCTTAATGACAGAGTGAGGGAAAGCTGCTTACAGTTTATCAGATATGTTGGTTGCAGTCTCAGCAAAAAAAAATGGGACCTGTTATTATGTGATTCAAATACTTCGAGGCTCTGGATATTTAGGTATTGTAGCAGTTTTGCAGTGCATGCCCACTCCTTCCCCAAAGGAAGATCCAGAAGGTCTACCCTTCACTATGCCATGAGAATCAGATTCTTGAAAATCCTGCCATACTTGAAGAACTCTAACAATACTTTTCTATGAAAGAAAAATTGTACATCAGGAGCCCTGTCTCTTCAACTGGATGACCAGAGTGCAGTGGACCTGATTGACTCCTCCAGAAAGCTCAGTCGCCCAAGAGAGGAAAGGTGTGGCATGCACTGCAATGGATGGCAAGCAAAACAGTGCTCCTAAGGACTACTGCATGCACGTCCATGATGAGGGATCCATCTACTCCTATGTCTGTTGTCTTGGTCCCAACCTGACATGGACCCAAGGTTTTCTAGGGTTCTGATATTGGACCAATGATTCTCCTGTGAGAGGCCAGGCCTTTAACATGACTTTGGGTATAATCCAGAGCCTAATTTCATGGACTAAGAAGTTATCAACATCAACACTCCACAGGTCATATTGTGAACTCTATGTTGTCTTGGAAGCAAGCAAGCACATCTAATCTCATGAAAATGACAGCTGCTGTTCAGAAGACCATAGCTAGGAAGAACTTGGAGGTCCTGCTAAGCTGTCTTATCACATCAGCATATATATCTAGTGACAGGAAAGGAAGAAACAGCCTCATTTACAGGCAAGTCATTTACATAGTCATTTGACTCTCTCAATTTGATTTATTTGATTTTGATGGACATGTTGTTGGGATGCTAATTCAGAAAATTTTCAATCACAGGATTTTCTTCCTGATAATATAATTACTCTGGGACATTAGGGGTCTAGAATACATGTTGAATGAGGTGACTGTGTGCATGACACTCTCACTGCAATTGTAATGTTAAAATTATCAGCCAGGGATTAAAACTTCCATCCATCATGGGGAAGTAATCATCCATGCTGCCTAAGACTTTCCAATGTGGTGATTTGGGATTCTGGGAGCTCATAATCTTCCACCAGAATTCTGATGTCAGAAGCACAATTGGCCATTAGACGACACTGAGATACATCATCTCCAACATAGCACAGCTCAACCCCACAAGAACAAGAAGAGGAAGGATTTCAAGTCAAGCCAACATCATAATAGCAATTCCAAAAAGTTTGCCAGAGAAAAACCTACATTCTCCTATAGCCAGAGAACACTGGGAGCTTCACCTGCTGTCTTAAGTCACATGCTCCAACATCTGACCAGGTAGTGAAAACAGAGACTCTAATTTACAAAACAGATTGCAACAACTAAAATCTAGGTGTCCATGTCACAGTGAAAAAGCAGAACCAATCCAAAAGTCAAAGAAATGTTTCTAATCTTAAAAATCACCAATCTGTAGCTACCAGCCCCCCCAATGAAGGTCACCCACTGGATAGGAATAAAAGAACAATAGTCTTTACCTTGAAATTCAATAATCACCTATAAATGTGAAGAAGCAAACCCCAAAGTATCTAGGTAAATGCCTAAACAAATATGAAGAACAAACACCATTAAATAGGAAAGATGACCAAGAAAATACAAATAAGCAAGTATATACAAATTCAAAAATAGTTGAAGATCTTCAATCAAATTTAGAAACACTGAAAAAACTGATCTGCAAGCAAACATGGAAGTTCTGAAAAAGACAAAGTGAAATGATACTGGAATCGAACATTTCAGCACAGTAAACTTCAACTTAGAATCTCAAAAGCAGAACTGAACACATAGAAAACAGAGTATCAGAGCTGAAAGACAACATGGGAGAAGTTAACAACTCAAACAAAGAAACTGACATATAGAAATACATGCATATATGGAACATATAAAAACACTAGGATATCATCAAAGACCCAATCTAAGGATCATGGATACACTGGAAGCAGGCACACAACAGAAAGCCATATCATACATGTTAATGTGATAATACAGTTAATTTCCCTAATGTAAGAAGGGAGATGTCAATTCTGATTCTCAAGGTAAAACAACCAATCAACCAGCACACAGTGATAAGGGGAGACTTCAGCACCCTACTCACTCCATTAAACAGGTCAATGTTTTAAATACTTAATAGAGAGAGTTATCAGAGTTAAATGAAACCATATATCAAATGTACACCTCAGGTATCTACAGAAAATTTCACTCAAATATTAGGAATATGCATTCTTCTCAGTAGCTGTTGCAGCTTACCATCATTGTTGCTGATAAATGACCATCAAATGGTTTATTTTCTTACCAAAATCTGGTTACAGTCAGTTCAGATTGATGGGAGAGCACCCACTAATAGCAGGGTCAAGGGAACTGGCCACACCATCTCTATGTAATGGCTCAGAGAGGGACAATCCTTACTTGCCAGACCAGCATGTCTGGCAAAGTGTACACAAGGATGCCAACTTCCTCAACCGACTTTGTGTATTTTATTCACCTGTTCAGGGCATAGACCAACCAAACAAGGGCTGGGTCTGCCCCTTCAACTAGACAATCTCCTTCAGATTCACTCTGGGCTTTATTCAACTACTAATTCTCTACAACATGCCCAGAGCTCAAACCCTCAACCTACTAAGTTGACACGTGTACATAACCATGACAATCCATCCCTTGTCACCTTGACACAGGAACATAACTCTTTCAATCTGTAACGTTCACCTTGTCCCCAGAGGGCTTAAATTTTATCTTAAAATATAAATACATTTAATTTTATTAATTCTAAATCTCTAAAAGTTCATAGACAAATTTTAAAATGTTCTGTTATCAAAAGTTCCGTCATTTAAATGTTAGAACTGAAAGTTTCGAAAAATGTCTCAAATCTTTGATGTATAAGAGTCTCAAATCACATAAGAGTCCATCAAATCAAAGTATGTTAAATACTTCAACAAGATAAAACATCATATGACACAATAAGGAAGCATTATATTAAAATCAAGGCCAGCAAATCAATTACTGCACCCTGCATTTCAATGTCCATCTTCTGTTGCTCATCAGTTAGTCATGGTTCCTCAAAGATTCTAGGCAATCCCAGTCCCTATTCACAGCTCAAAGTTGTAGTAGAGTTCCTCTGAATGAGGGTGAATCTCCACTCACTACTGTCCTTAGCATATATCCCATGGTTCTGGCATTTCCACCAACACTTTGGGTTCACTTCTGCAGCTATAAGCTTCACCTTCCCTTGCAGGAACTTTTTGTCTGTGGCTTAGTGCAAAGTTTTGCTGCTCTCCAAGAACTTTTCTACAGTACACCAAAACCCGTACCACCTGGGGGATGTGGCCAGATTCCAAAGCTAGGTTGAAAATTACCTTGGTCCACTCGAGCTACAACTATACAAACTGTAGTGTGCTGATTCTGGAAAAGCTTTTTTCTGGGTAGCTGAAACTTCCAAAGGGCAAGAAACAGCTTTAACTTGGGATTTCAGCCCGTGAAGGAATCTGAGTTGTCAAACCACAAAAGCACCATTCTGTGGTTTTCATGTCTTTTACCCTCCCAGTGCAAGTCATTGTGTTTTCCTTCATTGGTACTCATTTCTCCACCAACAGCAGCTATTCTGCTGCCTCCCCCTTCCACAACCAGAGTTTCATGACCATCAACATAGCTCTTCTCTATCAAGCAATCCAGTCCTCCTCTCTAAACTCAACTTTACTGAAATCCCCTCATCATAAACTGGGCCCACAATTCTCTCAGCATTTTCATTATCCAATTCACCCATTAAAATCTGCAGAATGGTATTTGTCATCTACAAACTAAAAAGCCTCAAACACTTCAAAGTTCCTCCAACAAATCTGTTCAAAATTCACAGTGCCAGATTCATCAGCAGCACCCCACTTCCTGGGTTCCAAATTCTGTTGCAGTTTGCCTATGTAGTTGCTGATAAATGACCATCATTTACCACCTTAGTCCAGCTTGACGGAGAGCACACACCAACACCAGGGCCAAGGGAACTGGCCACACCATCTCTACATAGTGGCTGAGAGAGGGATGATCTTTACTTGCTAGACCAGCATGTCTGGCAAAGTGTACACAAGAATGCCAACTTCCTCAAACAACTCTGTATTTTATTCACCTGTTCAGGGCCTAGACCCACACAACATATGCTGAATCTGACCCTTCGACTAGACAATCTCCTTCAGATTCACTCTGGGCTTAATTCAACTACTAATTCTCTATAAATGTGCCCAGAGCTCAAACCCTCAACCACAAAGTTGACATCTGCACATAACCATAAGGGTAGCCAATGGAACATTCTCAAATATGCTTGGATACAAAAAAGCCTCCATAAGAATAGGAATTTTGAAATCAACTCTGTATATTGTCTGATGACTGTGAAGTAGAGTGAGATGTGTACAAGAAGAAAAACAACAGGAGTCACATAAACCCATGGAAGTTAAATAAGACATGCTTGAATAAGTAATAACCCAAGGAAGAAACAATTTGGGAAATTAAAATTCACTAACAAAAATGAGGAGACAAACTATCAGAATTTATGGGATACATAAAAACAGTCCTGAGAGGAAAGTTAGTGGCACTAACTGCCAACATCAAAAAAAAATAATGATAACAAATTCATGACTTAATGCTACACTTGAAAACTTTAGACAAATAAGAGAAAACTACTCCAACAGCAGTATACAGGAAGAAATGTCCAAGATTTTGTGAGAAATCACTGAACTGGAACTGAAAACAATGCAAAAAATTAATAAACAGAAGAATTGATTTTTTGAAAATAAAAACAAGAGTGACAAAAATTTAGCCATGTGAACTAAAAGACCAAGCCTGATGGACATGCCCCGGACATGTTCCAATAGAGGAGCAATGAAGGTGGAGGGATGAACAACCAATGGGAAGTGGCCATCTAACCTGCCGCAACAGACACCTACTAAACAGCTAAGTGATTGGTGGTTGCCCCTCCCCCCCCTGCACCCAAGCGGAGAGGTGGCAACACCTGATTGGACCCCTGACCCTATATAAGGTCAAACACTTCCTGAAATAAACGAGTCTGCAGCAGTTTGTCTTCTGCTTGCTTCTCACCTGACTCCCAGTGTCTGTGTGGTTACTCTGCGCCATTCACCCCCTGGCCTCGAGCTCTAAGGCCCCTCCCAATTTTCCCCCTCTTCTCCCTGGGCTGGTGGGGATTTGGCAGCAGCATAAGAAATACAGAGAATCATAAGGACATATTTTACAAATTAATATTCTACTGAATTAGACAATATCAAAGAAATGGATGAATTACTAAAAAGTAATGCTTTGTCAAAATTGACTCAAGGTGAAATAGTTTAAATAGAATAACAAGCTATAGAATCAAAACTGTAATGACAAATCTCAACATTACATAAAGTCTGGGGTTGTACAGATTTTTGTGCCCAATGTTACCAGACATTCATAGAAGAACAAATACCAATACTCTCACACTGTTTCATGAGATAGGAAAAAAGGAATACTTCTAAATTCTTTCTATGAGGCCAGAATTACTGTGATTGCAAAGCCTAAAATTATTTTAAAAATGAGAATTTTTGGCCAATCTTACAAATGGACACAGATATAAAAGTCCTTAATAAAATAGTTATTAATTTTAATCAGTAATATATGAAAAAGATCATACACCATGATCAACATTATATTTCAAGAAGAAATTACCAGCCATCCACCCCTCCAGCCCTCTAGTGGTAATATTCTAAAGTCCCCTTCCTTGATGTTCTCTCAACATTAAATCAGGAAATAATATTTATGTCCTGCTTATGGTCAAGTTCTCCATTGCCACTTATACTGTGAACTTTGTCTAGCTGATATTTTTTGTATTAAATGCCTTTTATCACAAAAATAAATTCTTTCTCAAAGGCTGAGGGCTGCACTAATATGTGGATTTGGATATATTTAGAAGGCAGTTGAATGTCGTGTCCATATAGCAAATCCATAATAGTTTGTTCTTCCTCAGGATGTATGTCCACAAGTCTCACCTAGACTTACACGGCCAGGCACTTGTTCCCTCCTGAAGAGCAGGTTTTAAGTCTAACAAGGAAGAAGTTGGTTATTCCATAACAGTCATGCCATTATTGCAATAATGAACACAAATTTGAGCCTGATATTATTGTAATTTTCAAAATTTACAGCTGGATAATATAGCTGACAATTTTCCCTCCTCCATCAGCTTGCATAGCACCCTCTGAGGCCATGAAGCTATCAAGCAGGGAAGAAGCTTTCAGATCAATTCTGCTTAATTTCTCCATGTCCTGTGATCAAGGTGTGTGAGGAACTCATCAGTAGGTTCTTAGCACCATGTTCTCATCACCAATCAAGAGCATCATCAAAGACTCATCCTGTGGTGGAGTCTTCTCAACCTCCCTGACCAGCACTTCACATGAAGGTATCATGCATAGTGCTGAGAGCTCTGGTTGATCACCTGTGACATCTGAGAGGATCATCTCAGGACAGGTTCCATTTTCCCTTCCTTCCACCTATACATCGCTGTATAACCAAGTACAGAGACTTCATTCAAACATTTTAATTCTCCTTTAAATATGCTTATAATAGTTCTGTATACAGCTACATCTTATATCCTTAGGGATCAGAATTCCTTTTCAACCCCTTCCTCTTCCCTAGCCCCTCATCCTTGTCCCACTTTGAACCCTTCCTCCATGCTTTTCCTTCCCCCTTCATACCACCTGTGTTTCTACCTCCCTCCTTAAAAGTTTTTCAATCCCAGCTCCACTTCCTTAATTGGCCTCTTTTCAACCCTGGTGTTTGTATAAATCACAAATTAAGCACACGAATGCCAAGTTTCAAAGCTAGGATTTATATGCATATATCAGAACATGCACATATTTTTCTCCTAAAATCTGAGTTACCTTGTTTAGCATAACTTTTTTTGGCCCATTCATTTGCCTGTAAATTTCATTGTTTTATTTTTCTCAATAATCTCTATAAAATTACATCATGTCTAGATACCACATTCTCATTGTATAGTTATCAGCTGAAGAACAGCTATCCTGATTCCAGTTCCTAGATATTGTGATTATAGCTTCACAGAACTTGGACAAACAAGTATCTCCATAGTAAGATACAGTTCCTTGGGAATATGCCCATGAGTGGTACAGTTGGGTCACATGACTTAGTAAATGAATATATAGGTGTCAATTTGTGAAATGAAAGCTGAGCTCTGGGCACATCTGTGTGGTCTTTGTAGTGAAGACAAGCTGTCAGCAATCCTGTAAGTGTGCACCTGGTTGACAAGACCCAGCCCATGGTTTGGAGAGAGCACGCCCTGGGCAAGGGATAAGATGAAGGGAGGTGACTCAGTAGTCTGGGCTTCTTCTGCATGCTGAGATGTGCTGGGAACACTGGGACATAGTGCAGACTGGCAAATGAAGTTTGTCCTTCTCTAGGCAATCCCTGTGGATATGGTATGACTGATTCCTTCTGTTCATGGTGTTGGAATGAACTTTTTCCCCAAGCTGGACTAAGAACTGTGATCAAGGAAGTGTAATTAAGAAGCAAACCCACCTGTCACTCTAAGTTGTATGTTGTGGATTTATTCACAGCATACAGACAAACTGAGGCATATGGTAGCTTTGTTTCTAGCTCTCTGAAGAACTGCACAGTGATTCCAACAGTGGCTGACCAGCTGACACTCCCACCCACAGGGAATATGTGTTACCTTCCCCCTGCACCCTTGCCAGCATCTGTGTCTGCTTCCTTATTTTGTACATTCTGACTGTGACTGGGTGAAGTCTCAAAGTTGTTTCAATTTGTTTTCCATTATGCTTAAGGATATTGATCTATATCCATATATCCATGTCTATCTATCTATCTATCTATCTATTTATGTATCATCTATCTATTTATCTGTATTTATATATAAATAAATATATATGTATATAAAATGGATCAGGTTTTTCCTATTATGAAATTTTCTGTTGAGTTCTAAAGCCTATTCTGATTGGATGTCTTGATTTACTGATGTTTAAATTAAATGCTCAGATTTATCCTATATCCAGGACACTTATCTTTCATGTAATTAATAACATCCATGAGATATGAGCTGGCGGCAATCTACAAAACATTCTTTTAATAAACCAGATAGATGCTGATTCACTTGCAGTAAATGTCAAACAACCTACATCTGGTCAGACTTTAGCTGATCACATAAATTGCAGTTTAATGCTAAAATAGTTGAACATACTTATGCAAATGTGTTTGTTGATTTTGAAATTTCCACATAATCTGCATAATGAGAATAAATCATATTGCATTGAGGCTGTTGTGTTTCATGTACAGCTGCATTTGGACCACTGACATCTCAGAATATCAACACCTCATCACATGCAGACAGAGGAAATTACATGTTGAGATATTGAAAGAAGCTTCATATTAATGAGAAAGAGCATAATAACTGATACATGTCTACAATGCATGGTGATCAATCCACGCAATAAGCACTTCCTCCTGTCTTACTTACTCTCCTGGTGCCTTGATAAAATACTCTGGCAATAGCAAGCTGAGGAGAGAGTTTGTTCTGGCTGACAGGTGAAGACGCAGTCATCCTGCAGGACGAGGGCAGCAGGAGCAGCTGGTCACATGACACCACTACTGGACTCAGAGCAGATGGTACAGGTGCAGCTCTCCAGCTCCTTCCTGTTTGTGAGGCCCAAGTCACCACAGGAGATGGCATCACACAGTGAGTGTGTCTCCTCATCCCACTTAACTGCATGAGACCGTCCTTGCAGACATTCTCAGAAACCTTAGTCAAGCCATAGTAGTAATCTTATGCTTAAGGGGAACAAGAGAAAGGGCTTATGGACATGCCACTGGGTCCTTATATGTCATCGGAGAGGAGGACCCAGTGGAGAGTTAGGCGCACACAATAAAGGACTCTCTGGGAATTGGGGGGGAGACACTGGGGGAAGGGGAGGGGGGAGGGAGGGAACTGGTAAAAAATTTTAAAATGTATAATTAAATTTTTAATAAAAAAAAAAGAAAAAAAACAGCATTTATGTACTTTTGCACAATCAGTATGAACTTTGGCATTTAGCTTCAGCTTTAAGGATGCTATTTGCAAATTTTCAGTCATAATCATGAATAATATGGGGTATGACACTATTACAAATGCCAAATTGTGATGTTATGGATGACAGGAATCATTTGTGAATACCCTAGTGATTTAATAAACATTTGTGGAATAAATCAAAAAAAAAAAAAAAAAAAAAAAAAAGAAACCTTAGTCAAGGTGACTGCTCAGGTGTGCCCAGAGGCTTGTCTGCTGGTGACTCTGCTGCAGTTCTGACATGGAGCTGTGAGATAAAACATGTCCCCAGGGGTTCTAAATGCAGGAGCATTCACTCATGTTTCTAGTCTGTTATGTGGTTGTTTAAGAATCTGTCTGAGTCTAAGCAGTGAGCGTTCTTCAAGCAGGTTCTCTCCTTGAACCTGCTCCATGCTGTGATGAGTCTTCCCTCCTGCTGTCAAAGCAGGACCCAGTTCTCCTCCAGTCCTGCTAGTTGAAGCAGACTGTGGAAATGGATTGCTGACAGTGAGGGCAGAGGTGGACTCAGGGTTGTGAGGTAAGGATCTCAGACTGCTGAGAGCATGAGAATGTGACTACAATTAACTGCAGGTAGGTGTCAAAGGTGACTTACCAGACAACATTGCTGCATATGTGCTATGAATGTTGCAACACGTGCTGACAGCTGGAGGAGCTGGAACCAGGAATGTCATGTGAAGCTGAAGCCTCACTGGGAATGATCCCACCTCACGTGCACAATATCACCAGGAATGAAGTGTTAGCTGAGAGCTCACATCTCTCAGCCCTCACAACAAGGATACTGTCATAGTTAAGCACACGTAGTCAACTTGACTCTTGAGGGATAGAGCTCTAGGCACAGTTGTAGAAAGTTGATGGTTGAGTTTAGCCCAGAGCAAAACTGGGGCTAAACTAGTTGATGGGGAAGACCCAGCTCATGGTGCGTGGGATTAGGCCCTGGATAGATCACAGAGAGCTGGTTGAAAGGGTTGGCATCCTGTTCATTTGGCTAGACATGATGGTCTGGCAAGTAAGGATTGTCCCTCTCTCAGCTGTTATGTGGTGATGGTGTGGCCAGTTCTCTCGGACCTGGTATTGGTGCATGCTATCCCGTCAAGCTGGACTGAGAACTGTAATTGGACTATCATAAGGAAATAAACCCCTTGTTCCCTTAAGTTGTTTGACGGTCATTTAGCAGCAACCATGCAGGCTAACTGCAACAGATACATTTTGGTGTAACACATGGTGCAGATATGTCCTCCAAGACCATACTGTATCTTGAAGGACAAGGCAATCCTGGAGCTCATGCATCAACAGACTGACAGCACAGCAAGATGCTGGGGAACAGGGAGAAGCAGGAGCAGCACTGAAATCAGCCCTGAGGACACAGACCCAGAGCCTGAGCAGGTGGGAGAACTGGGCTGTGTAGAGGGAAAGGATCAGGGGCTGGAGTCACGTGATCCATACTCAGGAATGTGGCCTCAGCTTTTCACTAGCTACTAAAATCTCTCAGAAAATAGCATCTCTCTTACCAGTAATTAAAATCAAGCTGTACACAAGACAAATTGCACAGGACCAGTAGGAACCAGGGATTCTAGACCTGTGTCTGACCTTAGATATATGAAGAGGATGTTCACATGCAAATCAGTGCTCAGCCTCTACATTTAAGTTCCCCTTCTCTGTGGAAGCTCACAGCTTTCTGCACACGCAGCACTGAGGTATCTGGTGAAGGCAGGGCTGTGGTCTAGAAGATGGAATTATTGAGTCTTTTCGTGTGTGTGGTGACAGCTCTTCCTGGTGAGTGTCGTGGGTCCCTGGGGAGCTTGTGGCAGCTGGAGATTGTCCTCAGGTGTTGATTGACAGGTAACGGTTGTTACTGTTCCCAGGTGTCCTGTCTCAGGTGCAGCTGCAGGAGTCAGGACCTGCCCTGGTGAAGCCCTCGCAGACCCTAACCCTCACCTGCGCTGTCTCTGGATTCTCCATCACAACTAGTAACAACTGGTGGCACTGGATCCGTCAGCCCCAGGGGAAGAGGCTGGAGTGGATGGGGGACATTAGTTATAGTGGAAACACTTACTACAACCCGTCTCTCAAGAGCCGCATCACCATCTCCAGAGACACGTCCAAGAACCAGTTCTCCCTGCAGCTGAGCTCTGTGACCCCTGAGGACACAGCCATGTATTACTGCACCAGAGACACAGTGAGGGGCCTTCAGCCTGAGCCCAGACACGAACCTCCCTGCAGGGCGCTCACCGCCAGCAGGGGGCGCTCAGCACACCAGCCACAGAGACAGCTCAGCAGAGAAGATTCCAGGCCCTGCTCTGCCCTTGGTTCTCTCCTCCCTAAGGACCTGGGACTCGGACTTGCTCATCTGTCATTGTGTATCCTGTTTTTGTGGAGTCACCCTGATCTGTCTCCACATTAGTCTCAAAACAGGCTGCGCAATATGCTTCACAGGCTCTGCTGTCAAATCTGAAGCACTTCTCTAACGTTTAATGCAATGATTCCTTGAAACAAGTAAACCAGATCTATGTCTTGTCACAACAGTATTTAAAAATGATTCTTTCTTTCTTCTTTCCTATTCTTTTATATTTTTCCTTCCTTCCTTTCTTCCTTTCTTCCTTTCTTCCTTTCTTCCTTTCTTCCTTTCTTCCTTCCTTCCTTCCCTCCTTCCCTCCCTCCCTTCATCCCCTCCCTCCCTCCCCCCGCTCTTTCTTTCTTTCTTTCTTTCTTTCTTTCTTTCTTTCTTTCTTTCTTTCTTTCTTTCTTTCTTTCTTTCTTTCTTCTTTCTTTCTTTCTTCTTTCTTTCTTCTTCCTTTCTCCTTCCTTCCTTCCTTCCTTCCTTCCTTCCTTCCTTCCTTCCTTCCTTCCTTCCTTCCTTCCTTCCTTCCTTCTTGGCTTCATGCAGCATGCACAAATAGGCTGTGGTCATGACTGCAACAGCCAGGCCACATCCAGAAGACAGTGTCCACCACACTCCTCTCAGTCCTTTGGCTCCCACAGTCCCCCACCCTCTCTTAGAGGAAGCCCTTCAGGCTTCTGAGAGTCTGTTTCTGTATCCTGCTGGGGCCTGGGACTCAGCACTCACTGTTCTCAACAATGAGCCAAGTTAGAGTTAGAGTTCTGCAGTTTGAGTGACACCCACTGCCTTAAGAGATTTACCCAAGTCAGTGCATAGGCCTGCACTTATCTATGGGTAATAACATAACTATCAAGGAGGACATTAACTACCTGTCCATTAGCAAAACACCAGGGGTAAATTTCCCCAAAGAGCCTGTGACCTCCCTAGTAATGGGGCTCATTCTAGTTCTACCAAGCATAGATCTGTCAGGAGCAGGCTGTCAATCCAAGCTGAATGTGGTTGGCCAACCCTCAGAGACTGACTGTTCACCTGCATACTCCTGGTAGATTCACAGCCTAATGGCTTAAGGGAAGAAAGGGGTTGTGTTTTGTCTTATGGTGTTCCAATTATAGTTCCTTATCCAACTTTTCAGGAGTCCACACATTGACACTGTGCTAACATACAGGACTGCTGAAATGGATACAATTCCTTCTTGCTTGACCAATATATCTGATCAAGCATAACAGGATTTTCCCTTTCCCAGCCAGTTCCCTCTGTCTCATTCATCTGATCAGGCTAGTGCCACCCATCAAGGGCTGGGTCATCCCTATCAATTAGGGAGCAGACTCCCTCAGTTTTTAACTCTATAATTGTCCCCAGAACTCAAACACACAACTATAAATTGACCTATGATCTAACTATGACACCAAATGTCCATGGAAATCCACAGCCTGTGAATATGACTCATGTAGCATGTACATTCCAGGTTATTCTAACCACAGCACTTCATCCCAATCCCATGGTTCCTTGCAATTTGCACCACTTTTATGATGACATTATTGCTCTCAAAAGGTAAGAAAAAAACAAGAACACTACAGGTTTCTTCTAAAGATAAAAATCTGGGCTGTGTCTTACAGAGAAAAGATATGCATTAAAGATGCTTCTTCCAACGTTGGCTGTGGGTTCTATGTTAATGGGCCAAGAATTTGAGATACTGATGGAATGAAAGATAATCTGCTTCTCAGACGCTGGGACTTCCTTGGAAAATGCCATACTGATAAGAGTTGGGTATATTATAATTCTGGAGATCAAAATCACTTCAGTAAATTCTACAATCACATAAAATGAATATAGTGCAAGTGAAGCTTAAAGTCAAAGTGATTCATGGCTGTGTTACACAGGTGAGGGTGGGGATCAACACTGTGGAAATTTAAGAAGTTGATCATAATTTCACATGTTGTTGCAGTTCACCCGCAGGTTGCTGATAAATGACCATCAAATGGCTTAAGTGAATAAATGGCTTAGGATAGTCCAGTTATAGTTCATGGTCCACCTTGACAGGAGAGCATGCACCAACACCACAGTGGAGGGAACTGGCCACACCATTACCACATAATGGCTGGGAGACAGAGGATACTTACTTGCCAGAACAGCATGTCTGGCCATGTGGGTACAAGGATGCCAACTCTCTCAACCAGCTCTCTGTGTTTTATTCCTGGGCCTAATAGTACCCACCTGGGCTTTCCCTATCAGCCAGACAATCTCCTTAACTCAATGATCTACAAATGTGCTCCAAGCACAAATCCTTAACCATCAAGTTCACACTTTCACCAAACATACATGAACACAGACACACACACACAAGCACAGATACACATACACATATATATATATAAGTATAAATATATATTCACATATGAATTTATACATACATACATATATTCATGCATTTATAAATGCATATATGCAAGCTTACAGATGCATTCAGCTATGCTTTATACATATTGTATATACATATGTATATATAGTCTTATATAAATAAATGTACAGATATTCATATGCATACATATACTTACCTGTATGCATACATATAAATGTACATATATTTACATGTATATGTACATGCTTATAAACATGTATGTGTGTTCATGGATGCAAATATACATACATATACGTGTGTACATACATGTAAATATATACATGCTATAGACATATATACCAACACAATACAAACATGTGTACCTATCCCCAAATACACATGCTCAAAAACAGATTCATACCTCTAAGTCATGTGAAAACCACATGCACACAGCCTGCTTCAACACCCAGTCAGAAAGTCAAAATGGCCACCTTGGGAAAGTTGACAACGTACTGTTGAACTGCAAGCTAGCAAGGCCACTTGGAAGTCAGGATGTCCTCTGCACAAAAATCAGAGGTAGAAATGCCCTGTGTTCAAGTTATGCTTCCTGTTTATACACTTAGGATTCCAGTCAGTTCTCCATGGCAGTATGTGCACATCAACATCTGTGGCAACACTATTCACAATAGTCAAGATATGAAACAGTTCACGTGACCATCACAGAAAAATGAAAAAGGAACATGAGGTGAACGTGCACAATAGAGGTTTACACAACTGGAAAGAATAAAATTGCCAGGCCAGTTGAGCCTGGCATATCCTGTTGCTCCTGTGACTGAGACAGGGGGATCGTGAGTTCTGAGTCTAAGCTCTACATCTGCCTGAGTAAATAGAGGATCTGTCTCAAAATTAAGAAAAAATATATTAGGTCTTAACTTCAGAGGTAGGGGACTTGCCTAGCAGCTTTGAAGGCCGAGTTCATTCCCCAGGCAGAATTCCTCAAATTTCTAAGGTCTGCAGCACTTCACACTGTCATGTGTCTCCGTCCCTTTCTGTTCAACTGTATTTGTCCATTTTACACAGACTCCTGGGGATGCAATGCTGTGGAAACTTCACATATTTTTCCTTCCTTGCAATATGGATTGAATTATGTGCATACTTTTCCAGTCAGCACTGGAAATGCAGAAATACATGTGGCATGAGAATATACAGGAAACAAGCAGAGAGGAAAAAGTACATGAGGAAAAAGGAAACAGAAAGAAACAGGCAGGATAAGTGAAAAGAGAGGGGAAGAACTAGAGAGGGCATCCTGGAAATAGAGAAGAATTGCCTGCCTCATATATGGCGTCCAGATGCTCACATCCATTCATAGCATACACTCACAGAAAGAAGAAGGGGATGGGGATGAGGGTAACTGGGAGCTCACATGAGCAAAGAATAAGGACACATCCATATCACATATGCCTGCATATGTATGAATATTCATGAGTATGTACTGGAGAACAAGGACACATCCATAACATACCATCTGTATACGTATGAATATGAATGAAGGGGTATATATAATCTCAATCTCAATAAAATCAAATATTGTGACAAAAAAAACCTACACAATGACCAATTGTTTGCACTGCATTTCAGTGCTGAAAAGTACCAGATGGTTTTAAGAATATGCTCATATGAGCTTGTGCTCACATGCTTTAAGGTCTTTTCTATAGCAAGCAATGTAAATATTTTTCTGAACCTTGTTCTAGAGATACACACTGCATATTATACACTCGCTCTATGCAATAGCGATGATGAGCCCTGACCAAATAAGATCTATGTCACTAGAAATATAATGAGTAAAGAGAAGATTAAGTTTCGACATCTGGGTGGATTCTGGAGCATATCCTTCACCCCACCATCATCTGGGCTGAGAAATTCATGCTCAGGTATGATATTTCCAATTTCATGACTTTTCATGGTGATGACTGGAAAGGTGTGGATGTAATTCAAAACAGATCACAAGGAAGGATAAATACGTGAAGTGTCACATCACTGCATCCCCAGGAGTCTGTGTCCAATGGAAAAACACAGTTGAACAGAAAGGCACCAAGACACAGGACAGCGGGAAGTGCTGCAGACCTTAGTGAGGTGCTGGAATTAACTCAGAGTCTTTAAACATCCTTTCTGTGTTCTCAAAGCTAGACAATCAAGCATAGCCTTTTGGATGGGCTTAGGGATTCAACAAACCTTTATAGTTGTGTTCACTTTGAGATTTGTTGGACTACTGGACCTTTAGGCTAGAAGCACAAGTGCTCACATGGGACTAAATCTAATGAACAGGTACTTCATTTAAACAAGGTTCAACCCATCCTTAAGAATTAGTTCATCACTTTTCCCTGGTGCGTAGGTCCACACATGTGGTGCCCAGCACCCCTACCTCTCTTACAGGGACAGTGCAGGCAGCCAGGGGCCTTCCAGGTTTACCTCCCCCAGTTCTCTTTCCCAGGTTTCCTTTCACCTAGTGTGCAGGTTGGCCCATACACCTTAGCATGTCCACCTCTTTCTCTTAAGGCCCAGCCAAGACATCCAACAACATCCCAAGTTTCTCCTTCACAGATTTCCTTCCACGTCATGTGCATATTCATCCACTTGGGCCCTTGCACACTCGCCTCTTTCTCTTCCACAGTGAGTCAAAATAACCAGTGGCCATCCAGCCTGAAGCCTGGCACCTCCATGAAACCTGCCCCCTACCTAAACAAAAGCATCCCAGGCCTCAACACAGAAATGGAAAGTTATTATCCACATATCTGCCAACAGTGGATTTTCTGCGTGTAGATGTCCAGCTATGCCAGCACCATTTGTGGAATATACTGTTCCTTTGCCATTGAGTTTTCTGGGCTCCTATGTCAAAAACCACACAAGCTAGGGCCGAAGCAATCATAATTGGACTTTGCATGCCCTGCGCAATGTCCAACACACTATTGACCCCACAAAGTCTAGCATTTGCTAAAGGCATTAGGATCCTTGGAGGCAAGGGATTGACAGCCACAGTAGTGTTCCTATCCTTAAGGGGAACACAGGAAAGGGTTCAGGGAAATGCCATTGGGTCCTTGTACATCATCGGAGAGGAGGACCCAGAGGAGAGTCTGGCATTGAAGGATTCTCCAGGGATTGGGGGGGGGCACTGGGGGATATGGAGGAAAGGGTGAGGGGAGGGGGAGCAGGGGGATCAGGGGAAAAGGGGGGGAGTGAACTGGTGTACCTATTAAGTTTGTATGAGCAGAAATAATAACAAAAATGTTTTAAAAATCAGATGACTGTATGTGTGAGGACTTATTTCTGAGTCTTCAACCCTCATAGAGTGATCTATGTATCTGTTTTGCAACCTATACCATGTTGTCTTTATTACTATGGATTTGTAGTAAAGATTCAGATTTGGTAGGGTGTTTTCTTCCAGCACAGTTTTTATTACTGAAGATTACTTTAGCTATTCTGAGCCTTTTGTACTTCCATATGAAATTTGAGATTGGTTTTTCAATTTCTGTAAGAATGGCCTTGAAATTTCGATTAGTATTTCATTGAATCTGTAAGCTCTTGGTAGGATGGCCATTGTTCTGATGTTAATTCTACTGATGCAGGAGCATGGGAAGTCTTTCCACCTTCTGGTGACCTTTTTAATATATTTCTTTAGGGTTTTAAAGTTTTCATTGGACACATCACTCACTTGGATAGATAGATACCAAGATATTTTATTTTTAGGGTCTATGGTAAGGAAATTTTTTCTCTTAGAACTTTCTTATATTTTTCATCCTTGGTTATAAGAAAGCCACTGACTTCGTATGCTGACTTTGAACCATGCTTCTCTGGTGAACTTATGAAATTGTTCCAGAAGTTTCCTGGTGGAGTTTTTGGAGTCTTCAGATAAAAGATAATGTCATCTGCAAATAGGAATAACCTGACTTCTTCTATTCCTATTTGTATCTCTTTTATTTCCTTCTCTTGTCTAATAGCTCTTGCTAAGTCTTCCAGTACAATATTGAATAAAAATGGTGAGAACCTGCCTAGTTCCTGATCTAAATGGGAATGCCTCAGGTATTTCCCCATTTAGCATGATCCTTGATATAGGTTTCTTCTATATAGTCTTTACTATATTTAATTCCTTCTATTCCAATTGTCTCCAGGACTTTTATCATAAAGACATGCTGGATGTTGTCAAAGGCTTTTAGTACACCTATCAAGAAAATGAAGTAATTTTGTTCCATGGATTTGTTTTTATGATGGATTACATTTATTGATTTGCACATGTCGGACCAACCTTGTGTGGCTGGAATAAATCCTACTTCATCATAGTAAATGATTTTTGACATGTTTTTTAATCCTACTTCATCATAGTAAATGATTTTTGACGTGGTTTTTAATCTGGATTGCTAAAATTTTGCTGAGGATCCCTGCATCTATGTTCATCAAAGATTTGGCGTGTAGGATTTTTGTTGTATTTTTATTTAGTTTTTGGAATAGTATAACATTACTTCATAGAAAGAATTCAAGAGATTTCCTTTTTTGGAATTTTAAGGAATAGTTTAAGGAGTAGTGTTGTTAGTTGTTGTTCAAACGTTTGGTAGAATTCTGCACTGAATCCATCCACTCCTGGACTTTTTGGGTACAGAGATTTATAATTACTTCTTTAGTTTCATCACTTGTTATAGGACCATTTAAATAATTCAATTCATCCTCATTCAATTTTGGTAAGCTGTGCATATTAAGAAATTCACTCATGTCTTCCTAATTGTTCATCTTTGTAGAGTATAAATTTTTGAAGTATGACCTTATATTTCTCTGAATTTCCTTGGAGTCTATTGTAATGACTGCATTTTTATCTGTAATTTTATTAATTTCAGATTTCTCTTTTTTGGCTGTGGTTAATTTGGTTAGGGGTTTGGCAATCTTGTTGATTTTTTCTAGGAACCAACTCTTTGTTTAGTTGACTCTTTGTATCATTTTCCTTATCTCAATTTTGGATATTTTTCCCCTGATTTTAGTAACTTCTGCTCTTCTAGTTCTTTTGTGATTGAATTGTTCTTCTCTCTCTAACGCTTTAAGTTAGATTGTTAGGTTGTTTACTTGTGATGTTTCCCTGTTTTTATAAACATTGGGTGCTATAAACTTTTAGGAATTTCTGAATTTACCCTTTGACTTCTGTCTGAATCCTTTCCTCATTCAATATCTTGATATTTAATTTCCAGGAATTTCTGTATTTTCTGATGTATGGTTTCTTGTGGAAGTCTAGTTTTATTCCATGGTGGTCAGTCAAGGTATAAGATATTTTTTCAGCTTACCTGAGAAATATTTGTTGGTTACTGTCATATTCTGTGTTTTGTGGGTTTTATGTATATTTCTTTGCTAGGAAGTTGTGTTGATATTATTTTTGCTTTTTGTCTTCTAGGATATTGCCAGGTCTCGGCAGCTAGTGCGGAAGGGAGTGCTGGTTCAGCCAGGCACAACCTGGGGCTGAGCAAGATGATGAGTGTCACTGGCTCGGACCCCCCTCACCACCAGGAAAAGACACACCAGGCCGGGAGCTCTGTCGAAGCAGGAACCAACTTTATTGCAATAGTCAGGCCCTTATATACTCCACCCAACATCTCATAAGTCCTAGCATGAGTCTTTGCTGATTGGCCCTCTCAGCTAGGCAGTTTAACGGCACCAACTGTAGAAGGCATAGTCTTGTGAGATTTGTAGTTTCGTGAGATTTATTATGGGCTAGTGGGGCATTACTATGGGCCAATTGCTGTTGCAACCTAAGGGTATATTGCATCAGCCACAAAGCTGTGCTGAATCATGCTGGTGAGGCAGCTTAAACAGGTCATGAAACTCTAGCCAGTCTCAGGAAGTTCCAACAGGCCTTGTCTAGGGTCTTGATGAGGCCCAACAGGATATATCTGTACTTTTCTTTGAGATTGAGTATCTTTTCTAGAATCTTTTGTAGGCCCAGATTGGTGTTTATGTTCGGCTTGTCATTATGGTGGAAAATTTTTCTGTCACCTTCTTGACTGATGGTTTTGGTAGGTATATTAGTCTGGGTTGGCATTTGTGCTCATATGTCATTCCAAGGTCTTCTGGATTTTATTGTTTTCATTGAAAAATAAGCTATTACTTTAATTAGTTTACCTTTAAATGTACTTGGTTTAATTCTCTTGATGCTCTCAGCACATTGTCTTTATCATGCATCTGAGTTGTTTTGACTGTAATTTGTCATGGTGAATTTCTATTTTGGTCATATCTGAATGGTGTGTGATGTTCCTCTTCTACTTGGATGTCGATGTCTTTCATTAGATGTGGAAAAATTTCATTAATAATACTGTAAAAATTCTCTTCTGGAGAAACTTTATGGGTTGCTTCTTCTGGTATTCCATGAATGTGCAGGCTTTGTTCTTTTCAAGGACTTCCATACCTCTTGAATATTCCTCTCTAATATTTTTGGGCATTTTCAACTGCTTTAATTGAACCAATTTGCTTTGCCATCTTGTCTTCTAGTTCTGATATTCTGTTTTCTGCTTCAAGGGTTCTGATGGTAAGACTTTCTATTGAATTTTGAATTGTATTTAGCTTATTTTTAGTTTCAAGCTTAATCTCTGTTTGAGTTTTTTCAACTGTTCTATGCCTAATTTTGTTTGTTCACCTGCCTTTTTCATTTGATCTAGGTAGTGTCCTGTTCATATTGGTCTATGTGGTTATTTAACTCCTCTTGGATTTCCTCTTTCATTGTTTTCATTATGGTAAATATTTGCTTTGAAACTCCTTGTTCTTCTTATTGAATTCTTTACTAATATCCATTGTTATGGCATTAACTTTTTTGTGGGGGAGTTATCATGGTTTTCGTTGTTTCTTCTGGATCAATGGTATTACTTGGTGATTTTTTGTTTGATTTCTAGAATTTTTTTTTGGTGTGTGTTTATAACAGAAATGCTGTTATTGCTACTGTTTACCTAAGTGTTTAAGGTTTCAGTCTAGGGTTCCTTT
The DNA here is from genome assembly GCA_023101885.1 of Typhlomys cinereus. Lineage (NCBI taxonomy): Eukaryota > Metazoa > Chordata > Mammalia > Rodentia > Platacanthomyidae > Typhlomys > Typhlomys cinereus. The sequence continues at coordinate 596,229 of JALPQD010000658.1, forward strand.
ATGATATTGCAGCCTAGACCACACCTGGCATTAACTACAATTGGCATTAACAGAGATAATCTGGATCAATACAAACACCAACCACAAGATTCCATTGGAACTACCATAGATCTCATTGGAATATTCCAGTAGTGGACCAGATAAAAGGAACCACAGAACAGAAGATTGGGAAGAAGAAGAGAGACCCTTTGGGAATACCCAGCCACACGGATGGATGTCTGTCTGTCATGACTTAGCCTGAATACACATTCAGCCATCAGCCATGTCACCACCACTGTGAAATACTGCATCTCCCCTCTGGAACCCTAAGGTGAATAAATTTTCTTTTCTTCCTTAAGTTATTGGACTTTGCGTGCTTTATCACTGTGAAAGTTAAGGGTATGCACTACAAAAATTGGTACCTGGAGTAGGGTATTGCTGTGAGATTAAGACCATCTGGTCCACAATATGGAGCTGTTTGTGAAGCTAAAAGAAGTTGGTACCCAGCAGTACAGTCAATGCTGTGATGTGGCTAGTGTGCCTTTGGACCTGTTTTTGGTGAGAAGTATGGAGAACTTTGGAACTTTGTGCTGGAAAATTCTTTGTGCCTTGTTTAATAGGGCCAAATGGGTCTTTCTCAAGAGAGCTTCAAAGAGAGTGATGTTATGAAAGAAGCAGGCAGTGAAATCCCAACTTATAATGTCCAGAGGGGAACCAAAACTGTGTTTGCAATTAGACAAGTTACAAATGAAGCCATGTGTTGGAGGAAAGTTTAGGGTAGTTTTCCCCTTATCCTGAAAGCTTGGCTGAAGTTAAACTAAAGTGCTTGGTGGAGGAAATCTCAAATCAATGTAGTCTACACAATGTAGTATGTCTATTTTTTAGTTGTCTTCAAAGTTATGACAAAGAGCAAAGAATCAGGCAAGAAGAAGTAGTAACTGTAAGATTTGATGATGAAAAATGTGATGGCAAACTTAAACTAAGAAACACAGGACAAAATGTCAGCTATTAAAGAGATTAACTCCCATAGTAAACCAAAGCATGCTCTCAATTTGGATAATCAGAGAGATGCTAGATTTCAGGCAAGATTTGCAGAGAAGGCTCTTACTGATAAGAATGCAAATCCTGGAGCCACCTGGGCAGCAGAACCGCACGTGCTCGGCCGCCGGCTTTGCCCCCGGGGCCCCGCCCCCTCTGCGCCGACCTTCCCAGGTCGCAGGTGAAGAATTCTGCCATCAACATCAGACCCTCTGCCTCTCTGGCCAACCTGGGACCTATGCACCTGGTCCACGGGAGACACACTGCTACTCAGAATTCAATAGAGTCCAAAGGAAATGCAAGCAAAATTCTAAGGAACAAAGGGAACACAGGCCATACATCTGGACTCCACTACAATCATTATATCACATGGGTGAGATTCTTCACACCCAGTCCTAAGATAAGTAAACTTTTTCTTTTCACCTTACTGATCCTTTAAAGTATCAATGCTGTAGATCAACTTTCTCATACAGCCACCCCAAAAACATACAACTTCAGGGAGTACACCACTCACCCCCACATTTCACCAAGATACTAAATCATAAAAGTACACTACCAAAATAATATTCACCTCCTGGTTACATAACCTGACTTAACTGCCGTACTAACAGCCTAGTAACCTCATATAGGATATAACAATAACAATACACAAACATACCCAATCCAAGGCAAGCACTAGTAAAAACTGGCAAGTGTAACAATAACAACTATGTCGATTCAGTGAAAAACACACAGAAACTGAAAGGTCCTAAAAAACAAAACAACAATGTACAAGTCAAAGTACAGATCCACAAGAAACAAAACCCAAAAAGACCAATCTCCCACCGAAAGAATCAATCCCATAATGAGGGATTCCGACCAGAACAAATCCACGTAAAATAGCCATGAAAGCCAGACCCAATATAACGACTTTCAGAGTATGATCATTACCATGATTAATACTATGAAAGAGGAAATCTGAGAAGAGTTAAACAACCATATCAACCACTTTGAACAGGAACACAACAGGCACTTGGAGGACTTGAGAAAAACAGTTCAAGAAACAATAATAGGTATAGAGCAGTTAAAACAGTCTCAGGCAGAGTTTAAAATTGAACTAAAAGACAAGTTATCTTCTACCCAAAACTCAACAGAGTCTTATCAGCAGAGCAAATGAGGAAGAAAATAGAATTTCAGATCTTGAAGACAAAGTGGGAGAATTAACCAGCTCAATGGAAGAAGTTGTTAAAGGCAAAAAGATACTGGAGAGGAACATTCAGGAGATATGGGACACCCTGAAGAAGCCTAACATGCGCATTCATGGAATACCAGAACAAGAATCCCAAAATACCACACCGGAGGAAATATTTCAACTCATCATAAATGAAAACTTCCCACAACTAAAGAATGAGAGGTCTATCCAAATACAAGAGGCATTTTGCACTCCAAACAAACATGACAAAAATAGAAAATCGCCACGGCAAATAATAATCAAAACACTCCACATTCAAGAGAAAGGAAAGATGCTGAGAGCTTCAAGAGAAAAAAAGCAAGTGACTTTTAAAGGTAAACCTATTAGAATAACAAATGACTACTCAATGGAAACAGTAAAAGCAAGAAGAGCTTGGAGAGACATACTTCAAGTATTAAATGAGCAAAAATGCCAACCCAGACTGATATACTCAGCAAAACTATCTGTCATGATTGAGGGAGAAAGAAAAGTTTTCCAGCACAAAGACAACTTGAAGGGATACATGTCTACCAAACCAGGCCTTCAAAAAATGTTAGAAATGATACTCAAGCTTGAAGAAAAGAACCAAGGGTATCCAGGAGGACAGAAGGGAAGTATAATACCACCAAAACATAAATATCAAACAACATGCTTACAAAATCTACTAAACATAAAAAATGTCGAGAATTAAAAATAATTTCTCCATTATAACATTAAATGTTAATGGTATTAACTCACCAATTAAGAGACACAGATTACAAACTTGGATTAAAAACCACAATCCAAGAATCTGCTGCCTTCAGGAAACTCATCTCAGCACAAAAGATAGGCACATCCTAAGAATGAAAGGCTGGTCCAAAATCTTGCAAGCTAATGGAATCAGGAAACAGGAAGGGGTAGCCATTATGTTTTCAGACAAAGTAGTCTTCAAACCAAAGAAAATCATAAGAGACACAGAGGGATACTGCATTTTAGTCACAGGTACAATTCACCAGGAAGACATCACAATACTGAATATATATGCACCCAATACGGGCCCCTCCACATTCATTAAGAAAAGCCTGCAGCGTCTAAAGCAAGAAATCAACCCCCAAATGATAATTGTTGGGGACTTCAACACAGCCCTCTCAACATGGGATAGATCAACAGCTCAGAAGCTTAACAGAGACACTTTGGAACTTAATCAAACCCTTAAAGCAATCCCACTTCGATCAGGAACTAGACAAAGCTGCCCACTCTCTCCACTTCTATTCAATATTGTACTTGAAGTCTTAGCTGAAGCCATAAGACAAGAAAGGGACATAAGAGGGATTCAAATCGGCAAGGAAGAAGTCAAGCTATCCCTATTTGCAGATGACATGATCTTATACCTGAGGGATCCCAAAAACTCCACCAGGAAGCTCCTGGAAATAATTGAGAAGTTCAGCAGGGTGGCAGGTACAAAATAAATGTGCAAAAATCAGAGGCCTTCCTATATGCCCAGAATGAAAGAAGTGAAAAAGCCTTTAGAGAAACAATCCCATATACTATAGCCCCCCAAAAAATGAAATACCTTGGTATAAACCTAACCAAGGAGGTAAAAGACCTTTACAATAAAAACTTTAAAACCCTAAAGAAAGAAATTGCAGAAGACACCAGAAGGTGGAAAGACCTCCCTTGTTCCTGGATTGGCAGAATCAACATCGTAAAAATGACCATCCTACCAAAGGCAATATACAAATTCAATGCTATACCAATTAAAATCCCAAAGCAATTCTTTAAAGAAGTTGACCAATTAATCTCAAAGTTCATATGGAGGCACAAAAGACCCAGGATAGCTAAAACAATCCTGAGTAACAAAAACACTGCTGGAGGTATTACCATACCAAACCTAAGTCTATACTACAAATCCATAGTTATAAAAACAGCCTGGTACTGGCTCCAAAAGAGACACACAGATCAATGGATAAAGGTTGAAGACCCAGATATAAGCCCACAAAATTACAGTCATTTGGTCTTTGACAAAGAGGCCCAAAGAATCCAGTGGAAAAAGAACAACATCTTCAACAAATGGTGCTGGCAAAACTGGGTGTCCACATGCAGAAGATTAAAGGTGGACCCGTACTTTTCACCATGTACAAGACTTAATTCCAAATGGATCAAGGACCTTCATATAAAGCCAGAGACTATAAAAACCATAGTTGAGCTGATTAGGCTAGGCCAACATTTCCTAAACAGACACCCAATGGCACAGTAACTGCTACCAACTCTCAACATTTGGGACCTTGTGAAATTAAAGAGCTTCTGTTCAGATAAAGAGATTGTAACACAAGCTCAAAGGCAACCCACAGAATGGGAGAAAATCTTCACTAACCACATATCTAATAGGGCTCTACTGTCCAAAGTGCACAAAGAACTTAGAAAACTAAACTCCAAAGAAAACAATCACTCAATTAAAAAATGGAATATGGAACTTAAAAGAAATTTTACCAGGGATGAAATTAAAATGTCTAACAAATATCTTAAAAAATGTTCCACTTACTTAGTCATCAGGGAAATGCAAATCAAAACTTCCCTGAGATATCATCTCACCCCAGTCAGGATGACAAAAATCTACAACACAAACAACAAATGCTGGAGAGGATGTGGAGAGAGGGAAACTCTCCTACATTGCTGGTGGGAATGCAGGCTCATACAGCCACTCTGGTGAGCTGTCTGGAGATTCTTAAAGAAATTAAAGATTGAAATGCCATGTGATCCTGCTATTCCACTTTTGGGAATAATCCCCCATGCAGCAGAGGTTCACCTCGATAGCGCAAGCATGACCATGTTCATAGCAGTACTGTTTACAATAGCAAAGTCACAGAATCAACCCAAATGTCCAACAGTTGATGAGTGGATAAGGAAAATGTGGTACATCTATGCAATGGAATACTTCTTAGCCATCAAGAATGATGAATTACTGGAATTTGCCGGGAAATGGATGTCATTAGAAACAATTATATTAAGTGAAGTATCCCAAACCCAGAAAATTAAGTGCTGTATGTGCTCCCTAATAGGTGGCTCCTAGAATCAAACTCACCCAGCCCACATTGAGACCACATTGAGACACTCAAGGGTAAACTTATGTAATACAGTAATTGCAAGGATTTTGAACAGGAGGGATGGGTTTGGAGGGCCACACCAGACACAAGGAGAGAGGGGACCATGTTACAGCAGAGAAAATAGGCCTCCATCAAGGAATGCAAGTAAGTAATGTGACACCTGGTTAAGTTCACAGACGTTCGTTCCTAATTATGTACAACTGAGTGGGTATGATCTCACCAGAAGGGGAGGGCATATAGTCTGGCAGATAAAAAGTAATCATTTTGCAAATGGGTGACTGACCCCTCGCTCACTGAGGTTTCCTACTTTTATTACATCTACCCTTGAATGTGCTATTATAACAAGACTTCAGTTTAACAGCTTTTTGTCTCTGACCAGGGGGTGACATACAGTGCCCATCATGATGAGCGAAGGGCATTGCAGGAGCAGCAAAACTGCAAAAGAAAATCAACAAACCACAATCCAGAACTTCAGAGACTCTATATCAACCACATAGAACTAGGCCAGACTAATCTCTCCCCATCCTGAAGCTCAGGGACATTTGCGGAAGAGGGGGCGGTAAGGTTGTAAGAGCAAAAGGATGGGAGGAACAATGATATGCAAGATTCTCCACGCTAGTTAGGGCCGAAGCAATCATAATAGGACTTTGCATGCCCTGCGCAATGTCCAACACACTATTGACCTCACAAAGTCTAACATCGGCTAAAGGCACCAAGATCCTTGGAGGCAAGGGATTGACAGCCACAGTAGTGTTCCTATGCTTAAAGGGAACACAAGGAAGTGTTCAGGGAAATGCCACTGGGTCCTTGTACGTCATTGGAGAGGAGGACCCAGTGGAGAGTTAGGCATACATAAGTAAGGACTCTCTGGGAATTCGGGGGGAGGCACTAGGGGATGGGGAGGGAGGGAGAGGCAGCAGGGAGTTTGAGGGGAGGAAGAGGGAGGGAGGGAACTGGTCTACCTATTAAGTTTGTATGAGCGGAAATAATAAAAAAAGTATTAAAAAAAGAATGCAAATTCTTTTGGAAAGAATGAGCTAAAGGGTGGAGTTCCAAAGCAAGTTTCTCCAGCAAAGCAACTGCCCAGGAGTTAAAGAGATTTTTCCTATAGTCAGCACAGATAGACTGAATGATCTGTGATTGGAGAGGGCATTCTCTAACTCAAGGCAACAGCAAATCTTGGCAAAGTTATCCACTTGGCTTCTGGTTTAGAGGGAAGAAGTCATGAATCCTTCCTGTATGTTTTCAGAAAATAGTAGAATCCAGGCAGCATGTAGCCGGAAGCCTGCAGTTTAGAGGCCTACAAAGGGACAGTTTGTGCTGTGGAGTTAAAGCCTCGGTTTGCCATTGAGAAATTAAGCTACTAAAGGTGCCAGAGACAACGTGTGACATCTACCAATGAGAGTTGTATATCTTTGGATAAGTAAGCCCAAGAGAATGATATGTTCTATAGGCAACTGCATTGGAAGGTGGAACCGAAGCCCTTTGGTACTGAGATGATTTCAATGAGAGGTTCACCTGATGGACTTAGAGCTACAGGATTTGGAGTTTACCTTGCTGTATTTTGGTCTTATTATGGACTGATGTTTCCTGGAAATACCTCAATTCCTTCCTCCTGGAATGTGAATGTTCATTCTATGCCATTGTATGTTGAAGGTATATAACCTTTTTTTTTTTCATTTTATGGGACACCTTGGACTTTATACTTTGGGACTGTGTTGAGACTACTGATATAGATTGCACTGAGGTTTTTATAATTGAACCGAGTATAGTTTGCATTAAGAAGATATATTATGTAATATGCTAATCTGTGGCTATGTGGTAAAATGTAATTTACATTATGATATTATGTTATGGAACACTAAATACTAATAACTTCTAAAGACACTTTCTCTCTTATCTTGGGAAAAACAATGCATATGTGGTTGTATGTGGATAGCTATATTATGTGGAACTATGAATTTTACTGTTGTTATATGTGGAACTAAGAATGCCCTAAGGAAATATGACCTGGTGTCAAGTGGACAGGGGGTGGACTTGTGATAGTTAATTCTGGGAGTCAACTTGTCACACCTGACATTAACTAAGATCAACCTAGACAAGACCTGGCATTTACTAAGATCAGCTGGGACCACCTAACAAGATTATCTAGATCAATACAAAGACCAGCTCCAGATTCCATTGGAACTGCCATAGATCTCATTAGAATCTGCCAGCTGTGGGACCAAATAAAAGAAACCAAAGAACAGAAGACTGGGAGGAAGAAAAGAGATTCTTCAGGAATGCTCCAGCCACATGGATGTCTGCTGTGACTTCGCCTGCATACAGTTTCAGCCAGCCAGCCATGCCACCTTTGTCAAGAAAGACTGTATCTCCCTTCTGGAACCCTAAGGTGAATAAATCTCCTTTTCTCCATTAAGTTATTTGACATTGGGTGTTTTCTCACAGCATTAGTTAAGAATAACTTTTACACAAGGGTTGTTAAATGTGGTTTGGGTTAAGGATTAGATCAGCTTATATTATGAAATAGGGTGTGTTTAATAGTCAGGGGTTGGAGCTTAGAGTTCTAGGGCAGCTGTTAGTTCCTTCCTGCTTTTAGATGTGAATAGTCAATACCTTAAGGGATGGGTGTGTGGGTTTTTGGGTGTGCTGCACAGAGGTCTGAAGCAAAAGTGACTGTCAACTGTGATGAGAAGGAAAGTAAAAAGGATTAATTATCTTAGGCTTGGATGTGATGATTTCCTTCTGCTTGATGGAAAGAGCTTTAGAATCCTCAGTAGCCAGGTGTTGGTGCTCTAGCCCAAGATTTATGGTGTCTGTGGACTCACACATTCCCAGAGAGGAAATCTGACCCAGCAATGTCTGCTGGCGTCCAAGAGTCCAGGGGAATCCCCTGTGCAGACCCAGAGCCCAAAGTAACTCTTTTCTGTTACAACCCATTGATGACACAATTTTTCCATGTTTTTATAATTTTGACTACATGAATAGTAACTTTATAATATTTTCAGTCCTTAGTAACAAATCCCGTCCTCACTCATTTTCACCTGAAAACCCTTCAGTTCCCCTCTTTGAATCCATACTATTTTCAAGTTCCACTTGGGCAATATAACAGTTATATTCTTAACTATTGCTGTGAGAGAATACTCAAAGTCAATCAACTTAAGGGAGAAAGGGAGGTTTATTCAACTTACAGTTCCAGAGGGAAGGTACCGTCTCAAAGTAGAGGTGGCATGGCTGGCTAGCTAAAGCTGGAGGAGGCAAAGTCACTGCAGACATCTTGGAAGCTGACTGCTTGCAGCAAAGGCTGACTTGTCCTGGAGGTAGGGTGGGACTAATCCATCTCAAGGCCCACCCCTTGTGACTGCCTTCCTCCAGCAAGGCTCCACCTCTCAAGGTACCATGACTTTGCCAAACACATGAGACTGTGGGGGACACGTTTCAAACCATGACATTACACCCCTGGCCCCCACAGGCTCATTGCCATCTCATTACGCAAATCATACTTAGTCCAACTTTAAAAGTCTTCATAGACTACAATGGTAGTCCCAAAAGTCCAAAAGTCCAAAGTCCAAAGCCTCCTGTAAAATCAAAATACAAGTTACATACTTCTAACATACAATGGCACAGAATAAACACAGAATGGGGGCATATCCAGGAAAGATCGGTCTCTAACAAGCCCAAAAACCAGCAGGACAAACTTCAAATCTTGTACTCCAAGTCCAACAGGTGAGCCTCCTGTTGAAATCATCTCAGTTCCAAAGGGCTTTGGTTCCATCCCTCCAATGCAGCTGCCCATAGAATACATTAGTCTCTTGAGCTGACTCCTCCCAGGGTATACAGCTCTCCTTGGCAGGTATCCCACGTTGTATCTGGAATCTCTAACATCTTTACTTCTCAATGGCAAACCAGGCTTTAACTCCACAGTACAAACTGCTCTTCTTGGGTCCCTAAACTGCAGGCTTCTTGCCCCATGATGCCTGGATTCTGCCAATTTTTGAAATCTTGGAGGAAGACTCCATGATCTCCTCCCTCTTGCATCACTGATGCCTCTAAAACCAGAACCACATGGACGACTTTGCCAAGACTGGCCCCTTTGAATCACAGCTTATTCTGCTTCTCTATGTTGACCATCTCTTTCACTCCTGGGCAGTTGCTTGGTAAGAGAAACCAACACTTGCTTTGGAACTTCACCCTTTAGCTCCAGTCTTCTGAAAGGATTTGCATTCTTATGAGTGGAGCTTCCCTGAGGATCTTGCCCTCAAGCTAGGGTGTCTCCTATTGTTCAAATGGAGAGCAGGCTTTGATTTACAAATGGAGCTAATCTCTTCAACAGCCATTTTGTTCTCTTCTTCCAGCCTGATTCTTAGCTCTTTTTCATAATTTTGAAGACAACTAAAAAGTAGCCATATCACATTGTCAAGACTACACTGCTTTGAAATTTCCTCCACCAAGCACTCCAGCTAAACTTCAGGCAAGCTTTCAGGATGAGGGCAAAATGGTCAACATTTCTCAAGGTCTGTTTTTCAGGGTCTAAGTGTGTGTGGTGAGGCCAGACACCAGAAAAATACCTCCGTTCTCAGGGCTCCAGGAAATGCTCCCCCTTTCAAGATCTCAGGGGGGTGTAATACTTGTAGCTATGCCAAATACAACCAATCAATTTAAAGTTAAGTGTTTTAGCCAATTATTTTGTAACATTACATAGCCTCCCTACAAAAGAGTACTCGTCTCTCCCCCTTGTGAGTTTAGTGACCCCAGCATGCTGGAATAAAATCCTCTTGCTTTTGCATCAAACCCATGTCAGAGAGTATTTTGTGGGGGTCCGCTTCCTGGCGTAGGGCCTCCTTGAGTCTTACATTTTGGTCCGTTGGCCTGGAAAGGCGAGAGACCTCCCAGACCTCACTGCGACTGGGATCAGAGGTTTGCTCGAGCAGTTCTGTGTCTGTTTTGCTTTCTGTTTAGTGTGTTTGGTTTTGGTGTCTGCTTTGCGTTCATTATCAGCCTGTACGGATAGCTCTGTGAGTCTCAGGGAGACTCATCTGATCTGTGTTTGTGGAGTCTCTAGGAGACTCATCTGAGTTGGTCATAGCAGCAGGCAGATGCGAGTGGTCATGGGCTGGGGAACCGGAGGACGCTCCAGGTCCCGTCTAACTAGGGTGGTACGAAAGGCCCCCTCTACCTGTTGGGGTTCGAGTCCCCCAGTGGGTTAGAGTCCCACTGAACCTGTTGAGGTTCGAGTCCCCCATTAGTTTAGAGTCCCACTGAGTCTAGATGGTGGGGTCTGAAAGATTGCCACCAAGAACCGCTGCCGTGATATATTTGTGGCGTTTGCATCCAGATTGTCTCATCTGTCTTGTTTCACTTTTTATTTCCATTGTTCTTGTTATTGGACTGACGCCTTTCTTCCTCCTTGACTGGTCTTAACATGGGATACACTATCTCCATCCCCCTATCTCTAACTTTAGATCACTGGACTGAAGTTAAGGCTAGAGGACAAAATCTGTCTGTAGATGTCAGAAAAGGAAAGTGGCAGGTTTTCTACCAGCTCAGAGTGGCCAGCCTTCCAGACCGGATGGCCTCCTGAGGGGTCCTTCCATCTAGACAAAATCAGAAAGATCAAAGATAAGGTCTTCCAAAAAGGCCTCAATGGACATCCAGATCAAGTTCCCTATATCATTGTCTGAAAAATTAAAAAAAGAAAATTCATCACTCCCTGTTCTAATGAATGGCTCACTTTCAAGGCCAGCAGATGTGTGTTTTAAACTTTCTTCTTTTTAATTTACCTAATAACACCTCTATTTTAATTTCTTAAACAACTAAGGAAAGAAAGCCTCTGCCCCCTCCCCCCTCCCGTACTGGAGGGGCCAGAAGAACTGTCTGTCATTTTTTGTGCTTTGTTTATGATGATCTCATTTAAAGAGTTACTTTAAGTGTTTTGACTTGTTTACTTATCTGGATTTCCCAAAATATGTGTGTTTTATGTTTTAAAATAACAAAGCTATGGCCACTTCAAATTATTGTGTGCTTAAGTCACATTTTGGTTTTTGACTCTATTATTTGGCATGCTCAATTTAAATGCATATGCACACTTAAGAATAAATCATTTTGATAACATTAAAGGCCTGAGTACGTACTGACTAAAATATTTTGTTTTATCTTGATTTTTATAAAGCTTCACAAAAGGTGATATTGTGTTTTTACCTAGGATCCAATAACATCATTTTCATAATTCCTTTAAAAGTTTGTTTTCCTGTGTGTAATATCAACATATTTAGCAGTCTGAAAGGAAAACTGATTTCTGAAAAATTCATTGGAATTTCTTCCTTCTCCTGGAATGTATGAGCTCCCTTCCTTGGGGACAAATCTGCTTTCTAATCCCCTGTTCCCAGGTGTACTACTTCTGTGTCCTGTTACAATCTTGCTAAATTAATTGGAATATAATTTTTTTAAGATGAGGTCTACTGTTATTGCCTCTTTTAAAGGACATTTCTTAAAGGATAAACAACAGGAAGCCATCAAGTATGAAAAAAATATGTATGGTACTTAGATGTACAAGAGGTTTAAAAAAAGGCTTATGGGATAAAATATCTTACTTAGAAATAGTTAAAGTATGTGCAGGAGGTTTATGAGTTGATTACTTAAAACAATCTTAAAGTATGTTATGAAGGTTTGTGGAATGTTAGGTTTATGAGAAGACTAAAAATTAGAGATGATGGTTAAAGGAAATATTATGCTTCTTCCATATTACAAAAGAAAGGACATTGAATCTCAGAAATTAGAAATTAAGAATTTCATGTATTCAAATGTATTCCAATTGTTTGTTTTGATTAAATAAGAATTTGGTTACTAGGACCTGCAGTGACCCTGGCAGGGCCCTCTTCCGCTCCCTGGGCAATGGGTTCCCAGAAAGCAGGGCTCTGCTCAGCATCAGACCAACAGGAGAAGCCGAGGCCCAGCCGCAGCTTGGAACAGACTCAAGACCAGTTGTTAAACCAATTCCTGCTCACCATTTGGAACAGACTTCTGGAGGGGAAAGAAAAGGGCACTTTGAAATGGGGGAGGGAATGTCTTTAATCTCTATGTGAATGTGTGAATGAATATCGGCCTGAGGTGGGAAACCTGTCACACCTCTGTGCTCGAGTTTGTAGTCCCACGGGGAGATCCTTAAGATCTCTTAAAGCCACGGGATTCGATTAGGCCAGTTCTGCATTTCCATGGTGATAACATACGGTTTAAGGTGGGATCAGATTAGAATCTGATCACAAGTCACAAAATAGCTGAACCCACTATGGCTAAGTTATCACCCATGACTCTGCAAAGGGTGTGGCCAGGCTGGCACTTGAATGATCTCTCCTGGAGGGATTCCCAACCTTTGTCTGTCTGTGCTGTGTGGTGGGGATCAATGTGACTTTAGCTCTTGTTAGCCAGTGAAAGGAAATTCCTAGAAATGTTTGCCCTGTAAAGAAGGTGCTTCATGTCTGAGACAATGACCATACAATTTAAATAACATAGGAAATGAAGGAAGCTTCAGGCATGCGTGGACCATGGACTCTCCCCTTTTAGTATTGTTGGGTGGGGCTCTGGCTCCCCCGACCATGAGTGACTTCGGGTGGAGTGCTGACTCCCCTGACCATGGGCTACATACAGCACTGACCTCAGTCAGTGACTGAGTTTAAATAGTAATTGACAGAACTCTGCTGAGCCATGCGTCCTTTCACCAAGTCCAAGTCCACTAAACTGAAGCAAAAGAGAGATTTCCCTTCCTGTGTCCAGGGACTATCTGGAAAACATGACTGCATAATACTACCAACCTGAAAGAGAGTCAACTTGTAGTATATTTTTAGACATGCCCTGTATACATCTTAGACAAGAGATGACCTCAGAAAGATCTTTAAGTTATAATACCATCCCTGACAATATAGTTACTAAGATCAAGGCAATAGTGGAACCTGAAAATAAGAAAGAGGCACAAAGAATAATGGGTCTATTTAGATACTAGAGTAAACACATACCCTATGTGGGGACAATTTTAGGATCATTATACAGAATAACATGGAAAACAGAAGATTTTTTGTGGGAAAGAGAACAAGAAGCTTTAGTAGCAATAAAGAAAACAATTAGGACACATAGAAGGCTCTACACCCCTACAGAAGAAGAAAAGCTAATAGTAAAAATATTGTTCTATGGGAGCCATGGAAATTGGGCCATATATGCAGGAATAGTAACAAGACCCCTGGAATTCTTTGCTAAGAAATTCCAGTGAGCACAGAATACATACTCAGTGTTCAAAAAAACACTGTGGACAACATATAAAGTGATAAGAATGATGTCATTTCTGGCACCACATCACCCAGTCAAACTAAGAACTGTGATATTGTTCCTACCCTGGCTGAAGGCCAAGGAGGAGACCATCATGCCAGAAAGCCTAGACGCCAAGGCTATCCACTGGAGATGGTATTTGCAATCCAAACTGGGTGATTCCATGTCAGTAGCAAATGGGGCCATGTCCTCCCTAACCCAACAGGCAATGATCTGGAAAATCACAGAGATGGACCAACCATCTGCCCACCCACCAAAGTTCACCTCCGCCCTGAAAGAGACACTCCTGGCAGTATGGGGACCAACAACTTGGACCCCAGGATTGGAGAATGCCTGGTTCACGGATGGGTCAGCCACATCAGGATGGGAAATCCATCAGATGGAAGGCAGCCGCACTGAGACCCCAAGATGGCAAAGTGGTGACAGAGGAAGGCACCTCAAAATCCGCACAACATGTGGAGGTAAGAGCAGGACTGCTGGCAATACAGCAGTCACTAAAAGAAAACCAGAAACAATGCTATATATTTACTGACTCCTGGGTATTGGCAAATGGACTGGCTCTTTGGTCAGGAAAGTAAAAAAAACAATAATAATTAAAAGTTAGATGGCAAGGATATATAGAGTAAGGAGTCCTAAAAGGAGAGCACCAAGATAGCAGAGAAAATAATGATCAAGGTGACTCATGTGAAAGCACATGCAAAAAAGAAAGGATGATATGAGGAATAAAATAAAAAGATAGATTAACTATCTAAAATTATGACACTAGAAATTAAAAAATGAATGGGTACCAAAACAAATAAGAGATATAAAAATGAAACTTAAACAGTTATAAAAAATAAAGCAGGATACTGAAAGGCAATGGGAAGTACAGAGCCCACTAATATGCACCAAGAATTAGGCCATCCAGGCAGTCATACGTTATATAAATGGTTTAAAGATAGGAACATAAGGATGACATGACAGCAGGTAAATAAATACATTACAAGGATATCAAAAATGTAAAAGAAAATGACAGTGTAGAAGGAAGTCAGAGGAAACAGAAAAGAGAGGATTCAACTTGGTAGTACAGATGGACTTCATAGGACCACTAACCAAATTTAAAGAGAAATAGGCTTGCACTACTTTATGGTATTAAGACAACAGTATCAACCCGTGCCCTGACTAGACCAGGAAACATCCTCCAAATTTTAAGGTTAAAATTCCACCAGAGAAAAAGGGGGGGAATGTAGAAAAAAGAAATTTTTAAATAGACCCAGAGATAGAAAAACATTATGACAAATAGCCTTGTGGTCAACATTTCTCAAGATCTGTTTTTCAGGGTCTAAATGCATGTGGTGAGGCCAGACACCAGAAAATACCCCCGCCCTCAGGGCTCCGGGAAATGCTCCCCCTTTCAAGGTCTCAGGGGGGTGCAATATTTGTAGCTATGCCAAATACTGTTGCTTGCAACCAATCAATTTAAAGTTAAGTGTTTTAGCCAACTATTTTGTAACATTACATAGCCTCCCCACAAAAGAGTATAAAAGGTGTATACTTCTAGAGCTCGGAGTCGTCTCTCCCCCTTGTGAGTGGAGCGACCCCAGTGCGCTTGGAATAAAATCCTCTTGCTTTTGCATCGAACCCAGATCTGTGAGTATTCTCCGGGGGTCCGCCTCCTGGCGTAGGGCCTCCTTGGGTCTTACAGATCCTAGTACCAAACCCACTTAGAGACACACTCAAAGATAAATCTCTGTAATACCTACAGTAATTAGAAAGATTATAAACAGGAGAGAAGGGGAAGGAGGGCCCTGCCAGAAACAAGGACAGAAGGGATCATGCTACAGCAGAGATAATAGGCCAACATCAAGGACTGCAAGTAAGAAATGAGACATCTGGTTAAACTCACAGACTGTCTTTCCTCGTCACTTGCAACTAATGGGGTATGATCTTACCAGAAACACATTCCAGGGCATACCAAGGCATACATTCTGGAAGATAGAAAGTAACCATTTTGCAATGGGAGACTGACCTACCCCTCACCACAGTCTCCTACTCTTATTCCATCTATCTTTGAATCTATCCTTATACTAAGACACTATTTTAACAGCTTTTTATCTCTGGCCAGGGGGTGACATCCAATACCCATCAGGATGGAGCCAAGGACATTGAAGGAGCAGCAAAACCAAAAAAAAAAAAAATCAACAAACCATAATTCAGAAAATCAGAGACTCTATATCAACCACCTGGAATCAGGCCTGCCTAATTTCTCCCCATCCTGAAGCTCAGGGAAATTTGCAGAAGAGGGAGCGGAAAGACTGTAAGAGCACAAGCATGGGAGGAGTCATAATATGCAAGATACTCCACACAAGTTAGGGACCGAAGCAATTATAATAGGACTCGGCATGATCTGCGCAATGACCAACATATCATTGACCCCTCAAAGTCTAGCATGGACTAAAGGCACCAGGATCCTTAGAAGCAAGGGATTAACAGTCATAATAGTGTTCCTATACTTAAGGAGAACACAAGAAAGAGTTCTAGGAAATGCAACTGAATCCTTACATCTCGTCAGAGAGGAGAACCCAGAGGAAAGCTTGATATACACATTAAAGGATGCTTCAGAGATGGGGGAGGGGGCACTGGGAGAAATGGAGGGAGGGGGAAAGGAAAGAGAAAAGGGAGAGGGAGCAGGGAGTTCCAGTGGTGGAGGGAGAGAGGGGACAGGGGTACCTATTACATTTGTATGAGCAGAAAAATAAATAAATAGATAAAGAGAGAGAGAGAGAGAGAGAGAGAGAGAGAGAGAAAGAAAGAAAGAAAGAAAGAAAGAAAGAAAGAAAGAAAGAAAGAAAGAAAGAAAGAAAGAAAAAGAAAATTTAATCTTCCCACTTGCTAGTTGGGAAATGCAGGATAAGATACTCAGCCTCTTTAGGTATGTAATGGAATTTTTTTTAATTTAAAAATGTATTTTTTATGGTTTTAAGGATTTAGTAAATCAACATAAACCAAAAAAAAGCACAGAGTTCTACCAGACATTTAAGGAGATAATAACACCAACACTCCTTAAACTTTTCCATCAAATAGAAAAGGAACACTACCAAAAATCTCTCTATTAAGCTAATATCGTCTAAACCCAAAACCTAATAAAGATACACTTAAAGAAGAAAACTATAGGCCAATGTCTTTGATGAACACAGATGCAAAGATTCTCAACAAAGTCTTAGCAAATTGGATTCAAAAACATATCAAAAAGATCATTCACCAAGTAGGCTTTATCCCAGGTACAAAAGGTTGGTTGAACATATGCAAATCAATAAATGTAATTCACCATATAAACCAGTCCAAAATTCAAGACCCCATGATACTCTCAATTGATGCAGAAAAAGCTTCTGACAAGATCCAACAGGCTTTTTTGATCAAAACCCTACAGACAGTTGGAATGAAAGGAACCTTTATCAGTATAATAAAAGCTGGATACAACAAGTCAACAGTAAGGACTATATTCGAGGGGGAAAAACTTGAAGCATTCCTGCTTTATCAGGAACTAGACAAGGCTGTCCACTCTCACCACTTCTATTCAATATTGTACTTGAAATCGTAGCTGAATCCATAGAACAAGAAGGGAGATAAAAGAGATTCAAATCAGCAAGGAATAAGTCAAGTTATCTTTATTTGCAGATAACATGATCATATACCTGAGTGATCCTAAAAACTCAACCAGGAAGCTCCTGGAACTAATACACGAGTTCAGCAGGGTGGCAGAATTCAAAATAAACGTACAAAAATCAGTGGCCTTCCTATATGTCCATAATGAAAGAAGTGAAAAAGCCCTGAGAAAAACAATCCCATTTACTATAGCCCCTAAAAATTTGAAATACCTTGGTGTAAACCTAACCAAGGAAGTAAGAGACCTTTACAATGAAAACTTTAAAACCCAAAAGAAAGAAATTGCAGAAGACACCAGAAGGTGGAAAGACCTACCATGTTCCTGGACTGGCAGAATCAATATCATAAAAATGACCATCCTACTAAAGGCAATATACAGATTCAATGCTATACCAATCAAAATCCCAAAGCAATTCTTTAAAGAGGTTGATCAAACAATCTCAAAATTTGTATGGAGGCACAAAAGACCCAGGATAGCAAAGACAATCCTGAGTAACAAAAACACTGCTGGAAGTATCACCATACCAAACCTTAGTCTATACTACAAATCCATAGTTATAAAAACAGCCTAGTACTGGCTTCAAAATAGACACACAGATCAATGGATCAGGGTTGAAGACCCAGACATAAGCCCACACAATTACAGCTATTTATCTATCAAATAAGATGCCTTTAGCTTAAACTGTCTTGTCATCTTTTCTGCTTCATACATCTACTCATTCATTGTTTTTGAAAAGCTAAACAGTCTGCTTCTATCTACATTGTGAACCTGAGGCTTCTGCCTGTCTCTCTGTCTTTTCTCAGTCTGAGGAAGTAGAAACACTCTCTGTTTCTGGGATTTCCTCCCTTACATGGTCCATGCAACTTGCCCATGTGGTACCTGTGGTTCTGGATGACCTCACTTAGTACAACACTCTCAGGTCCCTTCACCTCCAGGCTGCCCATGCTATGCACAGACTCCACACACACAGAAACGTCACCACGGTTTCTTCTTCTGACCCTTTCTTCTGAATGCTGAGGTTAGTTTTGCTCCTCACTCTTGAACAGAGCTTTACTGATGGAACAGGCTACACATGGTGCCTCACAGGATGACTTCCTTTCCCTGTACATCAGCCCGTGAGTGTCTTGGGGAATGTTAAGTGGTTCTGAGTTTCCACTTCTCTAGAATCTCCATGTGGCCCTCTGTAATGGTAACTCATTTTACAATCTCAGCAACACAGTCTCACAGAGACCTTTCCTCCATGTCCCCAAGCAGTGTCCTCTCAGGTTCCTGAGTGATCCCTTGACCAGGGTACAGGGCTGTGTCTCTGCAGCCCTCCTCAGGTGGAGGGCTGCTGCTCACAGATGGACTGGCCCCTGGTCAGCACATTTTCCATGTCTATTCTGCACTTAGGTGAAACTCATCAACATGTCCACAGTTAGATTTTCTCCCTCGGGCTTCCTTGTGTCATCTGTAGCAATGTGTTCACAGATGCCATGGTTTGACCTTGTTTGAAAACTCTGAATAATTAACTCTCAACTAATAGACACTCTCAAGTTACTGAGAGAAAATGATTGTGCAACCAGAGCCTAATTTCGAGACCTTAAGGTGATAGCACAGCATTCTCAGGCTTGGGGACATGCAGTGGATTTCTCAAGCAGTAACACTCTGTAGGAAGAGTCGCTGATGGACCAAATGCCACAGTGAATGCACAACTTGAGAAGAGTGTTAACTTATGTGGCTCAGGTAGCAAATCTGTTGTGACTACATGCTTTGGTCCCTGTGGAGGTGATTTTCCAGCAGTAACAACATATGCTGTCTATATTCACTATAAACACATGGGGCACACAGAGAAGGGTACAGCAGGGAGGTGCAGAGTGTGCCTGTAACGAAGGATGTTCTGTGGGATGCAGCACCTCTTGCAGCAACTCATAAAGCTGCTGTGAACTCTGACTTGCTGAAGTAAAGACTCCATTAGGATGGGTGCAGCAGAACACAGAGAGACTAAACACATGTCTGGGAAAAGAATGGAGGGATGGCCCAGGGATTAAAGTCTCTGCCTCTGAAAGAGAAAGAGCTGAATTCAGAAGCCAGGCAGAAATAGCAGCAGCCTTCAGTGTATGGAAGGCAAAGTCTGAGAAACCACAAGCAAAGCAAAATAGAGGTAGAGCAATCCAAACTGTTACACTTGGGCCTCCACAGGCACATGTAGTACCCACTTCTACATGCACACAAACACACACAAACACAGTACCCTCTTCTATACACACACACATACACACAGTATGCTTTTATGCACACACACACACATAAACATGCACACAGAGTACCTTCTACACAAGTACCCACACAGTATCCTCTTCTACTCACACAAACACACACATACAGTACCCCCTTCTATACACACACAATACCCTCTTCTCCACACACACATTTATACAAAAAATGCCTGTGAATATTGGAGACCACGAGTAATGGTCTTCAGCTAGCCCAAGAAGCTCATGCTCAAGAACCCAAAATGCAAGATAAACAACAGGGAAAACAAGTGCCGTGTCTGCAGAATGTTCTCTTTCCTTTCGTCACACCTGTGCAATGAAAAACAAGACCTGTGCTCACATTGCCATGTCGTACTGTGAGCTCTCCACAAGAATGTGCAGCAAACAAGAAAAAGCACTGATGACATCCCCAGCAGGTCTCTCCTGCTGTGAACTGTCATCTCAGTCTCAAGCAGGCTTGGAAGAAGGAGGATCAGGACTCAGAATCTGGCATCAGCTTTTGACCTGCTTCCACCTGCCCCTGGCAAGCTACTGTCCTAACACAAACTAGAATCACTTGCGATGGAGAAGATACACCTCACAGGCAGGAGAGGCTCAAAGAAGCCCAACCTGTGTCTGTCCCTAAGAACATGAAGAGGACACCCCACATTCAAATGAGCCTTCAGTCTTTACATTCAAATTCCCCTCTTTCCTGTGTGACTCACAGCTCTGCAGTCTCACATTTGGTGACTCTACTACACACAGCATGACAGTGATTAGAACATGAGTCGGTGGTTCTTCTCCTGGGCCTGCTGACAGCTCCCCAAGGTGAGGGTCCTTGGTGTCACACATGGATGGCTCCCTGGGAAGTGGTGACTGCAGGTGATTGACAGGGACTGATGCTCTTCCTCCCCAGGTGTCCTGTCCCAGGTGCAGCTGCAGGAGTCAGGACCTGCCCTGGTGAAGCCCTCGCAGACCCTGACCCTCACCTGTGCTGTCTCTGGTTACTGCATCACCACTGGTTTGGGTTACTGCTGGCACTGGATCCGTCAGCCCCCAGGGAAGGGTCTGGAGTGAATAGGCAAGATATGTTACAAGAGTAAAACTTACTACAGCCCGTCACTCAAGACCAGAACCACTGTCACCAGAGACACGTCCAAGAACCAGTTCTCCCTGCAGCTGAGCTCTGTGACCCCTGAGGACACAGCCACATATTACTGCGCCAGAGACACAGTGAGGGGCCTTCAGCCTGAGCCCAGACACAAACCTCCCTGCAGGGCGCTCACCGCCAGCAGGGGGCGCTCAGCACACACTGAGCTCAGGTTCACTCCACAGATGGTCTCAGAAACTCTCCAGAGGGTCCTGCAGGCACCTGGCCTGGGGCTCCATGAACAGAAACTCTGCAGACTGTTCCAGTCATGACGTCAGAATGCTTCTTCCTGGAGGCCAGGCTGGCTGGTATTGGGGATCTCAGGACACTCTGCACAGCGTGTGCTCATGAAGCATTCTTCACACTGGAGTTTCCTACACAGTGCTGCTCCCTGCCCAGTTCACAAGCACTCAGTGTCCTGTGTGGTTCTCTGCCAGCCCGGAAGGATCCCAGGTCCTCCTTTCCCGATGGTCCTTCCCAGTGCTGTCCTTCCTTGGTCCTTCCCTGGACTAACTTGGGAAATGCTTAGTATGCTGATGTTGGTGTCTGATTATCACAGGAAATACCTTCAAAGTATTGTGAGCCATTTTAGAGACAATTTTTACTATCACATTTACAAACTAGGTTTTCCTACTGACATCTAACTTTTGGGAATGGTCATTGGTGATAAATATTTTACAGGACAGTTCATTCCTCTCAGCAACTAATGAACATAAATATTAATATGGTTGAGACTGGAAAGGCTGATATAAAGAGCTAAAACTACTTGTACTCTATTTAGTAAATGTCTTCAGTTTGATTTATTGGTATATGTTTACTAAATAAAGCTCAGCATGGCTTAAAATAACACAGAGAGACCAAAACACACACCAAGACATCCACAGCAGATGCAAATGACACAGACACATGGACACACACCAGGACTTCCCCTGCAGATGTAAATGACACAGACACACAGACACACTCCAGGCCCTGCAGGGCAGAGGTTCTCTGTCCTCCTCAGGTCTTTCTTGGAATGTAGACTGGGGAACATGAGTGTGGTCCTGAGAGAGGGTGGGGTGCTCATGAAAGTGCCCAGGTTGGAGAGGGAAGCCACGTGGGCTGAGGCAGCTGGAAAGAATCTCTCTCTGCTTCAAGGACCAGCACCCTGAGCACTCGCTCTGTTGAGTTCAACTCTTGACACCATCATGCTGAGAAGTCACTCGGGCTGAGGCCCCAGGACACGAGCCCACTGGGAAGACACAGCGCGTGGCACTCTTGGTGTCCAGCAGCTTTTAAGTGGAAATCCTTAGGGTCAGAAATACAAGTACACTGCCACTCTTGTCAGAGCACATCCTCACTGTGGAGGTGGCAACCAGGTCAAAATACGCATCAGCTTTTTCCCTAAACTCTTCAGCAGTCCTAAGATACTCTTGATTATATTTATAAATATAGCATGACAGTGCATGCTAAAATTTTGGTTGTTGTATTAGAGACTCCACACATGAATCATGGAAGATATGACACTGCACAGTGCTCAGGGTTACAAGAACTGGTCTCTATTTTGATCAATTTTACTTAAGAAAGGAGCATTTAGTATCTCAATTTGGGTGCTGTGGAGATGGCTCAGTGGGCAAAGTGTTTGTAGGTTTCCAGCTCTGATATATTGGTCAGATGTGGTGCTGTGAGTCTGTAACCCCAGTGCTGGACAGACAGAGATGGGTTGCGATAGTTAATTATGGGGGTCAACTTGACACACCTGGAATTAACTAAGATCAGCTAAGAAAACACCTGCAAGATCAGCTGAGACTACCTGAAGAGATTATCTGGATATTACAGAGATCAGCCCTAGATCCCATCAGAGCCTCAACAGACCCCATTAGAACCTCCCATTAGGGGACCAGATGAAAGGATCCACAGAACAGAAGACTGCGAAGAGGCCCACTTGCCTCTCAGATGGGTGTGATATAGTCTGTCTCCAGCTCTGGCCAGCCAGCCATGCTGCTTCTGCTGTGAGAGTCCATATTTCCCCTCTGGAACTGTAAGTTAAATAAATCTCCTCCCTTTCTCCCTTAAGTTGTTCAACTTTGGGTGCTCTCTCACAGCAATAATTAAAAGTAACTGTTACTTGGGTAGATCTAGAGGCTCAGTGACCAGCAAGTCTAGCTGAATTGCTGACTCCAGTCAGATTCCTTGAGAGAGAGACAGAGACAGAGAGAGACAGAGAGAGACAGAGAGAGAGAGGCAGAAAGAGGTAGAGAATTTATTATGCATTGTAGACCACAAATTTAATGCATGTCAATCAACATTAACTGCCTCAACAACAACATTCCCTCCCCGTCTCACAGCACATGTCTCCTGGCATTTCTCAGGTGTTTAGAGTGTTACTGTGAATTAGTACATTTAGCTCATGCACAACACAGCACAAGTGTTCTGCACATTAGTGAAAAATAAATGCGTCATCAAATATTTGACATCTGCTCACCATGTATGGCCCTCACCTGAAGACACCACCTGTGGAAAGACTGGGGTAACCGATGGCAGACCAGATCTCCCTCATCCTCATCACCATGCACAGTAGAATCACTGACATCTTGTCATCCAGTCCTCAGGGGACCATCATTCAAGCTTTATAGTAGAAAGCCAAAGCACATCATAAGACCCTTTATCAATCATTTCCTTTGAAGTTCAAGATAAGCACAAGCAGATATCTTATGATTGTATTGCAAGGTCTGAAAATCCACCCAATGAGGCACAGAGGATGACCTTGGTCAAAGCTCACACATGCCCAGCTGTAGGGGAGCCTTTCCTTTGGCTCTGAATGTAGAGAGAAGCCTTTCCTTTGACTCCTTGAAAAATAGTGCAGCCTCATCTGGGAGAAACCCCTGATTATGAGTTTGAGGGGGGTCATCCAAAGATTTATCATAGAACAAAAGTTAAAATTAATAACAGAGAGGCTTTATTTTAGAGGGGGGGAGAGAGACTGGTACCAGGGCTTACACACCCAGGCAGCATGATGTGTGTAGCCCCAGATTACATTTCCACACAGTTTTTATGCACAAGGGACAAAGGAGCTTGCAAGCCCCACCAAAGCAGTTTAAAGGTCAGTGTTTTACAATCTTATTGGCATGTAGACTTCTTTCAGGTCCTCTGGCCAAATGGCATTCCAGAGGGGAATTTTGGAGAACAATAGGGGAATGGGCGTTTTATTGCCTGCCAGCAATTTCTCAGGCCTAATGTTGGAACCGAAGTTCCCTTTGGGCCCCTTACCCAGACCCCGGAGGAGACACGAGAACCACTAGGTTGCTGTAAAGACAAGAGGCAAGCTTTATTAATCTAGCGCGCTAGGATCGTCTCTCTGCTCAGGCAAAAGAGACCGGCCCCTACTGAATTTGGGGCAAGGTTTTTATAGGAAAGCAACTGCCTTGAGCAAATACATTCTGCAAATATTTTCACTATACACAAGGAAGTTGAGTCAGTTCACAGATGTTCTGGCCGATAACCTTGCCCTGGGCAGTTCCCCGCACGCCCAGGGGGAGGTCCAAAGGGTGAGGCGGCAGGCTCTGGTCAGCACGTCCGCAGTGAGCTGTCGCAGGCGGGACAGTTTGGCGCCAGCGGGAGATTTGAATTTTGCGCTGGCGGGAACTTGGGCTTCACAGCGGGAACCTGGGTTCCACATTCCCCCCTTTTCTTTAGGCACACTCCAATCATGGAGTGTCAGTTACAGTTCTTGTGGTAAATTTCTGGGAGGAATGGAGTCAGTTCCTCAGCAGGGGTGTTCATTCCAGGTGATTCCAGCAGTAGGGGACGTCTCTTCAGAATTCCAAAGACTTTGAGAGACCCATCCCAGCATAGCTGCTCTAATCCTGCCTCACTTTCCCATAAACCTATTTGAGAATTCAGACTGTTCTGGGGATAAGGGGCGATGATTCGATCTGGCTGCTTCCTGCTGAATCGGGGCGAAGAAAATAAGTGCAGTCTGATATCCTCATCTATGAAATGCTGGGATGGTCTAGAGGTCTTTTATAGATGGCCCTATTACTTTAAGGTCCATCTAAAAGAGACAAAACACAGGTTAAACTTTCAAGGTCTACACAAGGATTAGACAATTGTAATTGGGAAGGCACATGAGATAAACCAAACAAGCTCAGCAGTCTTGCTGTGGGTATAAGCAAGCAGGAGTTAGTAATGCTGCACCAGATAGCCAAGAGGCTGAGCCCACATACTTGTAAGAGACTGCATTTTTTTTATATATACAGAGAAAGATTGAGCTCCTTTTGATTTCAGTAAGGAACATATTTTACAATTAACTATACGTGTCCCCAACATTTTATAAGTCCCAGCGTGAGCTTAAGCAATATAATTATTAAAAGAATAATTCCTCTTATGATAGCATCTTTTCATTTTTCTGCTTTGCGCTTCAATCCAGGAATTTTGCTTGGATTTTAGGCATATTGTGATATACCAAGAAATTCCTAGCACCTGCCCATGGGGTTACAGTGACCTTCCCCAGGAAACAGGCTTTAGGCCTGAACTGGGAAGAAACACCAAGACCTGACAATTTTTATATTTATTTCTCCTAAATAAAGCCATGTCTTTTCTCCAGAAAATGTTTCCTTGAAATAATATCTTATCAGGTTGGAATCTTTTCCATCAGAATGGTTGGATAAGGATGCAGCATTTAGGGTCTTTAAACTGCAGACTTTTGTTACATGCTATCTGGCATTTTCTGTAATCCATGATTTTCTCTTCTAATGCCTTTAAGCCTAAACCTTGACTATTCGGACACTCAGGCATGTAAACAAAGGAATGCCTAAAAAGCATCACTATTAAGCACATAAGGAATCTCAGTAGTTACTTTGTGAGTGCAATGAGCCTGTCATTTTCTTGATCTTAAACATTTTAGTAAAATCAAAAGTTGACAAAAGCCTAGGAAGGAAGTTGAGCACTAGAATTTTGTGCTCCCTTGTCTATTAACATAGAAACAAAGAGGCTTCCCATTTGCACGTTAAACCCAAGGTTCTCACGAGATGCTCAACCTGGCACTTTTGGGCTTCCTTTTGCTGGATATCAGTGGAAAACTCCTTTTTCCCATCGGAGGGAAGCTAAGAGCTTCAGGCCATTTCATTGGTCTCCACCAGAGAACTCACTCGACCCCTGGGCCCTGAGGTTCAGGGGGCAATCTTCCTCCAGTGGAAATTCCCATAGTTGGGACATAGGCCACATGAAAGCTTTCTGTGCTCACAACAGTCTCAAAGCGCCCAGTCTGGTCATATTCGAAGCATCTTTTTCCACCTTTCCCCTGTCAGGAGGGGTCCTGGGCTGATCTGCTTGGGGTGCCTGTTTAACCTATCCCCTAAGGCAAATGTCAAGTTCTGATTTCTTTGCTTTCTGGTTCTTTCTCTTTCTTTTCTTATACTAAGTCCTAGGTCACCTGTCCTATTTTTAAAGTCCTAGGACAAACAGAAACAAAGGATTCTACCTCCAAGACAGAAATGAAAGCTTCCTGATGGTGCCAACCTCTCCCTTACAGATGATGGGGACCTATTTCCCTCAACAGATGAGAGCCCTGTTGTCCTCCACATGAGAGTTTACTTCCCCCTGACAGATGAGGACTTTGGCTGACATGGAAGCTAAATGAAATTCCTGTCTGTTTCACCTTAGTCTTGAGGGCATTGGGAGGCAAAGCTTTTCCTGAGTTACTAGCTGGTACTTTTGGTCCATCTCTATAGTCTCTCAACTTTCTGGCATTTGTTTGTCTAGTTGGATGGTAGTATAACGTAAAGATCTTCCTGGGATCATCTCTTGTCTAAGATGTATACAGGGCATGTCTGAGAATATGCTACAACTTGACCCTCTTTTAGGTTGGTAGAACTAAGCATTCACAATTTCTAGATAGTCCCTGGACATAGGAAGGGGAAATCTCTCTCTTTTGGCTTTAATTAGTGAACCTGGACTTGAGGAAAGGATGCGTGGCTTAGCAGAGTTCTGATAATCACTATACACAGTGTTGTCAGCAAAGACATCCACTGACACTGCCCGTGGTGTGGTCCGGGGAGGCCAGCACTCCACCCAATGCCACCAGAGCCCCACCACACGGCGCAGACAGACAAAGGATGGGAATCCCTCCAGGAGAGATCATTCAAGTACCAGTCTGGCCACACTCTTTGCAGAGTCATGGGTGATAACTTGGCCATAGTGGGTTCAGCGGTTTCGTGACTTGCGATCGGATTCTAATCTGATCCCACCCTAGACCGTATGTTATCACCATGGAAACGCAGAACTGGCCCAATCGAATCCCGTGGCTTTAAGAGATCTTAGGGATCTCGCCGTGGGACTACAAACTCGAGCACAGAGGTGTTACAGGTTTCCCACCTCAGGCCAACATTCATTCACACATTCATACAGAGGTCAAAACATTCCCTCCCTCATTTTGCAGGTGCCCTTTTCCTCCCCCTCCCGGAGAGACCTGTTCCAAAAGGTGAGTAGAGGTTGGTTTAACAGCTGGCCTTGAGTCTGCTGCTCTAAGCTGCAGCTGAGGTGGCATCATCGGGCGGGGCCTCGGTTCCTCCTGTTGGTCTGATGCTGAGCAGAACCCTGCTCCCTGGGAACCCACTTCCCAGGGAGCAGATGAGGGCCCTGTTAGGGCTGCTGTCTTATTTAATCAAAACAAACAATTAAAATACATTTAAATACATGAAGCTTAATTCTTAATTTCTAATTTTTGAGGCTCAATGCCTTTTCTTTTATGACATTTCCTTTCACCATCATCTCTAATTTTTAGTCTTCTCATAAACCTAACATTCCACAAACCTTCACAACATTCTATAAACCTTTACCATATACTTTAACATTTTTTAAGTAACCAACTCATAAACCTCCTGCACATCTAACTACCATACATATTTTCTTTCATACTTGATGGTTTTCTGTTGTTTACCCTTTAAAAAATGTCCTTTAAAAGAGGCAATAACAGTAGACCTCATTTTAAAAATCATTATATCCCAATTAAGTTAGCAAGATTGTAACAGAACACAGGAGTACACCTGGAAACAGGAAATTAGCATACATACCAGGAGAATGAAGAAATTCCAATGAATTTCTCAGAAATCAGTTTTCCTTTCTGGTTGCTAGATATGTTGGTATTACATATGGGAAAACAAACTTTTAAAGGAATTACAAAAGTGATGTTATTAGATCCTAGGTAAAAACACAATATCATCTTTTGTGAAGCTTCATAGAAATCAAGATAAAACAAAATATTTTAATCAGTACGTACTCAGGCCTTTTATGTTGTTCTTAAGTGTGCACGTGCATTTAAATTGAGCATGCCAAATAATAAAAAGTCAAAAAAACCAAGATGTAATTATAAGCGCGCAATAATTTGAAATGGCCATAGCTGTGTTATTTTGAAACATAAAACACACATATTATGGAAAATCCAGATAACTAAGCACATCAAAACACTTAAAGTAACTCTTAAAATGAGATCATCATACCCCAAGAAAACGACAGACAGTTCTTCTGGCCCCTCCAGCACAGGGGGGCAGAGGCTTTCTTAAAACAAACATTTGCCGCCCTAGAAAGTGGGCCATTCATCAGAACAGAGGGTGGTAAACTTCATCCCCCAGGAGGCCGGCTGGTCTGGAAGGCCGGCCACTCTGAGCGGCAGAAAACCTGCCAGTTTCCTTTCCTGATATCCCTAACCTCCGTCCAATGGTTGATAGTCAAGTCAAGGGGCGTTGATTGAGTCTGTCCCATTATATATTGAATTTCTTGAATGCAAAAAATACCCTAGAGACACAGAAAACGACACAAACACGAACACAACAATTATTTGCTGCACCGGGTCCCTAAGCGCTCGCTCGAGCGGTTTCTCTCCCGGGAAGAAAAGTGAAAGTAAAAGAAGCCGGCAACAGAGGAGTTTGGAGGCCCGCTGCAGTTCGGGTATGCCCTCCTTCTCCGAAAAGTTTTACCATGGGCCCAGTTGGGAACATCCCATCCAACTGCGGCAAGCCTTAAGGGGAGTTCAGCTGGGAATGTCCCGTCCAACTTCAATCTTCCCCCTGGGGTCCGGCTGGGAATCCTTCTTCCAGCCGCTACCCCCCTGCTGTCCCTGGGGTCAGGGCGTCCCCTTTGCCCTGCGAGGTCTCGGGTACATCTGCCCACCTCTCGACGGGTACAGCCCCAATTTTGTCCCACCTAGGTGGCCTGGAAATGAAACTAACACGAGAGACTACAGACACAATGCACAAGACACAGGACAATTCAGGAGCTCCACTTACCTCCAACCCTGGTCGTCGGCTCCTCCGAGTTGGGTCAGGGGCATCCCGGATGAGCCCCCATATGTTGGAACCGAAGTTCCCTTTGGGCTCCTTACCCAGACCCCGGAGGAGACACGAGAACCACTAGGTTGCTGTAAAGACAAGAGGCAAGCTTTATTAATCTAGCGCGCTAGGACCGTCTCCCTGCTCAGGCAAAAGAGACCGGCCCCGACTGAATTTGGGGCAAGGTTTTTATAGGAAAGCAACTGCCTTGAGCAAATACATTCTGCAAATATTTTCACTATACACAAGGAAGTTGAGTCAGTTTACAGATGTTCTGGCCGATAACCTTGCCCTGGGCAGTTCCCGGCACGCCCAGGGGGAGGTCCAAAGGGTGAGGCGGCAGGCTCTGGTCAGCATGTCCGCAGTGAGCTGGAGCCGGCGGGAGAGTTTGGCACCGGTGGGAGATTTGAATTTTGCGCCAGAGGGAACTTGGGCTTCACAGCGGGAACCTGGGTTCCACACTAAGAAATTTCATTTTTGGGCTGGAGAAGTGGCTCGGGGGTTAAGCCTCTGCCTTGCAGGCGGAAGGTCCCGAGTTCGGATCCCAGATCCCACGTATACACGCCAGGCGGAAGCGGGGGCGGCCTGCGCTTCCGGTCCTGGTAGGGCGGAGCCTGTGAATCCCGGGGCAGAAGGAGGTGGAGGCGTCCATGGTGGTTCCCGAATTCGTCCGTGGTTCTACATATACACAGACACACACACACACACACACATACGCGCGCGCGCACGGGCACATATACACACACATGTGCACAGTTGAATAAATAATAATAATAATTTAAAAAAAATTTAAAAAAAAAAAAGATTTTTCCGCTTATGCTTCCCCTCTACAATTACATTTGCTTGTGTCTTTATAAAGGGGAACATTAACCAGTTTTCCCCTTCCTGATTCTCTGTTACTCATTCATTCTTTGCAGTGTGTGTGTGTGTGTGTGTGTGTGATGTGCGTTGCAGTGGGTGGGGAGTGTGAACCATGTGTGGAGTAAGAGGTCAGATTTGTGGAGATGTTTCTCTACTTGCAGATTTACATGGATCTGGAGATTGAAGTCAGAGGTCAGACTCACACTCCAAGTGTCTTTACTCCCACAGCCTCTCAACAATCCTGTCTAGTCTCATAAACATAACTTCAAGGCCTGTCTGTGTCACACAGATCCACTGGAACACTCTCACCTCATACAGACAACTCTGCACCTAGGAAGTCAGCATAGACACAAAAGTCCCACCACCAGCTCCCTACAGAGCTGAGGTTACTCTGCTGTGGGACAGTCCCTTCATATATCCCATCTGGGTCACCAAATGATGCATGACAGTCCCTATGTTATAGGGTTCTTGTGTTCCAAAGTCAAAGATTGAAACCAGAACACATGTAGAGGATTAGAGTTTATTAGAGGAAAGGAAGGTTGGAAGTCATAGACTCCAGACGTGGAGTGCCATGAGGGGCTAGGGTGACAGAGAACTCATGAGAAGTAGGCAGCTGGGAAAGAACTCATGGCACCTTGAGTACCATGAGGAGCTAGGGCGCCAAAGATGGCTGCCAGGGCCAGGCATATCTATACACCTAGACAAGCATGGGAGACTGGCTTTTTTCATTGGTTAACTCCCGTTGGGGCCCAACCCAGTTGCTCTTGGGCCCATGTGGGCTAGAGGTCCAATTGTTTGTTTGATATGGAGGGCTAATCTCCATAATCCTTTCATAGGAAAGTTGGCCATCTTATCTCTGGGAGGAGTGGAGTTAGTTCCTCATCAGGGGTGTTCCTTCAGGGTGATTCCAGCAGTGGGGGATGACCTTCAGGAATTCCAAAGACATTCAAAGACCTTGAAAAACCATGCCAGCATAGTTGCTCTAATCCTGCCTTACCTCGACTCCTGAGGACTCTGTCTGTCCATCATGCTCACCAGTCCTCACTCACTCCTTCTCTTATGCCCAGTTCTCTCACCATCATGCCAAGGGTCCTGTACAGGAAGTGGCTTTTGGAAGGTTTATTAACAAGTCATGTCCTCAAAGACATCAGAAAGCCGTAGGCATCTACACACACACACGCACACACACACACACACACACACACACACACACACACACACACACACGGTGGACCCATCACCAATGAGCCACCCCACAGCACAGCTTACTGCAGAGTCTGAATCTTTCCCCTGTGTCCTTGGAAATCCACAGCCTGAGAATGTGCCTCCCCCAGTGAGCACATTCCAGCTTGTGTTAACCACATGTTTCTTCCAATCTTACCATCCCTTGAGATTTATACCATTTTTGGTCTTTGACGATGGCTCTGTTGCTTGGAGTAGCCACCAGTAAAGCAGCTATCCATTCATAAGCACGAGAAATCTGTGCTGTGTCTAAGAGAGAAAACGGGAGAATTAGAAAAGCTTCCTCCAACAAGGTTGAGCCCTGTGTTGCTGGGTCAACAACTTGAGGTACCTGTGAAAGGAAAGTATAATCCACTTCTCAGGAGCTGGGGCTTCCCTGGACATTGTTACTCTGAGGGATCTGAATATGGTGAAGTTTTGGAGACCAGAATCACTGGAGCACAGGATTCCTGTGTAATGTAATACAGGAATCTCAGAGCTAGAGAGTCACAGTTGAATTAACCCAGGTCAGGGTGAGGATCACTCCTGTGTGACCAGGATGTGCACAGCAAACCCACAGGTTAAAGCTCCACCGGTTGAAACCGATTGCCTGTTTTGTAAAACAAAATCATCTCAGACATAGGCAATTTTAGAGCAGTCATGTTGGGAAGGTCTTCGAAGGTCATCCCCACTGATAAGATCACCCTGAAGGAGCACAACCTAGTGATTTGCAGAAAATCACCCCAAAGCAAGAAATCCTATTAAACTGGGGGGGGGGACTGGCTCTTATCTTTCATACAGATAAGTCCATCTACTTCAGCCAACCCACTTCATGAAATGATGTGGATATGAGCTCTTCATTGCAGATAAGCTTATTTACCACAAAAGAAACAGGTTCATTATGAAGTAAGTCATAAAATCAACTGGTTTAGCCTCCAATATGAACAGACTAATGAGATGCAGCAGACCGAATGCACCAACTAAGTTTGCAGAAAGTGGAGCCAAGCAATGAGGAAAATCCACTTTTCCCAGGCCGTCCTAACCCTGTAGGCACCCCGGAACCTGGCAGATCACTCTTCCCACATGGGACTCCCGTCTTGGGTCCATGAGTTCTTCCCTGGCTCCCTTGCCCCTCATGGGACTCTGTACAGGTGAGACTTACCTGTTTCTGTGAGACAACACCCAAAGTCAAGCAACTTGAGGGAAACGGGAAATTTATTCAGTTAACAGTACCAGAGGGGAGATACGGTCCTGCATGGCAGAAAGGGCCTGGCTGGTGGCAGAAGCAGGAGCTTGTAGGAGACAACTCACATTTCCAACCATGACATACTCCTTGTCTGGAGTCTGAATTTTTTTCTGGCTCTCTTTCCCCTCATGGACTCCATGTCTGGAGTCTGAGTTTTTCTCCAGCTTTCTTTCCCCTCATAGGATTCATTTCTGGAGCCTGTGAGTTCTACTCTGGCTCCCTGGTTCTTCTTGGACTCCACATCTAGAGTCTGTAAGTTCCTTTCTGGCTTTCTCTCGCCCCTCATGGGATTCCATCTCCAGAGTCTGTGGGTTCTTTTCTTTTCTTTCTCTCCTCTCATCCTCTTATGCTGCTCTCTTGCTTCACTTCCCAGGCACAAGAACACAACACTTTGGAGCAGCCATCAGACAGCTCCCTTGCCCCGTGGAATTCATGTCCATGAGTTCCATTCTTTCCTCCAATAAACTTGGCCTTAATCTTCTATGCATGTTCTGTTTGAATCTTTGGCTCTTGAACACAAAATCCGGATAACATGAATACCCAGGATGACCCTATAAAACTGCCATACTTGAATATCCCTTCACATAAAAACTCTGGAAAAGAGACATCATTGATAATATGCAGCTTCTGCTCACAGAGATGTGATGCCTGTCCAACCCAGAAGGCAATTGTGAACATAAGTTCCTGGCTGAATCTGACAGTTTCCAGGAAAGGTCTAGAATGGATTGGTGCTATGTGGCGTGACAGAAGCACAGATTACAGTACAGGCCTTAAAACCAAAGCCAGCATTAGCAGAGATACATCCAACACCATCTTTCATTAACACTGAGGAGCTTGAGGGTGAACCAAGACACCAGGAGAGGAGACTTCAGTGTGAGTCCAGACACAACCCTGACTGCGGGGAGCTCAGGACCAGCAGGGAGCGCTCAGCACTGCAGGACTGGCCCAGCCTTGACCAAGAGCAGAGTGTGGTGGGGATGAGGGTTTGGGAACCAGTCAGAGATCCCGCTCCTGTCAGATTCTAATGACCTTGTTTTAATCTGAGGTATATTCTTCATCTCAGGACACAGGTTTTATTATTTATTCACACCCCAGGGGCTGCATGTGGAGTGAGCCTCATGAATCTCCTTAAGCAAATCTATATCAAGCATGTTGCTCAGGGGATTTCCAGACATGTGCAAATATGTCTCCTTTCTCATTCAAATGCTCTCTGGTTCCAGCTGCCATCGACCTTTTCTATGCACAATTGAGACCCATGTTTTTCCCTATATTGTGTTTTTGGTTGTTGGTTTGGTTGCTTAAAGTGTCCTCAAGAACACTGCAGTGTATTACTGTAAAACACTTGGATTATGTCTGGCATGTGGGGCAGAGAAGCGATGCTGACTGTGGAGCTGCCCCACTTGGCAGCAGGCGACACAGGATGGGCACCAGGACCCACAGGTGAGGCTTGCCATGGGCAGAGGAAGTGGAGATTTCTGAATATGTTATAACTATAGCCGGAGAAAGAGGTGAAAGGGAGAAGCAGTTCTGAATACACAATACAAAATCTTCTGAGATGATTTTGGCAAAATAATGCCTCTAACAAAGATGCGTCTAGTTGCTGAGGTCCATGGTTCAAGCTAGCATGCAGCCCTGACTGTGCAGAAGCAGTGCTTAGCTGCCATAACTGAGCACCAGCACTGACTGCAGAGTGCGAGGCACAGACACTGATGCATGAGCACAGGAGTTTGGGTGCATCGTTCAGTAGAGAGGTGGGAAGCAGGACTCTGTTATTTCCTCCTCTGGTTTTGTCATCAAACTTAGCCATGTAACATTTCCTCTCAATGTCAGTGTTTGATTCCATCTCAGCAAAGAGCTGTTTCTGTGCTTTTCTCCAAAAACTCCCCACTTGATGCCTGTGTGCACATCAGTTCTGTCTATAGAGCCCACATGGTGGAAGGAGAGAGCCAGCTTCTGAATGTTGTCCCCAGACCTCTTCATGCACAGTATAGAATGATGCCAACTGATCTCCCTTCTCCTGTCCAGTAAATAAAATAAATACATACTGGACAAAACACATGTTGACTCCTGAAATTCCAAAGAAGTGTACCTCGTCCTGCCCACTAAGAACTGAGTAGGAAACAATACTTAGAATTTTTCTCCCCAAGGTACCTTGGAGGTCAAGAGATCATTCACACAACCACTACAAACACCTTTCCTGAGCAGGACATGGCCCCAGGTCTACTGGCTCCAGAGGACAGGCATGGTGGCCTCTCAAGGTAAAGGTAGTTCTACAATGTGAGACATGTAGGACAGGAAGGATTCACCATAACCACAAGAGCATCCAATGAAGTGAGAACAGAGATGGACACAGGGCTGCGGAGGGAAGGCTCTGGAAGTGATGTGAAGCACAGCAATGTTCCTTCAATGTGATTTTCACTCAGAGTCAAAGACAAATATTATGCACTTCACCGTTGTATGCATCCTATTAACAATGAATGACTTTTACTAGGTCTATGTTCAGTTAAACAGCTTCAATCCAGGATAGCATATGGGACACCGGGGTGGGGGGGGGACTGAGATTTCAATGGAAATATTTACTTGTAAGATATACAGTTTCCCTTCAGGGACTAGAGAGTTAATACAGACCACACAACTCTCGTCCCCAAGACTCAGGATAATCATTGGAATAAAGCACAGCACAGACATCACCTTATCTAACCTCTGATGCCCTGATGCAGCTGTGCCTTAGCTCAGACTGTCTTGAAGCACAGGGCAGTCCTGGGCTTCCTGCAGCAACAGAGGACAGTGTAGGGGACAGAACAGTTGCAGGAGAGGAGCATGAGAAGCAGGAGCAGTGAGACCAGCCTTGAAGAGGTAAGACCCAGAGTCTGAGCAGGTAGAAGAGGACTGGAGTGACCAGAGAAGGAAGAAGATGCACAGATGGTGGAGAATCAGGGCTTGGGAACGTGGCATCAGTCTTGACCGGGTTCCGGTGACTCTCTGACTTACTGCTTAGCACTTATTAAAATTAGTGGAATTCAAGGAAAGACATAGCTCATGGGGTAAGTAAGGACCTGCACTATCTGACCATGGTCTCTGCTTAAATGTATGATGACATTCTCATGCAAATGAACTTCAGACTCTAGAGTCAAATTCTCCTCTTTCCTGTGTGAGCTCACAGCTCTTTGCTCAAACTGGGCTGAAGTCTCTGGGAAGGCAGGACTGTGTCAGAAAATGAGACTGTGGGTTCTTCTCCTGGGCCTGCTGACTGCTCCCCAAGGTGAGGGTCCCTGGTGTCACACATGGGTGGCTCCCTGGGAAGTGGTGACTGCAGGTGATTGACAGGGACTCATGCTCTTCCTCCCCAGGTGTCCTGTCCCAGGTGCAGCTGCAGGAGTCAGGACCTGCCCTGGTGAAGCCCTCGCAGACCCTGACCCTCACCTGTGCTGTCTCTGGATTCTCCATCACAAGTAGTGTTTACTGCTGGCACTGGATCCTTCAGTCCCCAAGGAAGGGTTTGGTGTGGATGGGAATCATATGCTCTGATGGTAGTACTAGCTACAGCCCGTCCCTCAAGAGCCGCATCACCATCTCCAGAGACACGTCCAAGAACCAGTTCTCCCTGCAGCTGAGCTCTGTGACCCCTGAGGACACAGCCACGTATTACTGTGCCAGAGAC
This sequence comes from Typhlomys cinereus, assembly GCA_023101885.1. Classification (NCBI taxonomy): domain Eukaryota; kingdom Metazoa; phylum Chordata; class Mammalia; order Rodentia; family Platacanthomyidae; genus Typhlomys; species Typhlomys cinereus. The sequence continues at coordinate 632,180 of JALPQD010000658.1, forward strand.
ACAGTGAGGGGCCTTCAGTCTGAGCCCAGACACAAACCTCCCTGCAGGGCGCTCACCGCCAGCAGGGGGCGCTCAGCACACACTGAGCTCAGGTTTAACCAGAAAATCACGGTAATCTCAGAAACTACTGCATAGCTCCCAACCACCATCCTGCCTGACACAACCTAATAAGAATATTTTCGTGTACCATAACACTTAAACATGTATTTCTTTAGATCAGGTTGGATGACAGCCTTCGTCAACATGAACTCCACAGTGTGTGTGGCTGATTCATTTGTGCATGATGAAGCTTAATTAATTCAGATATCACCATGTTTATAACCTTTCATTAACACATATGTTTCTCTTCCAGCCTAGGAGGACTCCTGTCTTCTCTTCCCAAGGGGCCTTTTCCATCCTTGCTTCTCTGTGGCCTTCTCTTCCACTGATCTTGGAAAGTATATATCAATATTGGTGTCCACCTATGAGAATTCTCTCTGGAAAACTTTTGAGCATATTGGAGATAATTTTCATTGCTATAGTGAGAAAATGGTTGTCCAATAGAAGTCTATTTTTAGAGGCTGTGAATGGATACATCTGCCAATCATAGGAGAGTCTAACAGTAACTATCTTAATTCAGATATTAATGAAGCAAAGAGTGGGAAAGATTAACACAAAGTTCTAAGACTGGTCAACCTTTGTCTTCAGAGGTTTTGATGTGTGCGTGTTCAGAAATGTTTGAAGCAACACACACACATGTACACACATGTACTCACCTCAGCACATGCAAACGGGCACATACACAATAACCCACACACATGCACACAAACACATATGCACACATAGGCACACACACAAGCTCACACACATGTACACACACACAATCATGCACGAAACACACCTGTGCGCATGCACACACACGTACACGCATGACACGCATGCACACACACAAACACAAACACAAATCCACTAGGTCAGTGGTGCGCACATCTCATGCAGCTGTTTCTTAGCAAGTAGTCAGTGGAGATGTGCCCACTGTCTAGGGAAGGTGGTCTTGACAACAGCATGGATGGGGAGGGCAGGAAATCTTCTTGGACCACAGAGGCTGAATTAATGGACTCTGCCTATTTGAAGGGTTCTAAAGGCAAGTTGTGTCAAAGGAAACTGGCTTCTCACTGTGCTGTGAAGTGATTCAAATCTTAGAATCAATGCAACACTGACTGTTGGAAGATGAGGACTGCTTCATGTTGGGCCTGCCCAGGAATAATGGTCTGGGAGGGAGTGAGCAGGGCATGGCTTAACACATGGGACCAAAGATGGCGCCGGGAGCCAGTGTCCTGGGCATAACCCTGTTTATATTATAGAGAGCCCTAATTGCCTCATAGGAGCCAACATAGATTTATGTTTAGTCTGACCTATGCAGAGTGTGTGCTGTGCTGACCATTAAGGTAACTGGCTGCCCGTTTCACATCCTGCAGTCCAATGTCTGTATAAACTGTTTCATTGCCCACAATAGAGAGCATGAGTCTCGCCTTGAGAAGCTCCCTGCTGTTTCCGGAGTCCCCGGATTTGGGTGAGGGGGTGGAGGACCAGCAGTGCGTTCGTCTTTCTCTGCCCTGACAGCCTGGAGTCGTCACAGTGTGTGCCTGGGAAAATCAGCCCCTCAGCTTCACGCCAAGACTAGTGCTTGTTGCTATAGAATTTCTAAAGATCAGAAATGAGGACACCAGATTTTTCTGTGTGCATCAACCAAAGTTGCCTGCAACATGCTGCTGCTGGTTAAGTTGCTGTTCACCAGTGGGTGTGAGAGATGGTTCAGAGTTTAAGCCTCTACCTGGTAAACAGAAGGGCTGTTTGGAACTCAGATCCAGTGGAAATTGACTGGAAGAAATGACAGCGGCAGGCTTCTAGTCCTGGAAGGCAGAACCTGGGAGACCCTGGAATAAAGCAATGATGAAGTAAAGCAAGCCAGAATGATTCTTTGTCTTGCACGTGAACAAGCAGTGCCCTTTTACACACACAAAGCACACATGTATACGCATGCATGCATGCACATGCAAAAAATAAAAAAAGAACAAATAAGGTTTACCAGCATTTTTTTTACTTCTTCCACAGACTTGAGAAATATTTCTTTAGTTATCCTTAACTAGCTAAATAAGATATTTAAAAAAGCATGTGTTGAAAATGAGATTGCCATGAGCTTGATTTGCACATCAACTTGCAAGAGTTCATCGCGTTACACTTGGTGTTACAACATTTCTGTCCCATTCTTTCCCACATGGTTTCACGATGAGGAAATGAAAACCTCACTGTGTGTTCACACATGTGCTGTACTTTCATTTCAGTTGATTCATCAATATTGCAAATAATTTCTTCTTTTCCTACTATGCATATCTAATGAAATTTCAAATGTATTAGCAATTTATGCATACTATTTGTCATATTTCAGGGGATACCATTAGTCTCACATCCTTGTACTGAGAGTCTTATCCCCAATGTTCAATTTATGACTTCTGCCACACTAGAAAACTTCATCATATCATAGCTGGTCAACACCCACATTGCACTTCCTATCCCAGTGTGCACGTGACTCACTTACATTTAGTGATGCACCCCCCACGACTTTAATTACCCATGTCTGGTTTCAAAAAAGAAATATTATTTCTTTTGTACATGATATTAACTGAATTTGAATTTTCCAGATGATTTCTGCCAGCTGATTAAATGATACTGGGCTATGGTTGCGGTCCTTTATCTATGATAATGTTGGACTGCTGACATGTGCCAAGGTGATGGGACCCCTCACGTGTCTACTACTCCCTTTGGAGATTTCTAATGAGAAAATGCCTAATAATTGACTCACCTGCGCAGTGTAGTAATGAGAGCAGCGAACAGCTCGTCCATCAATCTCAACTTCCGGTCATGGTCTGGGACTGAAACACTGACAAACCAGCCCAAGGGAGGAAGGGAACATGCTGAGTCACAGTTCAGAAGTTCAGTCAGTCAGAGCAGGAGGTCAAGGTGGCAGGAGCGTGAAGCACTGGGCATGTGGCTTCCACACCTCCAGTCACAGAGTGAGGAGTCATACTGGTTCTCATGTAGCTTTGTGCTTGAGAATCCAAGAGCCATATGGAGTGAGTGCAGAGAGCAAACCTGTCTTCCAACCTGAAGTCACCTGATCTAGACAATCCCTCACAGCTGTGCTGGATGTTTGTTTCCTAGGTGATTCTAGATTTCATCAAGCTTATAACTACCAGTAACTGTAATTGGAACTCTTCACAAAATTATTGTATCTTTGTCTTAACCACACATGAATCTTCTATTCCCATAGTTTTGAAGCATACGACGCTCTATAGATAATAGTCACTGGGAGCATTAGAGTGAAGGTATAGTCCCTCTTCAATCTGTGCAGACACACCAAAGCCTTTCAGTCTGCTGCCATGGCTCCAGCACAGTTTCTCTCTCTCTCTGGGATACTGAGGCATTTAGCTTCCACAAATAAGTAAGATGATGTGGTATGTATATTATGTCCCTGAAACTTTCTCCATTAGGAATCATGAAAAGATTCCCTTTGCTATGGTACATACACATTGTTATAGGGTCCTGTAGTCCACCCAAAAAGACACAGACAATGAGTTTGACTAAAAGGTTTTACTGAAATTGGGTCAAACAGAGATGAAGCTTCAGGACTTCACCTTAAATGGAGTCCTGAGTAAGGGCAGGGTGCAGTTTTTATAGTAGTTTATAAACTGGTATGTGCCACTCAGCTAGTGACTCCACCTGGTGGTTTAGGAGAGTGGGTGGGCCACTCTTAGGTCATAGAAAGGACAGACTTTAGTTTCAGTTAGGGGTTGCAGCTAGAAGCACAGATAAGGAAGAAGAGAGGGGTAAGGACCTTGAGTGGTGGTCCTGTTGACTCAAGGCTATAACTATGAATCCAAGTGGTCAGCAGAAAGCAAGAGTAAGTTTTGACTATCCTGAGGTGTAAACAGTTGACTATCTTTGCCAGTAAGCATTTTACAAAAGTCAAGAGAGTGATTAGTCTCAGGTCAAAGTTTTTCCACAGCATATTTCCTATAGCACACTGCATATAGTTTCATTGTAACACACAGACAGTGGAGTTTTCCTTTTTCTAGACCACCACAGCATCAGTATAATTACAAGGTAATATTATTTATTTCAAATGGATGAGTCTATCTATTATATGCTAACTCACAAGTATATGCTGCCCACAATTAAGAGGGTCAAAACTAGAAATACAATTTCTACTGACCTGGAGTTGTTATGGACTGAAGCCAAGCTCCCAAAATTCAACCCATGAGAAGAAGATGGTTTCATATGAGGCAGAAAGTACAAAGACAAGCACCTCTTCTTTCTTAAAAGTCTGAAATGCCAAAAGTATATCAAATGCACAGGTGGATAACTACATCAAAGTTTTATTTGAATGGTTGTTGTCCATGTGAATTTCAGAGCACACCAAGACATAAGTGTTATGACACCCCCTGTGGTCAACTTTGCTGTGACTAACTTCTTCATTTGTTGTAAAAGCATTTGTTTCTGGCTCGGTTTTGTTTTATTTCTGCCTGGGGCTTGTGGTGTTTGCTCTAAAACTCAGTGTTCATCAGTGTCTTGAAATATATCCTGGGTGCTTTTCAAGTGAGTTTGTACATGCACTCCTATATTTAGTCTTTTATCACCAATGTCAACATCATCACATCAGAAATAGTTGGGAAGATCCCAGAAGAATTACAAATATAAATCCCATGGGATAACCATTTGTGCTAGACACATGGGCAAAAGAATTGAAATTGGCTTTTGCTGGTCCACCTGCCTGCCCACCCCAGATGCTCCCAGACACCCTTGCATCTCAGGTAACCCCCACCAGCTGGTCCCAGCTTCTCAGCCAGCCAGGCTGAGCAGCATCCAACCTGCCTGTGGTTGGCTGGACCTCTAGGCCACTCCCCGGGTCCCAGGTGAAGTGTGCTGTCAGCGCACCACCACCCCATTTGCTGGTCCACCCACCCAGCCGCCCCAGATGCTACATGTCACCCTGCACCTCAGGAAGGACACACGGCTCCTCAGAAATCAACAGAATCCAAAGAAAACCCAAGCAAATCTCTAGGGGACAAACTCCATACATCTGAAGTCCTCTAAAATTATCCTATCACAGGGAGAGAGTCTTCACAGCCAGCCCAAAGATAAGTAAACCCCTTTTTACCATCCTGCTTCTTTCAATTATTAATCACTGTAGATTACCCTTTCCATATAGCTATACCCAAACCATATAAAACACTCACCCTCACATATCATCAAGGTACTAAATTGTAAAAGTACACTACCACACTACTATTCAATTCCTGTCTACTAAACATGTCTTAATTGTTGTACTAACAGCCTAATACCCCCACCCAGGAAATACTAACAGCAGACCAATGTACCCACCTCCAAGGCACCACTAGCAATAACTGCCATAGAATATTAATATCAACTAGATCAGTTCATTCAAAAACACACAGAAACCAAAAGGTCTTAAAAGACAAAACAATGCCCAAGTCAAAACGCAGATCCATGAGAAACAAAACCCAAGAAGACCAATCTCCCACCGAAAGAATTGACCCCTTACTAATAGATTCAAACCAAAACAAATTCACAGACAATAGCCAAGAAAGCCAGGCCCAGGATAATGACTTTCAAAGCAAGATCATTACCATGATCAATACTATGAAAGAGGAAATCTGGGAGGAGTTAAATAACCACATCAACCACTTTGAACAGGAACACAACAGACACTTGGAGGAGTTGAGAAAAACAGTTCAAGAAACAAAAATAGGCATAGAGCAGTTAAAAATTCTCAGGAAGAGTTTAAAATTAAACTGAAAGACAAATTTTCTTCAACCTGGAACTCAACAGTGAATCTTATCAGATGAAACAGAAAATAGAATTTCAGATCCTGAAGACAAAGTGGGAGTATTAACCAGCTCAATGAAAGAGGATGTTAAAACCAAAAAGATACTTGAGAGAAATATTCAATATCCAATATTCCTGCTGGTGGCAGAAGCAGGACCATGTGGGGGACAACTCACATTTCAAACCATGAAAGACTCCATCTCTGGAGTCTGTGAGCTCTACTTGAGGTCCCTTGCTCCTTCTGGACTCCACATCTAGAATCTGTGAGTTCCTTTCTGGCTTTCTCTCACTCCTCATGGAATTCCATGTCTGGAGTCATGAATTATTTTCTTTCTCTCCTCTAATCCTCTTACGCTGCTCTCTTGCTTCAATTCCCAGTGTCATAGTTAGGCACAGGTGTGAACTTGACAGTTGAGGATTTAAGCCCTGGGGATAGTTGTAGAGAATTAATGGTTGAGTTAGGTCCAGAGCAAACCTATAGGAGATTGTCTAGATGATTGGGAAGGCCCAGCCCTTGGTGGGTGGCACTAGGCTCTGAAGAGTGAATAAAATACTAGGAGTTGGTTGAGAGAGTTGGCATCCTTGTGTATATTTGGCCAGTCATGCTGGTCTGGCAAGAAAGGATTGTCCCTCTCTCAGCCATTATGTGGTGATGGTGTAGCCACTTTCTTAGGCCTTAGTGTTGGTGCATGCTCTCCTGTCAAGCTGGACTACACACTGTAACCAGACTATCAGTAAAAAATAAACCCCTTGTTCCCTTAAACCATTTGATGGTCATGTGCAGCAGGAGACTCAACAGTTGGCTGCAGTTGACTGCAACACCCAGACACAAGAAAACAACATTTTGGAGCACCCATCAGACACCTCTCTTGCCCCTTGAAAAATTCATGTCCATGAGTTCCATTCTCTTTCTCGTCTAATAAACTCTGCCTTAATTCTTACTACATGTGTTGTTGTTTCAATCTTAGATTCCTGAACATAAGAACCTAGACATAAACCCCAAAGGACCCATATCAAGAGTGTACTTGATAGACATGTTAGTCAACTTGTGAAAAAGTGGCTGAACTATTGTACTTACTCATCTTATGTGATAAAAACCAGTAACTTACCAGGCCTTCTGAGGGATAATGATTGGTTGCCTCTTAAGGACAGGGTGTGAAACAAAGCTGCTAACAGTTTATTAGGTGTGGGGGCTGCATCTGAGCCAAAACTGGGATGTGTGAGGAAGCTGGAGATGCCCAACATCCCTTATCTTAATGTGTATCCAGAAACTTAAGACTGCAGTGATTAGGATAGTAGACCAGATTTCTATGTACGCACACTCCTCCCCCAAAGAAAGGTCCAGAAGATCTGTCCTTCTCTCTGATATGAGAATCAGATCTTGAGCATATCTTCACATGAAAGCTTTGGAGATTTTAGGAATGGGGGTGGGGGGAGATGTATATTGGTTTGGCTGAGAGATTGTGAAGTTTTACCCTCATCATGAAAGCTCATCTGAAATTGAGAGCTTGGCAAAAGATTCAAGGCAGTGGACTCTTGTCAATGTGGCATAGCAGCTCCTATATGCAGAGGACATGGTTTTATACTTGATTATATAGCTCCACCAAGAAACTACTTGATCAACAAACACTTTCAGCAAAATGAATGTCCATGCATCAGTAGCATTCTTACCTGTCAGAGACAAACAAGCTGAGAAGGAAAAGAGGGAATCAATCCCAATGACCACAGCCTCAAAAAAGTAAAATACCTTGGAACAAATTTAGTTATGAAAGTGAAAGAGTTGTATAATAAAAACTACAAAACACTGCTGAAATAAATTACAGTGGATACTAGAGGGTAGAAAGATCTATGTTCATAGATTGGTAGGATTAATATTCTGAAAATAATTATTCTACCAAAGGCAATGTACAGATTCAATGCAATCCTAATCAAAATACCAACACAATTATTCTAGGATTGAAATCAGTTTTCCAGAATTATACAAGGTCATCTTTACCTACTGAGCTGTCTCACTAGTCCAGATTCATTCTTACATATCTGGGTTTACAATGGGGTGAGTGTCAGTAGAGGCCAGAAGACTAGAATGAAGTAATGGAAGGTTATGGGGGAATTAGGCCTAAATGGTGTTTTGTGAGGAGGAGGGTGAAATAATTTTAAAAGAATGTAATAAGAAAGTAGAAGGGAAATACTAGAGCAGAAAATGTCTAAAGCGAAGGGGGAGATTGAGAGGCAGAGATAAGGGTCATGAGGAGGGTCAATGAAAATTAAGGATTTTGGAAAAACATATAGAGACGTAGCATTATAAACCAAGAGATATGATTTTTTTTCATTTTGCTCTGCATGGGTGGTTAATGCTGCTCTTAGAAGTGATGGGTTTTCAAATGGAAATCCCAGTTAATGGTACATAATATCTTCTTATCAATTGCTGAGCAGGGAGCACCCAGAGACTCCTAAAGCAGTACAAGATATTTCCATGGCTCTTGCATGCTGACCAAAAGTAGCCATCAGGTCCCTACTGCCAAAGGCCCATCTTGCCTGGATACAGGACACAGAGAAATCAACCAGAAGTGAGATGAAAGCTTCAACCCCCTGGCCAACAGATCCAGTGTGGGAAGATGCTCTGCAGAATGTTGCAGAGAAAAGTCCCAACAATCACACCCAGTGGTGGACCCCACATACTACAACCCACAGCAGGCACACGGGTGTAGGAGCAGCTCCACTCAAGACTGAAGAAAATGATAAAAACAGTGATGGACAGAAGGAAAAGTAACACCAGCACAACTCTTACTGATCAAAGCTACAGAAGTAAAAGACATAAAACTGACAAACTGACAGGAATCAACCAATGTTTCTTAATAATAACCTTAGCTTCACTCAAGAGACACAGTGTATGGATGAAAAATCATAACCCAGGCTGGAGAGTTAGTTCAGGGGCTAACACACTGCCTCACAAGCAGAAGATCCTGAATTCAGACAGAAGCAGTGGCAGCCTGCACTTCAGGCCCTGGTGGGTGGTGCCTGGGAAATCCCAGCCTGAAACATGAAGGAGGAAGAACAATACAGGATGACTCCTGAAGTCACACTTGGTCCTCCAAAGGAACATACAGTGCCCTCTGACGCACATGTGCATGCTCACACATGCACACACACACAATTAGAGTTTTTTTGGAAAGAAAGATCATAAACCATCTATTTTCTGCCATCACAAAACCCGTCTAAGAATGAAAGACAGGGATTGTCTGAGGGTGTGTAGAAAAAGAAATTTCCTGGACAGGCAGGAATGTGGTGAGCCAGTGTCAGGATCACGCTACCTCACCCCAACCCAAGAATTCCTAAAAAAGTAAAGGACATGCGACCAGACCATGTAAGACTGTGTGTCCAGGCCAGATACAGGGACTCCCCCCACCCTGGAAATTCCAAGGAAGCACACTCATCCCCAGGTTTCCAGGTAAAGCCGCGAGTACAGGCCACTCTGCTCATGGGCACCAACCCCCCCCCACCGTTCCCTTCACGCCTAAACTTGCACCAATCAGTTTAAAAGTTAAGTGCCTAAGCCAATCGTTTTGTAACAACTCATTACCTCAATACTTCCCTACAAAAAAAATGTATAAAAAGTCTGTGCCTTTTGTGCTGGGGGTCGTCTCTCTCCCTCATGTGTGTGTGGAGCGACCCCAGCGCGCTGGAATGAAATCCTCGGTTCCTTTTGCATCCAGCCCATGTCCGTGAGTATTCTGGGGGGCTCCGCTCCTCCCTGGCATAAGGCCTTTCGGTGGGCCTGTTGGACCCTGAGACCCTCGCCCTAAAATTCACAAAGCAGGCCGGTTCAGGCCCACAGTGTAGCCCTTGCTTGTAGTCATCAGGCATCCATTGTTTATAGCCATCCAAGCATCCATTGTTAGTCATTGCTTAAAACTATGTACAGCCTTGAGCTTTTTACAGGTATTTCCCCACCCCTTAAGACCTCCGGCCCTTCAGTTCTGGAAAAGCAAGTTTGCACAAAGGGGAATTCCATCAATGAATGTCACCCAGAATGAACAGCCTGCGGTTAAGCAGGTGGACTGGAACGATCACCAAGAGCCAACTCCACCCGAGCTCTTGCCGACCAATGACTGTAAAGGTCATAGAAAATTCCTCAGCTAAGCAACCCCCCCTACCCCAAGACCCCTTAAAAACCCCTTGCCCGAGCTGCTCGGGGCCGCTTCAGTCTCTCCTGCATGAGAGGTTGCTGGAGCCACCCGGCGCATCGTTAAATAAAACCTCATGCTATTGTAGCGAGAAGGGTCTTGGTCTTTCTCTCGGTGGCTTCGTTCCTGACTGAAAGACGTGGGTCTTTCATTTTGGGGGCTCATCTGGGATTCGAGACCCCCGAGAGATTGCCCCAACACCAGCCTCGGAGGTATGTGAGCGCTCCTGTTTGTGTTTACTTGTGCTTTGTTTAAGTCTGTGTCTGTTTGTGTTTGCTGTTTGTTTCCTCTTATTAGGTTTCCTAGTATTAGGTTTGGGGCGGTCAGAAACTGCGAGACAGACGTGTCATATCGCAGAGACCATGAGGGTCCCGGAGGACGCTCTGGACTCTCTGTAGGGGAAAGGACAGAAGTGTCCGTTCCCCATCTGAGTTTGTCTAATCTGCTGTCTGTAGATTGTCTAATCTGCTGTCTGTAGTTTGTCTGATCTGCAGTCTGCAGTATTTGTGTCTTGTCTATCTTGTCTTGAATCACTAAAAGGATATTAGGAAAAGAACCCAAAATCTGAGTGTTGAGGTAGAAAATTTTGCCTGTGATGATAAAGAGTTACTTAAAATGTTCTGACTTGATTGGTTACTTGGATTTCTTATATGTGGGTTTTATGTTTCAAAATAACAAGCTGTGGCCACTATAAATTTCATTGCGCGCTTATGATCACATTTTGGTTTTTGACTCTGTTTACTATTTGGCATGCTCAATTTAAATGCACGTGCACACTTAGGAATAAATCATTCTGATAATGTTAAAAGGCATGAGTACGTACTGACCAAAATATCTTGTTTTATCTTGAAGCTTCACAAAAGGTGGCATTGTGTTTTTACCTAGGATCTGGTAACATCACTTTTGTAGTTCCTTTAAAAGTTTGTTTTCCCATGAGTAATACCAACATATCTAGCAGCCAGAAAGAAAAACTTATTTCTGAGAAATTCATTGGAATTTCTTCATTCTCCTGGTATGTACAAGTTCCTTTTCTTGGGGACAAATCTGCTTTCTAATTCCCTGTTCCCAGGTGTACTCCTGTGTTCTGCTATATAATGATTTTTAAGATAAGGTCTACTGCCTCTTTTAAAGGATATTTCTTACAGGATAACTAATGTGAAAACAGCAGGAAACCATCAAATAAAAAAATATATATGTATAGTACGTAGATGTAAAAAAGGTTTTAAGATGAGATATATTACTTAGAAAGTTAAAGTATGTACAGGAGGTTTATGAGTTGGTTACTTAAAAAGAATGTTAAAGTATGTTGTGAAGGTTTTTGGGATGTTAGAGTTATGAGAAGACTGAAAATAAGAGATGATGGTTAAAGAAAATATTATTTGTTATGTTTTTTCCATGTTATAAAACAAAAGATATTGAGCCTCAGAAATTAGAAATTAAGAATTAAGCTTCATGTATTCAAATGTATTTCAGTTGTCTGTTTAAAGCAGAAAATTGGTTACTTCTAAAATCCCAACTTCTCAAGGACAGTAGGAAGCTTACCAGTGGAGTCATAAATGAGAAGTCTAAGACCAGGGCCCTTCCTGCCCCCAGGGAGGTGGCCAGCAGAAGCTGAGGCCCTGCCTCAGCTGCAGCTTGGAACAGACTCAAGGCCAACTAGGGAGTTTCTCTAAATCTTGGACTTTACGGTAAAAGAGACTGTGCTAAACCAACCTCTGCTCACCTTTTGGAGCAGGCCTCTCTTGGAGGGGGAGGAAAAGGGCACCTGCAAAATAGGGGAGGGAATGTTTTAACCTCTGTATGAATGTGTGAGTGAGTGTCGGCCTGAGGTGGGAAACCTGTAACACCTCTGGCTCGAGTTTGTAGTCCCACGGCGAGATCCCTAAGATCTCTTAAAGCCACGGGGTTCGATTGGGCCAGTTCTGCGTTTCCATGGTGATAACATACGGTCTAGGGTGGGATTGGATTAGAATCCGATCGCAAGTCACGAGACCGCTGAACCCACTATGGCCAAGTTATCACCCATGACTCTGCAAAGAGTGTGGCCAGACTGGTACTTGAATGATCTCTCCTGGAGGGATTCCCAACCTTTGTCTGTCTGCATCGTGTGGTGGGGAATCAATGTGACTCTAGCTCTTTGTCTACGTAGTGCAGTGGGGATCAATGTGACTTTAGCTCTTGTTAGTCAATGGAAGGGAATTCCTAAAAATGTTTTCCCTGAAGGAAAGTGTTTCAAGTCTGAGACAATGACTATGCTGTTTAAATAGCATAGGGAATACAGGAAGCTTCAGGCATGTGTGGACCATGGACTCTCCCCTTTTAGTGTCATCGGGTGGGGCTCTGGTGGCATTGGGTGGAGTGCTGGCCTCCCCGGACCACACCACGGGCAGTGTCAGTAGATGTCTTTGCTGACAACACTGTGTATATAGTGATTATCAGAACTCTGCTAAGCCATGCGTCCTTTCCTCAAGTCCAGGTTCACTAATTGAAGCCAAAAGAGAGAGATTTACCCTTCCTGTGTCCAGGGACTATCTAGAAATTGTGAATGCTTAGTTCTACCAACCTAAAAGAGGGTCAAGTCATAGCATATTCTCAGACATGCCCTGTATACATCTTAGACAAGAGATGATCCCAGGAAGATCTTTAAGTTATACTACCATCCAACTAGACAAACAAATGCCAGAAAGTTGAGAGACTATAGAGATGGACCAAAAGTACCAGCTAGTAACTCAGGAAAAGCTTTGCCTCCCAATGCCCTCAAGACTAAGGTGAAACAGACAGGAATTTCATTTAGCTTCCATGTCAGCCAAAGTCCTCATCTGTCAGGGGGAAGTAAACTCTCATGTGGAAGACAACAGGGCTCTCATCTGTTGAGGGAAATAGGTCCCCATCATCTGTAAGGAAGAGGTTGGCACCATCAGGAAGCTTTCATTTCTGTCTTGGAGGTAGAATCCTTTGTTTCTGTTTGTCCTAGGACTTTAAAAATAGGACAGGTGACCTAGGACTTAGTATAAAAAAAGAAAGAACCAGAAAGCAAAGAAATCAGAACTTGACATTTGCCTTAGGGGATAGGTTAAACAGGCACCTCAAGCAGATCAACCCAGGACCCCTTCCGACAGGGGAAAGGTGGAAAAAGATGCTTCGAATATGACCAGACTGGGCGCTTTGAGACTGTTGTGAGCACAGGAAGCTTTCATGTGGCCTATGTCCCAACTATGGGAATCTCCACTGGAGGAAGATTGCCCCCTGAACCCCAGGGCCCAGGGGTCGAGCGAGCTCTCTGGTAGAGACCAATGAAATGGCCTGAAGCTCTTAGCTTCCCTCCGATGGGAAAAAGGAGTTTGCCACTGATATCCAGCAAAAGGAAGCCCAAAAGTGCCAGGTTGAGCATCTCATGAGAACCTTGGGTTTAACGTGCAAATGGGAAGCCTCTTTGTTTCTATGTTAATAGACAAGGGAGCACAAAATTCTAGTGCTCAACTTCCTTCCTAGGCTTTTGTCAACTTTTGATTTTACTAAAATGTTTAAGATCAGGAAAATGACAGGTTCATTGCACTCACAAAGTAACTACTGAGATTCCTTATATGCTTAATGGTGATGCTTTTTTGGCATTCCTTTGTTTACATGCCTGAATGCCCAAATAGTCAAGGTTTAGGCTTAATAGAATAAAATATTTTAGCACTGTTATAAAGTCATCCACGTGGCTCTGGTTTTAGACGCACCAAAGGTATTAGAAGAGAAAATCATGGATTACAGAAAATGCCAGATAGCATGTAACAAAAGTCTGCAGTTTAAAAACCCTAAATGCTGCATCCTTATCCAACTGTTCTGATGGATAAGATTCCAACCTGATAAGATATTATTTCAAGGAAACATTTTCTGGAGAAAAGATATGGCTTTATTTAAGAGAAACAAAAAATATAGAAATTGTCAGGTCTTGGTGTTTCTTCCCAGTTCAGGCCTAAAGCCTGTTCCCTGGGGAAGGTCACTGTAACCCCATGGGCAGGTGCTAGGAATTTCTTGGTATGTCACAATAACGTCCAGGGACAGGTGCTAAACATTCCTTCCTAGGTAATTTACGTTTTGACCCGGGCTGGCGTGAGCCCCCAGCCCGAGCCCACCTGTACCTCTTCTGCCCCTGCCGCACCCCTCTCCACCCTGGCCACAGGAGTTTGGGCTCCGTGGTTGTTGACCTCCTCTACTAGAGAGGTTAAGAAAACTGGAGTGGTGTTTGACGCCAGCTTGTTCCTGCTGCTTTCCTTGACAGTATTCAGCATCGTGAGTATGACGGCCTACATTGCATTGGCCCTGCTCTCTGTGACTATCAGCTTTAGAAGGGTACGATCCAAGCAATCCAGAAATCAGATAAAGGCCACCCATTCAGGGCATATTTGGAATCTAATGTTGCTAGATCTGAGGAATTGATTCTGCTCTCAGTCATGTGAACTGCACCATAAAAGAACTCAGGTGCCTTTTCTTAGTTGATGATTCTCTGAAGTCTGCAATGTTAATATGGGTGTTTACTTATGTTGGTGCCTTGTTCAACAGTCTGACACCACTGATTTTAGCTGATTTCACTCTTCAGTATTCCTGTTATTTATGAGTGACATCAGGTGCAGATAGGTCATTACCTAGGACTTGCAAGAATGTTAAAGATGCTATGCCTCAAATCCAAGCAAAATTCCTGGATTGAAGCACAAAGCAGAAAAATGAAAAGATGCTATCATAGGAAAAATTATTCTTTTAATAATTATATTGCTTAAGTCCATGCTGGGACTTACAAAATGTTGGGGACACATACAGTTAATTGTAAAATATGTTCCTTACTGAAATCAAAAGGAGCTCAATCTTTCTCTGTATATAAAAAAAAATGCAGTCTCTGTTACAAGTATGTGGGCTCAGCCTCTTGGCTATCTGGTGCAGCATTATAGACTGGCTAGATTTGCAAATACTGAGAGAATATTTCTGTTGAGTGCCATTATCCTCAAGCAATGAGATAGGTTCTTGGAAAAAATGTCCTTCCTAAACGTGAAGCTGTCACAGAAGTTTCAGTAAACGGGTCCAGATTCACTAAGCCAAGAGAGTTGTTTTTGTTCTCCATTCTGCTGACTCCTTGCCTCACCTGATCCAGGGGAGCCCTGGTCTGGAGGCTGCAGCTCTGGCCTGAGGCACCCAAAAAAGACAGTTTATGCTGTAGAGTTAAAACCAGAGACATAGGTTGGCGAAAAGCTTAATAAAGTTTTTCCCTTGTTCTGAAAGGTTGCCTAAAGTTAAACTCAGTGCTTGACAGAGGGAAAAAGCAATGGCAAACTTAAGGAGTAAACTAGGAAAAACAGCAAAACTCCAGGTGAAGCTCCAGAGTAGCTCCATTAGCAAATCAATGCTGGCTTTTCATTTAGATCAGAGAAATGGTGCTACATCCCTTTGGTCCCCAAAAGACTTATGTTGCTTTATTTTTCAGAACCCAAAAAGGAGGATAATTTAGACTGCTCTGTACAAAGAATCAGTTTGCATTGTTTTGGACAGGTTTTAAAATATGATCTACGGTAGCCAGAGGAAAAAGGTCTCCTTGGCTTTTACACCTTGTAAACGTGTTCTTTTACTAACTCCTGCTTGCTTGTGCCCACAAGACTGCTGAGCTTGTTTGGTTTATCTCATGTGCCTTCCCAATTACAATGATCTGGTCCTTCTATAGATTTTGGAGACTCAATTTGCCTGTGTTTTGTCTCTTTTAGACCAACCTTGAGGTAATAAAGCCATCTATCAAAGACCTCTAGACCAACCCAGCATTTCATAGTTGAGAATGTCAGACTGCTCTTATTTTCTTCACCCTGATTCAGCAGGAAGCAGCCAGAGCGAATCATCGCCCTTTATCCCCAGAGCAGTCTGAATTCTCAAATAGGTTTATGGAAAAGTGAGGCAGGATTAGAGCAGCTATGCTGGGATGGGTCTCTCAAGGTCTTTGGAATTCTGAAGAGACATCCCCTACTGCTGGAATCGCCTGGAAGGAACACCCCTGCTGAAAAACTGACTCCAATCCTCCCAGAAATTTACCGCAAGAACTGTGACTAACACTCCGTGATTGGAGTGTGCCTATAGAAAAGGGGGGAATGTTGGACCCTGAGACCCTCGCCTAAATTCACAAAGCAGGCCAGTTCAGGCCCACAGTATAGCCCTTGCTTGTAGTCATTCAGGCATCCATTGTTTATAGCCATCCAAGCATCCATTGTTAGTCATTGCTTAAAACTATGTACAGCCTTGAGCTTTTTACAGGTATTTCCCCATCCCTTAAGACCTCCGGCCCTTCAGTTCTGGAAAAGCAAGTTTGCACAAAGGGGAATTCCATCAATGAATGTCACCCAGAATGAACAGCCTGCGGTTAAGCAGGTGGACTGGAACGATCACCAAGAGCCAACTCCATCCGAGCTCTTGCCGACCAATGACTGTAAAGGTCATAGAAAATTCCTCAGCTAAGCAACCTCCCCTACCCCAAGACCCCTTAAAAACACCTTGCCCGAGCTGCTCGGGGCCGCTTCAGTCTCTCCTGCGTGAGAGGTTGCTGGAGCCACCCGGCGCGTCGTTAAATAAAACCTCATGCTATTGCAGCGAGAAGGGTCTTGGTCTTTCTCTCGGTGGCCTCGTTCCTGACTGAAAGACGGGGGGTCTTTCAGGCCTAACAGGTGAAAGGCTGGTCGAAGATACTGTAAGCAAACGGAACCTGGACATACGTAGGAGTAACTATTCTAATATCCAACAATATAGACTTCAAACCAAAACGAATCATAAGAGACTTTAAAAGGCATAACATGCATGCTAAACAATGCTAACACATCCCTAGTAAATAGGGGAAAAGCCCAAATAGTGAACAGAGATACACAAGAACTAAAATGAATCCATTATGAATGACAGCTACAAAATTCTCCACTCTGATGAAATGAATGCACATTCTTTTCAGAAACACATGGAACATTCTCTAAAATAGACTACATACTAACACACGAAGCAACCACCCACAAATACAGAGAAATTAAAAGTACATGCTCTACTGTTGTGTCCGAGACCATGGCAATCATAAGGACAATGATATGTGGGCTAAACAGAAACAATTCCTTGGTCACAGGAGAATAACTAATCCATTAGGGATGCAGTCAGGCTCAGGAGCTGAAAGTGCAACCCCTCCCTCACTGAGGTTTCCTACTCTTATTACATCTACCCTTGAATGTGCTATTATAACAAGACTCCAGTTTAACAGCTTTTTGTCTCTGGCCAGGGGGTGACATACAGTGCCCAGCAGAATGGAGTGAAGGGCATTGCAGGAGCAGCAAAACTGCAAAAGAAAATCAACAAACCACAATCCAGAACTTCATTGACTATATCAATCACATAGAACTAGGCCAGCCTAATCGCTCGCCATCCTGGAGCTCAGGGACATTTGCGGAAGAGGGGGCCGTAAGATTGTAAGAGCAAAAGGATGGGAGGAGCAACGATTTGCAAGATTCTCAACAATAGTTGGGGCCAAAGCAATCATAATGGGACTTTGCATGCCCTGCGCAATGTCCAGCGCACTGTTGCCCTCATAAAGTCTAGCATCTGTTAAGGGCACCGAGACACCTGGAGGCAAGGGATTGACAGCCATAGTAGTGATCTTATGCTTAAGGGGAACAAGAGAAAGGGCTTATGGAAATGCCACTGGGTCCTTATATGTCATCGGAGAGGAGGACCCAGTGGAGAGTTAGGCGTACACAATAAAGGACTCTCTGGGAATTGGGGGGGGAGGCACTGGGGGATGGGGAAGGGGAGGAGGGGGTTCGGGGGGAGAAGGGGGGAGGGAGGGAACTGGTAAAAATTTTTAAAATGTATAATTAAATTTCTAATAAAAATGCAAAAACCACAAGCAGGTATGCAGTCTGGGGTGGGGAGAGTAGAGAGTGCTGGTGACATTTAATGTGATTGGTTGGTGCTGGGAGAAAAGGTAACTTTGGCACAAAACATAATCCTTTCCGGATGTTTGATAGCTATCCTAACAGTAGTTAAGTGATCTGATAGCTGATTGGAGGGTGCTATTCTGTGATTTTTCCCTGGAACAGGGTGGGGAATTTTCAGTTAGGGCAGGGCAGGTCCGAAAGGCAGCAAATGGGCAAAATGGAGTTGCTTCTGTCCTTTCCCTACCCCATTTGATCACCATGAAATACAGCTACATAACCATAAAAAAGTATGCAGCAGAACATAAGCAAACTCTTGGAAGTAAAGCAACATTACTGAGGGAGGAATGGATCTGGACTGCAGTCAAAATGGAAAGAAATGAGTTTCCAAAAAGTAATAGGAAAAACAAAACAGACCTCAATCCATAGAATAAAATGAAATGTGTCCGAAGAAGCTTATACCACTCCATGCCTACATCAAAAAAGTAGAAATGAACCTTACTGCCTTAGAGAACCAAGAACAAACCAATTCGAAAAACAGTAGACAGGTCAAGACAAGTAGATTAGGGGAGAAATAACTGAATTGAGACAAAAAAAAATTCAAAGGACCAATCAAACAAAATTTTCATTCATTGAATAAATAAGATTAATGAACCCTTAGTCACATTAATCAAAACCAAAAACAGAATACCTAAATTCATGTAATTAGAGATGAAAAGGGAGTTACCACAACTGACAACAAGGAAATTCAGAGAATCATAAAGATATACTTCAAAAAATTATACTTCAGCAAATTCAACAATCAGAAAGAAACTGACAAATTTCTAATGCCGTACAATTTACCAATGTTGGATTAGGAAGAATTTAATTATTTAAATAACCCTATAAGAAGTAATGAAATTAAAACAGTAATTACAAAGCTCCCAACCAAAACATGCTCAGGAATTGACGGATTCAGTGCAGAATGCTGCTAGACATTTGAAGAACCACTAGCAACACTACTCCACAAACTATTCCATAAAATGAAAAAGGAAGAAGCATTTCAAAACCTTTTCTGTGAAGTCAGTAATACATGGAACCCAAAACCAAATAAAGAAAACACACACAAAAAGAAAACTAAAGGCCTGCAAAAATCCTCAACAGAATATTACAAAACTAATTCAAAAACATATCAAAAGTATCATCTAACAAGACCAAGTTGGGTATATTCCAGAAACACAAGTTTGTTCAATATGTATAAGTCAATAAATCTGATTCACCATATTAACAGATGCAAAGACAAAATCACATGATCCACTCGATACATTCAGAAAAAGCTTTTTACACAATTCAGCATCCATTTTATGAGAAAACCCCTTGAGACAGCAGGGATGGAAAGAACATGCATCAACCTAATAAAGGTCATATATATCAAGCCTATGGCAAAAATCATCCTAAACGGGAGGGCGGGGAGGGGGGACTTGAAGCATTCCCACTACTACACAAGGCTGTCCATTCTCACCACTTCAGTCTAATATTGTACTTGATTCTAACTACAGTTATAAAAAGAGAGGAAGATAAGGGATGTAAATAGGAAGAAAGAAATTAAACTATCCTTGTTTGGAGATGATATCATTCTGTCTGATAGACCCCAAAAGTTCTACCAGGAAACTCCTGGAACTAATACATTCATTCAGTACAGTAGCAGGCTACAAAATTAATGCCTGAAATCAGTGGACTTCCCACAAACCAAGGATAATCAAAACAAGAAGAAAATGAGAAACAATCCCATTTACTATCACTCAAAAACAAGTCAAATATCTTGGAATAAGTTTAGCCAAGAATGTGAAAGATCTGTACAATGAAAACTTTACAACCCTAAAGAAAGAAATTATAGAGGATCCCAGAAGGTGGAAAAATCTTCTCCCATGTTCCTGAATCAATACAATCATTATTCAAAAATAACCATCCAACCACATGCAATACACAGATTCAACACAATACCAATCAAAATTTCAGTGGAATTACTCATAGAAATTGGTAAAGCAATCTCAATAATCACATGGAAGCACAAAAGAACCTGGATAATTAAAGAAATTCTAAATAGTAAAAATTGTGCTTGGAGAATCTACCATTAATGACTTTCAACTATACTACAAAGCCATAGTAATAGAAACATCATGGTACTGGTTTAAAAACAGAGACATTGATCAATGAATTAGAATTGAGGGTCCAAATATAAGCTCATACACCTACAATCAACTGATTTTTGACATAGGTACTAAAACTCCAGTGAAAAAAGGACATCATCTTCAAAAAATGGCAGTGGGAAAACTGGGTATCTACATACAGAACGATGAAATTACATCCTTAACTATCACTCTCCAAAAAAATGACTTCAAATGGATTAAAGACTTCAATGTTATACTGAAGACCACAAAACTCTTAGAGCAAAGAATAGGAGGTACACTTGAAGTGATTGACAAAGAACAGTGTTTTCTAAACAGCACCCTAATTGCACAGGAAATAAGAACAACATTCAACAAGTATGATTTCACGAAATTAAAAAACTTGTGTTTAGCAAAAAGCAATATTAATTGAGTAAAAAGTTAACTTACAGAATTGGAGAAAATATTTGCTAGCCACATGTCTGACAGAGGTCCAATATACAGAATATACAAAGAATTCAAAAAACTAAATGTTAAGGAAATAAACAA
This sequence comes from Typhlomys cinereus, assembly GCA_023101885.1. Taxonomy (NCBI): domain Eukaryota; kingdom Metazoa; phylum Chordata; class Mammalia; order Rodentia; family Platacanthomyidae; genus Typhlomys; species Typhlomys cinereus. The sequence continues at coordinate 652,868 of JALPQD010000658.1, forward strand.
TCCAAACTAAAAATGAGTCTTAGAACCAAACAGAAACTTTTCACAAGACAAAATTCAAAAGTCCAAGAATTTTTATAAAATGTTTGCCTCCATAGTCATTAGGGAAATGAAAATTAAACCACCCAGAGATATGAACTCACCCCAGTCAAAATGGCTAAAATCCAAATCACAAACAACAAATGCTGGCCAGGTTTCATCAAGAAGGATCTCTCATTAACTGCTGATAGAAATGCAAACTTATAGAATACCTTTGGAGATCAGTATGGAAGTTTCCAGAAGAGTTAAAATTTGAACACCATACAACCCAGTTATACCGCTCTTGGGAATATTCCCAAAGAATACTTCCTCTTATTTGAGAGTGTACTTGTCCATCTGTGTTCATTACAGTCCTATTCACAATACCAAAAAAAAATTGAATCAGCCTAGGTGTCCAACAGTAGTTTAATGGATATGAAAATGTGCTATGTATACACAATTGGATACTATTCAGTGGTGAAGAAAAATAAATTAAGGTAATTTGGTGGTAAATGGATAAACTGGAAAAAATTATACTCAGTAAGGTATACCAACATGAAAAGAAAGACACCACACATCTATTTTATAAGTGGATGCTAACATTGAACCCTCAAAATGATATGCTCAAAAGGGAAATTTTATAACACCCACAAAGTAAAAAGGTAAATAAGTCAGAGGGCAGGGGAAGAGCCTAAAAGAGTAGGAAAAGGAGGCACCTAGATGATTAAGGTAATTATGGAGGAAAATTTTAAAGGGGATATGATACAGGTGAGTAGGGATGAGTGACTCAGAAAAACAAAGCTCAGAAGCCCCACATAGCTGTGAACGCTGAAGCTCCAGCAGCAGCAACTCGGACAGGAAGAATCCAGTGTAGCTCTGCCCCTCCTGCTGCCCGGGACAGGACCCTCACTGGCGGTCCACCTTCCCAAGGTAAGTTCCACCAGCCCCTAGATCATCAGCTCATCCCAGCTCCTCCCACCAGCCAGCCTGAGCAACACCAAGCCTGCCCTGAGCTTGGGTGGGCCACTAGACCACACCCCAGGTCCCAGGTGGAGAGCTCTGCCATCGACATCAGTCCCTCTGCCTTTCTGGCCTGACCAGGACCATTGCTGGTGGACCAGGGAGGACACCCTGCACCTCAGAATTCAGCACAGTCCAAAGGAAACTCAAGCAAAGCTCTAGGGGACAACAACCGTACATCTGAAGTCCTCTAAAATCATCCTATCACATGGGAGAGATCCTTCAAACAGCCCAAAGATAAGTAAACCCTTTTTTACCATCCTGCTCCTTTCACTTATTAATCACTGTAGATTAATTTTTCATATAGCCACCCCCAGAACATATACAACTTCAAGGATTATATCACTAACCGTCACATATCGCCAAGGTACTAAATCGTAAAAGTGCACTACCATATCTAATAATCACCCCCTGTCTACTAAACCTGACTCAATTGATGTACTAACAGTCTAATAGCCTCAAATGGGAAATAACAATAACAACAGACAAACAAACCCAACTCCAAGGCAAACACTAGTAATAACTGCTTGAGAGTAGTAATACCAACTAGATCAGTTCATTCAAAAACACACAAAACCTGAAAGGCCTAAAGAAACAACACAACAATGTCCAAGTCAAAGCACAGATACATGAGAAACAAAATCCAAGAAGACAAATATACCATAGAAAGAAATAATCCCATAATGTTAGATTCCAACCAGAACAAATACACAGAAAATAGCCAAGAAAGCCATGCCCAAGATAACGACTTTCAAAGCATGATCATTACCATGATCAATACTATGAAAGAGGAAATCTGGGAGGAGTTATATAACCACATCAACACTTTGAACAGGAACACAACAGACACTTGGAGTTGAGAAAAAACAGTTCAGGAAACAAAAATAGATATAGAGCACTTAAAACAGTCTCAGGCAGAGTTTAAAATCAAACTAAAAGACAAGTTATCTTCAACCCAGAACTCAACAGAGAGTTCTTAGTTTGTTTGTCTGTTGTTATTGTTATTTCCCATTTGAGGCTATTAGACTGTTAGTACATCAATTGAGTCAGGTTTAGTAGACAGGGGGTGATTATTAGTATGGTAGTGCACTTTTACGATTTAGTACCTTGGTACTAAGAACTTATCAGAAGAACTAACAAAGCAGAAAATTGAATTTCAGATCTTGAAGACAAAGTGAGAGAATTAACCAGCTCAATGGAAGAGGTTGGTAAAGCCACAAAGATACTTGAGAGGAATATTCAAGAGATATGGACACCCTGAAGAAGCCTATCATGTGCATTCATGGAATACCAGAGCAAGAATCCCAAAATACCACACCTGAGGAAATTTTTCAAATTATCATAAATGAAAACTTCCCCCAAACTAAAGCATGAGAGGCCCATCCATATACAAGAGGCATTCTGTACCCCAAACAGATATGACCAAAATAGAAACTCACCATGGCAAATAATAGTCAAAACACTATACATTAAGACAAAGAAAAGATGCTGAGAGCTTCAAGGGAAAAAAAGCCACTTTTAAAGGTAAACCTAGTGCAATAACAAATGACTACCCAATGGAAACAGTAAAAGCAAGAAGAGCTTGGAGAGACATACTTCAAGTATTAAATGAGCAAAAATATCAACTCAGGCTGATATACCCCAGCAAAACTATCTGTCATGATTGAGGGAGAAAGAAAAGTTTTCCAGCACAAAGACAACTTGAAGGCTTACATGTCTACCACACCAGGCCTTCAAAAAGTGCTAGAAATGATACTCAAGCTTGAAGAAAAAAACAAGCATATCCAAGAGGAAAGAAGGGAAGTATAATACCACCAAAACCTAAAAGCCAAATAATACACTTACAAAAGCCACTAAACATAACAAATGTCCAGAATTAAAAATAATTTCTCCATAATAACATTAAATGTCAATGGAATTAACTCTCCAATCAAGAGACACGAATTACAAACTTGGATTAAAAATCACAACCCATCAATCTGCTGCCTTCAGGAAAGTCATCTCACCACAAAAGATAGGCACATCCTAAAAATAAAAGGCTGTTCCAAAATTCTGTAAGCTAATAGAACCAGGATGTAGGCAGGAGTAGCCATTATGTTATCAGACAAAGTGGACTTCAAATAAAAAAAAATCATAAGAGACAAAGATGGATACTACATTTTAGTCACAGGTACAATTCACCAGGAAGACTTCACAATACTGAACATATTTCAACCTAATATGGGTCCCTCCACATTCATTAAGCAAACCTTACATCATCTAAAGTGAGAAATCAACCCTCAAACAATAATTCATGGGGATTTCAACACTGCCATCTCAACATGGGATAGATCAACAGGTCACTTTGGAACTTAATCAAACCCTTACTGAAATGTACCTTACAGATCTCTATCGAACTTTTCATCCATGCACCAAAGAATACACATTTTCTCAGGAGCACACAGAACCTTCTGAAAAATAGATCACATATTGGGCCACAAAATGAATCTCCACATATACAGGAAAGTTGAAATTCTAGCCTGTACCCTATCAGACCACCATGGTTCAAAGCTTGGCATCCGCAACACAACAAATAACAGAAAACACACTAACTCCTGGAAACTAAATACTATGATCCTGAATGAGAACTGGATTCAGGAAGAAATTACAAAGGAAATTCAAGATTTCCTGGAAGTGAACAATAATGAAAATACCACTTAACAAAATCTTTGGGACACAATGAAAGCTGTCCTAAGAGGTAAGTTCATAGCTCTTAATGCTTACAACAGAAATAACTTAACAATGCAGCTTAAAGCTTTAGACACACTAGAGCAAACTGATCCCAAAAGCAGTAGAAGAGAGGAGATTAGCAAAATAAGGGAAAAAATATCTGAAATCAAGATTAGGAAAACAATACCAAGAATCAACCGGTCAAAAAGCTGATTCTTTGAAAAAATCAATAAGATTGATACACCCCTAGCTAAATTAACCAAAAGCAAGAGAGAGAAAACACAAATTATCAAAATTAAAATGAAAATGGAGTTATCCCTACCGATAACCAAGAAATTCAGAGTATTATAACATCACATTTCAAAAACTTAAACTCTGTGAAATTTGACAACAAAAAGAAATGGATCAATTCCTAAGTAAGCACAACTTACCTAAATTTAATCAGGAAGTTTTAAATTATTTCAATAGTCCTATAATATATGAGCAAATCAATAAATTAATTTCGAATCTTCCCACCAAAAAATGTCCTGGACCAGATGGATTCAGCACAAATTTCTACCAGACATTTAAGGAGCTAATAACACCAATATTCCTTAAACTCTTCCATCAAATAGCAAAGGAAGAAACACTACCAAATTTTTTCTATGAAGCTAATATCGTTTTAATCCCAAAACCTAATAAAGATACACTTAAAAAAGAAAACTGTAGGCCAATCTCTTTGATGAACACAGATGCAAAGATTCTCAACAAAGTCTTAACAAACCTGATTCACAAATATGTCAAAAGGATCATTCATGGGGATCAAGTAGGCTTTATCCCAGGCACACAAGTTTGGTTCAACATATGCAAATCAATAAATTTAATTAACCATATAAACAAGTCCAAAATTCAAAACCACATGATACTCTTGGTTGATGCAGAAAAAGCTTTTGACAAGATCCAACAGCTTTCTATGATCAAAACCCTAGAGTCAGTTGGAATGGAAGGAACCTTTATCAATATAATAAAAGTTGTATACAACAAGCCAACAGCAAGAATTATACTGAATAGGGAAAAACTTGAAGCATTCCAGCTTCAATCAGGAACTAGACAAGGCTGTCCACTCTCACCACTTCTCTTCAATATTGTACTTGAAGTCTTAGCTGAAGTCATAAGACAAGAAAGGAAGATAAAAGGGGTTCAAATTGTCAAGGAAGAAGTCAAGTTATCTCTATTTGCAAATGACATGATCCTATACCTGAGTGATCCCAAAAACTCTACCAGGAAAATTCTGGAACGAATATTGCAATTCAGCAGGATGGCAGGATTCAAAATAAATGTGCAAAAACCAGTGGCCTTCCTATATACCCAAATGAAAGTGGTGACATAGCCCTGAGAGAAACAATCCCATTTACTATAGTCCCTAAAAAAATGAAATACTTGGTATAAACTTAACCAAGTAAGTAAGAGACCTTTACAATGAAAAATTTAAAACCTTAAAGAAAGAAATTATATAAAACACCAGAAGGTGGAAAGACCTCCCATGTTCCTGGATTGGCAGAGTCAATATCATAAAAATGACCATCCTACCAAAGGCAATATACAGGTTAAATGATATACCAATCAAAATCTCCAAGCAATTCTTTAAAGAAGTTGACCAAACAATGTCAAAATTCATATGGAGGCACAAAAGACCCAGGATAGCTAAAACGATCCTGAGTAACAAAAACACTGCTGGAGGTATCACCATACCAAACCTTTATCTATACTAAAAATCCATAGTTATAAAAAAAAAGCCTGGTACTAGTTGCAAAATAGACACACAGATCAATGGATAAGGGTTGAAGACCCAGATATAAGCTCACACAATTACAGCCATTTGATCTTTGACAAAGGGGTCCAAAAAATCCAGTGGAAAAAGAACAGCATCTTCAACAAATGGTGCTTGCAAAACTGGATCTCCACATGCAGGAGACTAAAACTCGACCCGTATTTGTCGCCAAATAAAAGATTTAATTCCAAATGGATCAAGGACCTCAATATAAAGCCAGAGACTATAAAAACCTTAGTTGAAAGGGTAGCGAACTCCGTCGAGCTGATGAACTAGGCCAACAGTGCCTAAAGAGAAATCCAATAGCACAGTCAATACAACCAACACCCAACAGATGGGATCTTATGAAATTAAACAGCTTCTGCTCAGATAAAGATATTGTAACTTGAGCAGAAAGGCAAACCACAGAATGGGATAAAATCCTCACTAACCATATATCTGATAGAGCTCTATTATCCGGAGTGCACAAAGAACTTCGAAAACTAAACACCAAGGAAACAAATGGGCCAATTAAAAATTGGTCCTTTGAACTTAAAAGAAACTTTACCAGGGATGAAATTGAAATGTCTAACAAATATCTTAAAAAATGCTCCGCACTCTTAGCCATCAGGGAAACGCAAATCAAAACCTTCCTGAGATATCATCTTACCCTGGTCAGAATGGCAAAAATCCACAATGCAAACAACACCCAATGCTGGAGAGGATGTGGAGAGATGGGAACCTAGTACCAAACTCATGTAGTGACAAACCCATGTAGTACCTAGTACCCATGTAGAACCTAGTACCAAACCCATGTAGTGACACACTCAAAGATAAATCTCTGTAATACCTACAGTAATTGCAAAGATTATAAATAGGAAGGAAGGGAAGGAGGGCCCTGCCAGAAACAAGGAGAGAGGTGATCATGCTACAGCAGAGAAAATAGGCCACCATCAAGGACTGTAAGTAAGTAATGAGACATCTGGTTAAGCTCACAGACTTTCCTTCCTGGTCCCTTGTGACTGGTGGGGTATGATCTCACCAGAAAGGGAGGGCATATAGTCTGACAGATAGATGACAACCATCCTGCAAATGGGAGACTGACCTCCCTCCTCAACATGGTCTCTTACTATTATTCCATCTACCTTTGAATCTACTCTTATAATAAGACTCTATTTTAACAGCCTTTTATCTCTAGCCAGGGAGTCACATCCAATACCCATCAGGATGGAGCCAAGGGCGGTGTAGGAAGAGCCAAACTGAAAAAAACTCAACAAACCATAATTCAGAACATCAGAAACTCTACATCAACCACCTGTAACCAGGCCAGCCTAATCTCTCCCCATTCCAAAGCTCAGGAAATTTGCATAAGAGCCTAAAGATGGGGAGGAGCAACGATATACAAGATACTCCACACACGTTAGGGCTGAAGTGATCATAATAGGACTTTCCATGACCTGCACAATGACCAACATATCATTGACCTTCCAAAGTCTAGCATGGATCACTGGCAGTAGGATCCTTAGAGGCAAGGGATTAACAGCCACAATAGTGTTCCTATACTAAAGGGGAACACAAAAAAAGAGCTCTAGGCAATACTATTGAGTCCGTACACCTCATCAGAGAGGAGGACCCAGAGGGACATTTGACATGCACACTAAAGGATGCTCCAGGAACAGGGGGAGGGCCACTGGGAGCAAGGGAGGGAGGGGGGGAAGGAAAGAGAAAAGGGGAAGAAAACAAGGGAACCCAGGGAGGAGTAGAAGGAGGGAGGGGAATGGGGTACTTATCAACTTTGTATGAGTAGAAGAAATAAAAAAATGAAAAAAAATTGCCATTTCTTCCTGATTTTCAAACTTATAAAGTATCAATTTTGAAGAATAACTTATTTTTCTCTGAATTTCCTTGGTGTCTGTTGTAATGACTGCATTTCCATATCTAATTTTATTTATTTGAGATTTTTCTCTTTTGGCTTTGGGTTTGTCAATCTTGTTGATTTTTTCCAAGAACCTATTCTTTGTTTGGATGATTCTTTCTATCATTTTCTTATCTCAATTTTGGAGATTTTTACCCTGATTTTAGTTATAGTTTCTGTTCCTCTGCTTCTTTTGGGATTGAATTGTCCCTCTATCTCTAAAGCTTTAAGTTGGAATGTTATTTTGTTTACTTGTGATGTTTCCCTTTTTTGACATAGACATTGAGTGCTATAATCTTTCCTCTTAGAACCATCATCATATCCCAAAGATTTTGATATATTGTATTTTCATTATCACTGATTTCTAGAAATTTTTGAATTTACCCTTTGACTAATGTCTGAACCCACCCCTTATTAAATATCATGGTATTTAATCTCCAAGAATTTCCATATTTTCTGATGTTTTCTTTATTGTGGATCTCTAACTTTATTCCAAGGTGGTCAGATAGGGTACAGGATATTATTTTTAACTTCGCTGTATATTTGGAGGTTTGTTTTGTGCCCCAATATGTGGTCTCTTTTGGAGAAGGCTCCATGGGCTACTGAAAAGAATGCATATTCGTAGTGCTGAGATAGAAGAGGTCAGTTGGGTCCATTTGTGTTATGGTTTAGTTTTTGGCTTGTTTATCCATCCAGTGGTAAGAGTGGGGTGCTGAATTCCCTTACAATTATAGTGGTATTATCATGATATGTCACTTTAAATGTCATAAGGTGTCATAAGGTGGATGAGCCTATATTAGGTGTGTATATGTTTAGTATTGTAAAGTTTTTCTGATGAATTCTTCCTTTGAATATTGTGTAGTATCCTTATGTGTCTCATCATATTTCTTTTGATTTGAAGTGTGTTTTTGGAATTGCTGCTCCTGTTATTTCCTTTTTCCATTATCTTGAAGTACCTTTGACCAGCCTTTTGCTCTGAGAATGTGTCTATCTTTCATGAGAGATGTGTTTCCTGAAGGCAGCAGATTTCTGGATTACAATATTTGATTCATATTTGTAGTCTGTATTTTGATTGGAGACTTAATTCCATTAGCGTTTAAGGTTATAACTTAGAAATGTTTGTTGGTTCCAGTATGTTCTGTTTTGTGGTTTTTATGGGAGTATTTCTTTGCTAGGAAGTTGTGCTGATATTATTTTTCCCTTCTGTCCTCTCACATATGATTGTCCTGTTCTTTGAACCTGACTCTCTTTTCCATCATCTTTTGTAGGCCTGACTTGGTGATCATGTTCAGCTTGTCCAAACGGTGACTGTATCTAGTGTCCCTGAGATCTCCACATCTGTTCTCATCACTGTGTCCATCCAGGCTTCCACACAAGGTCTTGCTTTAAAACAGAAGCACATGCAAATAAGGGCCTCCTGCTATCCTTGAAAACCAGCCCAGCCCTGACCCTGCAGCTCTGCACAGGAGCCCAGCCCTGACCCCAGCTGTTCCCACTCAGTGATCAGCACTGAACACAGACACTCACCATGGACTTGGGGCTCAGCTGGGTTTTCCTTGTGGCTCTTTGGGAAGGTAATTTGTGGAGAGCAGGAGATGCTGAGTGTGTGAGTGGACATGAGTGAAAGGGACAGTGGGCCTGTGTGACAGTTTCCTGACCAGGATTCTCTGTGTTTTCAGGTGTCCAGTTTGAGGAGAAGTTGGTGGAGTCTGGGGGAGGCTTGGTGCAGCATGGAGGGTCCCTGAGACTCTCCTATGTGGCCTCTGGATTCACTTTCAGAATCTATGCCATGAGCTGGGTCTGCCAGTCTCCAGGGAAGAGGCTGGAATGGGTTTCATATATTTCTGGTGCTAGTAGTAACATATACTATGCAGACTCCATGAAGGGCCAGTTCACAATCTCTAGAGACAATACCAAGAACACCCTGATCCTGGACATGAGCAGTGCGAGAACTGAGGACACGGCCAAATACTATTGTGCAAGAGACACAGTGAGGGAAAGTCACTGTCAGACCAGACTCTGCCATGGACTCCAGGATCAATTCCAGAGGACACTCAGGGGCCCAGAGAGTGAGCTCCTTCAGACTGCAGAGTGACTGAGGGGTTCTCTGGCTGCATCAGTGTTGTGGATCCTGATTGGAGTTGACAGGAAGGACAGAAGTGTGAGCAACAAATTTAAATTGAGGAGCTTCACCATTCCCAACTCCTCACACACACGACGAGCTGTGTGTGATGAGCTCTAACCTGTTAGTAAAATGTGCAAGTCATTGGCTCTGACCAGACTCCAGCACTAACACAGGCTGCAATGCAGCTAGAGACACTTGAGTTTCAGGCTGGTGAACAATCACTGACAGGGGCTTCTCTGCCTCTCTTTCAGTCTAGAGAAGTGTCAGCTCACAGTTCTGACTGAAGTTCTCAGGACCTGCTCCTGTCTCCACAGTGCCTGGTGTGGAACTGTTTTCTCCTCTCTGGTTTTCTCAGATAACTCCACCTCATTTGATTGTGTCTTAGCCTCATACTCTGCTGCTTTAATAAGTGTGTGACCCAAACAAGTGAAGGGAACAGGAGTTCACTCATGATCATGGTTTAAAGATTGATCCATCATGGCAGGAAGCTCATACCAGCAACAGGAGCTGAGGAAACCAGCCACACCACATCAATACAAAGTTTTGAAAGAGGGACACAGTTTCCAGCTTCCAGTCTTCTGAAGTCAGCTGTTTCTGACTCCTGAAACTGACCAATGGTTGCTTTATGTCTGTCCATAGACCCTGGTTCACCAGTTCTAGCATATGTGAGAATGTGCATTCTCTGAGAGCCTCGCACCCAAGCTGGGTTAATATGTGTCCTTTTCTAAGGACAACAGGTATCATTAGAAAAATGCAGAAGGGGATGGAGAGATGGCTCAGGGGTTAAGACTCTGTATCCCAAGCAGAAGGTCCTGAGTTCAGATCCCATATCCCATGCAAATATGCCAGGCAGAAATGGTGGTGGCCAGCATTTCTCCCCTGGTGGGCATAGATTGGGCGCTGCAGTTCACCTGCATGGTTGGTGATAAATGACCTTGAAATGCCTTAAGGGAATGAGAGATTTATTTTCTTATTGATAGTCTGGATACAGTCTGTGATCCAGCTTAATGGGAGAGCATGCACCAACACCAGGGTGAGGGAATTGGCCACACCGTCTCTATGGAATAGCTGAGAGAAGGACGATCCCTACTTGCCAGGGCAGCATGTCTGGCCAAGAATACACAAGGATGTCAACTACTTCAACCAGCCCTCAGTATTTTATACATCTGTTCAGGGCCTAGTCCCACACACCTTATGCTGGGTCTTCCCCATCGGTTAGACAATCTCCTGCAGGTTTGCTATGGGCTTAATTCAACCACTAATTCTCTAGAAATGTGCCCAGAATTCAAACCATCAACTGTCAAGTTGATACCTGTCCCTAACTCTGACACTGGGAAATCCAAGAGCAAAGCAAGAAAGAGGTAGAAGCAATCCAGGATGATCCTTGAAGCTATCCTTGTTAGATGTTGGGCATCTTAAACACAAATGACTCAAGCTGTCCCTCCCCCCATGTACGTGTGCAAAGAACGTTTCACAACTCTGAGGTGACTTAGATAAGGCAGCTCCACTCTCCCAAGGACAATTCCATGGCCCCCAGCTTGTCTGTGGCTTCCAAGGAATTTCACACACCCTGGGGTGAGCCCCCCCCCCCGCTTTCCATCCAGTACATCCCGCTTGTGACTCCATAGTCACATGACCATGCCCAATAAGAGACTTCAAAAACTGAATTTTCTCTCTCTTCCTCAGCCATTCGCTCTGCCTCTCTCTCTCTCTCTCTCTCTCTCTCTGTTTTTCTCCATGCTCTCTGCTTCTCTGTCTCTTTCTGAGAAGCAGCTGCATTCTGCTTGTCTATTTGGTCCTCTTGCTTGCTGGACAATAAATCTCCTTCATATATTATGTGACTTTGTATCCCTGATTATTCTGAGGTAGGGGGTGTCATAGTTAGGCACAGGTGTCAACTTGACTGTTGAAGGTTTGAGCTCTGGGCACATTTGTAGAGAGTTGATGGTTGAGTTAAGCCGGAGGAAACCTGCAAGAGATTGTCTAGCTGATAGGGAAGGTCCAGCCCATTGTGGGTGGGGCTAGGCCTGGAATAAATCACGGAGAGCTGGTTGAGAGAGTTGGCATCCTTCTGTTCACTTGGCCAGACATGCTGGTCTGGCAAGTAAGGATTGTCCATCTCTCAGCCGTTATGTGGTGATGGTGTGGCCAGTTCCCTCGGCCCTGGTGTTGGTGCATGCTCTCCTGTCAGGTTGACTGAGAACTGTAACCAGACTGTCAGCAAGGAAATAAACCTCTTGTTCCCTTAAGCTGTTTGATAGTCATTTATCAGCAACCATGCAGATGAACTGCAACAGGGGGCCTCCAAAGAACCCCCACAATCCTTGGTCCTCCACAGGGATACACAGTATCCTCTGATACACACACACACACACACACACACACACACACACATGCGCGCACGCGCATGCACACGCACACACACATGCAGACACATGCACACACACATGCACACACAGACAAACACACACACACGCACATGCACACATAAGATAGATAAAATATTTTCTTAAAAAAAGAAAAATGAGTCATGGAATCAACCCAAATGTCCAACAGTTGACGAGTGGATAAGGAAAATGTGTTACATCTATACAATGGAGTACTACTCAGCCATCAAAAAGGATGAAGTACTGGAATTTGCCAGGAAATGGATGTTATTAGAAACAATTATATTAAGTGAAGTATCCTAGGCCCAGAAAATTAAGTGCCATATGTACTCCCTAATAGGTGGCTCTTAGTACTAACCCCACCTAGCCCACCTAGAGACACTCAAAGATAAATCTCTCTAATACCTACAGTAATTGCAAGGATTATGAACAGGAGGGATGAGGTAGGAGGGCCACACCAGAAACAAGGAGAGAGAAGACCATGTTACAGCAGAGAAAATAGGCCTCCATCAAGGACTGCAAGTAAGTAATGAGACATCTGGTTAAGTTCACAGACTTTCATTCCTGATCATTTACAACTGAGGGGATATGATCTCACCAGAAGCAGAGGGCATATAGTCTGGCAGATAAAAAGTTACCATTTTGCAAATGGGTGATTGACCCCTCCCTCACTGTGGTTTCCTACTTTTATTACATCTACCTTTGAATATACTCTTATAACAAGACTCTAGTTTAACAGCTTTTTATCTCTGGCCAGGGGAAGACATACAATACCCATCAGGATGGAGTGAAGAGCATTGCAGGAGCAGCAAAACTGCAAAAGAAAATCAACATGTCATAATCCAGAACTTCAAAGACTCTATATAAACCACCTAGAACTATGCCAGCCTAATCACTCCCCATTCTGAAGCTCGGGGAAATTTGCGGAACAGGGGGCGGTAAGATTGTAAGAGCACAAGGATGGGAGGAACAATGATATGCAAGATACTCTACACAAGTTAGGGCCGAAGCAATCATAATTGGACTTTGCATGCCCTGTGCAATGTTCAACACACTATTGACCCCACAAAGTCTAGCATTTGCTAAAGAGACCAAGATCCTTGGAGGCAAGGGATTGACAGCCACAGTAGTGTTCCTATGCTTAAGGAGAACCCAGGAAAGGGTTCAGGGAAAGGCCACTGGGTCCTTGTACATCATCAGAGAAGAGGGCCCAGAGGAGAGTCTGGCATGCACATTAAAGGATTCTCCAGGGATTGGGGGGGAGGCACTCGGGGATGGGGAGGGAGGGGTGAGGGGAGGGGGAGCAGAGGGGTCGGGGAGAGGAGGAGGGAGGGATGGAACCGGTGTACCTACTAAGTTTGTATGAGCGGAAATAATAATAAAAATGTTAAATAAAAAAAAAGAAAAACGCAGAGGGAGGAAGAGTCTGGGGAAGCTGTGAGCCCAGGATGGAGCACCAAGCACCAGAGCAGAGGAGGAGCCTGAGTGGAACAATGATCAATCTCTGTGCTCCCCAGGGACATCCAACAGACAACTTCCTTGTCCTGTGCTCAGGGCACATGTCAGAGACCACATCTACCTGTCTTGGTTCTTCCTCTGCGTCACCCTAGAGCTCGGTCCACACCAGCAGGAGTCCTGGAAGTGTGTTCAGAGCAAATGGTCACCACCTGCTGCTCCACAGTGGTCACCTCAGGCTGCGCAGGCTTACAGTTCACAGTCCTGTTACACACAGGAGGCAGGATGTGGCCCTGTGTCATGGGATCCTGGGTGAACATGGTCTTCACTGCGGTGATGTGTGCAGACCTGTGTCCAGTCATCACTGGATCTGTCAGCACTAAAGGATCTTGAGCATCTTTTTCATGCTCCTTCATGCTGCATGACATGCCCAGGCATGCCCAGCTGAGGACTAAACATGGTGTTCTGGCAAGGAAGGGTGCTCCAGCTCCCTCTCTGTGGTGCTCCTTGAGCAGTCCTCCTCCCCATCTGTCCCATAGGACTGCACAGGAGTTGAAAACACAGGTCTCAGCAGTGCTCCCCCACTCATTAGGAGGACCACGAGCACCTTGACCAGGGGACACTGGATGAGGCCATTGCGATGTCCTCTGCTGCTCTTGACCCACTTTTATCTCGAGTCCATTTACTATGGTTCCAACGTGCCCCTCAAAAACAATCTCTCATGTCCATACACTGAGGCTGTTCTGCTCCATCCTGGAGATATAGTGAGGCTGACTTCAGGCTATGCTGTAGATAGAAGCTCTAACAAGCTGACAACCTGTGTGAAATCTCTTCCTGGCAGACGAGTTCCTCCTTTGGCTCCTACTGTTTCTGTCATCATGGGAGGTCTTGGGTTAGACAGAGAGCCAGGAAGCAATCCCCACTGGATGATGGCATCAATCCTTGAACTTCTGATGCCAGAAACCAAGAACACAAGCCATTCTTTCTTTATGCATTAAAGGAAGGTCTCATGTTTACGACCTGTACATGGGTGCTGCTGTTCTAAGAGAACACATGACATATGAGAAAACTACTCATAAGCTTGCAGTGTATCTTGTGAGTGGAAGCTCCTATTCGGTAGTAAATCAAAAGTCATATCTATGGTTTCTCTCAGAAATCACTAAAATTCAACAAGAACACAAGTGTTCCCATCACAGTGTTGGGTTTGTCAAACTCACCAGCAATGTGTGACTCTAACCAAGAGAAAATCAAGGAGCTGTGTCCAGCACTGAGGAGCACAGTCCAGACACTGGCGAAGACACCTGGAGGACATGAGCTCCCTGCAGATACATGACTGCCTGTGACATGAATTTATTTTTACATTTTTACAAACACAATGTGAGGACAAATGATGTGTCATGTGCATATTAAAAAACAAGGAGTCAGCTCATACCCTTTGATAATATTGTTTTAACTTCTACCATTTCCACAAATGTCACCAAGGACTCTAATGTCTGCTCTGAGTACTGTAGACTTGAAGAAGTGCAATGTCAGAACTTGCTATATAGCAGTTGGACATACAAATAGGGACCACCTACTCTCCTTGAAAACCAGCCCAGCCCTGACTCTGCAGCTCTCCATAAAAGCCCAGCTGTGGATCCCCAGCTGTTCCTATTCAGTGATCAGCACTGAGCACAGACCACTCTCCATGAACTTGGGCTCTACTGGGACTGTACAGGAAACAAGTTTCAGACTGTTCCTCCCTGAGAGACCTAGGACAACAAACAGCTGCTCACACTGAAACTGACTAACATCTTCTATGGGATGGGACATATGTGGTGCTCTCTCAAGCTGAATGTAGTTCTATAAAGGAGACATGTGGGATGCAACATCATCACTAAGTGTCCTAAATACCTGAGTAAATGAAAGAGGCTATTAATCTGTGTCTCCAGTGATTTATTCAGTCTAGCCAGTGCAGGTCCTGGAATCTGCATACTACCGAAAACTGTCAGTCTGGTTGACAACACATTATCTCAAAGACTTTTGATCATTTCCTTTTCTTTGCGGTAAAATATATCTATTCATGTCTCCTTATAAGAACAGAACAAGGGTTCTGGCCAGAAAGCTCAGTGTACAAAGTGTCACCTCACAAACCCAGTGGCCAGAATTTGATCCTGGAAACTGACCTAAAGCAAGAAGAGAAATGACATCTGACTTCTATCATCATGTGGGTTTCATGGCATGGGTGTTCACTCTGCCTCTTTCTCTGTCTCTGTCTCTGTCTATCTCTATCTCTATCTCTCCCCCAAATTCTAAAAATGAAATAGACCAATAAAATAGGATGCTTTCCAATTAAATTAGAGCAGACTTGGGCACACGACTGAGGAGGAAAGATTCAGGGATTGAAGTGAAGGATAGGAATTTACATACAGTGTGATTAGCACACAGGAGCCAAAGTTGAATTATTTATTTCATGGCAGTTTGCATGCAATTGATGAAAATGATTTTTTAACATTAGAGTCAATGTTCAGTCAAGGATTTTCAGTCTAGAAATAGCATGTGGAAGAAAAGATGGTAGATGAGATCTCAATGGAAGTGATTTCCTGTCAGAAGCACAGTTGTCATGTGAGGAAGAGGAGGCTAACTCACAGAGCACATCTTTCTTCCCCTAGACTTAGGATTCACCATCATGTAATACCTGATATCACCTTAATGAGTCTTTTATGCTCTGCTGCAGTGCTGACTAGGGATTCAGGCAGTTTGAGGGCACAGGGCAGTCCTGCATCTCCTGTATCAGGATACTGTGCAGTGTAGCACAACCCCAGGGACAGGACAGTCACAAGAGAGGAGCTGGAGGTGGAGGAACAGCATTGGAGTCAGCCCTGAGGAGGGAAGACCCAGAGCCGGAGAACATGGTATAGGACTGGACTGACTAGAGAAGCACAGAGAAGCATGGACATCCAGTGGTTAACCTGGCTTGGGAACGTGGCATTAGACTTTGAACAGATTCTAGTGAACCTCTGGTTTCTCATCATTACTGATTAAAACCACTGGATTCAAGAGAAAACATGTCTCTCAAGACCAGGAAGAACCTGATCCAGCCCAACCACAGTCTCTGCTAAAATATATGAAAAGTAAACCCATGTGCAAATGAAAGATGCCACATACAAATGAAAGATTCTCACATGCAAATGAACTTCAGACTCTAGAGTCCAATTTCCCTCTTTCATTTGTGAGCTCACAGCTCTCTGCTCAAATTGGACTGAAGTCTCTGGGAAGGCAGAACTGTATCAGAAGATGAGGCTGTGGGTTCTTCTCCTGGGCCTGCTGACAGCTCCCCAAGGTGAGGGTTCCTGGTGTCACACATGGACGGCTCCCTGGGAAGTGGTGACTGCAGGTGATTGACAGGACTGATGCTCTTCCTCCCCAGGTGTCCTGTCCCAGGTGCAGCTGCGGGAGTCAGGACCTGCCCTGGTGAAGCCCTCGCAGACCCTGACCCTCACCTGTGCTGTCTCTAGTTACTCCATCACTACTGGTTGCTGCTAGAGCTGGATCCGTCAGCCCCCAGGGAAGGGTCTGGTGTGTATAGGAGAGATATGTGCTAGTGGCAACACTCACTACATCTCATCACTCAAGACCAGAACCACTATCACCAGAATCACCTCCAAGAACCATTTCTCCCTGCAGCTGAGCTCTGTGACCCCTGAAGACACAGCCATGTATTACTGCGCCAGAGACACAATGAGGGGCCTTCAGCTTGAGCCCAGACACGAACCTCCCTGCAGGACGCTCACCGCCAGCAGGCAGCGCTTGGCACACACTAAGCTCAGCTTCAGCTCCACAGATGGTCTCAGAATCACCAAGGAGAAACTCTCCCAAGGGATCCTGCAGGCACCTATCCTGGGGCTCGATGAACAGAAACTCTGCAGACTTTTCCAATTATGGTGTCAGAATGCTTCTTCCTGGACATCAGACTGACTGGTATTGGGGATCTCAGGACACTCTCCACAGCGTGTGCTCATGAAGCATTTTTTACAACAGAATTTCCTACACAGTGCTGCTACCTGCCAAGTTCACAAGCACTCAGTGTCCTGTGTGGTTCTCTGCCAGCCCAGAAGGATCCCAGGTCCTCCTTTCCCAATGGTCCTTCCCAGTGCCTGTGGTTCATTGGTCCTTCCTGGACTAACTTGGGAAATGCTGAATATGCTGATGTTGGTGACAGAGTGTCAGAGAAATTGGCTCAGAGTATGTATAGTTAGGGTTCTCTAGAGTCACAGAATTCACAGAACAAATATATATATATAGAATATATATATATAGGAAATTTATTGAGTTGGCTTACAGATATGGCCGAGGTAGTCCAGCGCAGGCTGTCAGTAGCCGAGGTAGTTCCAACAATGGCTGCCAACAGCTAGTTGCTCAGTTCGGTAGTCAAGTAGGTGATGGCTGAAGGCTGGAGAACTCCTAGAGTCTTAGTCTAGTGGAAGGTCAAAGGAACCGAGCGGCCAGAAGGAAGAACGATTCCTAGCACAGCTGCAAGAATGGATCTGTTCTCCTTGGTGGTTCCTTTTTATATGATGCAGTACTGGGAGGATCCTTTGAGAGCTTTGGAGGTCCTGATAGGATCTAGGGCGGGTAGAATCCTTCAAGTAGTCTCAGTTGATCCTTTCCAGATGTGGTCTCAGCCCAGCTTAGTTAATACTGGGTGTGTCAAGTTGATATCCAGGCTTAGCTATCACAGAGTACCATGAACCTTTTTAGAGACAGGTTTTAAAGACAGGCCAGGAGTTAGGTAATAACTAGATTTTTTGCTGACATTTAATTTTTGAAAACAATCAACAGTGATAAACACTTCACAGAAACACAGTGCTCACTGCAACTCCCTGAACGTAAATGTTAACAGGGATGAACCTGGAAATACTGATACAAAAACATGAAACTGGTCTTAATCCATTAAGTCAAAGTCTTCTTCAGTCTCTCACTGAATACTCCATAAGAGTTTAAAGGAGAGTCACAAACACAGCATAGGATTCTCCTTCAGTCATTTCTCTTGGAACTCGTACTCAACACAAGCACGGATCTCTCCATATTTGCATTTGACTTTATAGATGGGAACATTCACCAGCATTCCACTTGTTGATTTTCTGTTACTTACTGTGATAGTTAATCTTGAGTGTCAACTTGACTACACCTGGCATTAACTAAGATCAGCTATCAAACTATCTGAAAGACAATCCAGACAAACATATTTACCATACAAAGACATAACCTAAATCTGATCAGAACCTCCCATTGGCAGACCAGACAAAAGGGACAACAGAACAAAAGACTTGGAAGAGAGACCCTCTGAACCTGTTCTAGAAAACTCTCTTCAGCCGTCACCCACTGGCCTACTGCACTGAGCAGCTCTGAGCATCCAGGATGTTTGCAGTGACTTAGTCTGCCTCCACCTTCAGCCATCAGCCAGGTAGTCTTCACCAGGAAAGTCTGTTTCTTCCTTTTGGAACTGTAAGCTGAATAAAACTCCCTTTCTCCCTTAAGTTGCTTGACTTTGAATGCTCTCTCACAGCAACACTTAAGAGTAACTAATACAAAAACTGGTACTGAGTAGTAGGGTGTTGCTGTGAGATTAAGAGCATCTGGTACCACAACGTGAAGTTTCTTGAAGTTGAGACACATTGGTCTGTGAGAAGCAGGGTCTTTTTGTGTGATACTAAGAAAATCCAGTACCAAACAGTGAAGTTGTTGTTTGTGAAGCTGAGAGAAGGAGGTACCTAGCAGTATGGCCAATGCTGTGATGTGGCTAGGGTGCCTTTGGAATTATTTATTGGGAGAGATATGGAGAATTTTGGGACTTTGTGCTGGGAAAGTCTTTGCATCTTGGCAATGGAGCAAAATGGGCCTTTCCCTTGAGAGCTCAGAAAAGAAGAATCCTGTGAGAGACATAAGCAGTGGAAGCCTAGCTTATGATGTTCCAGAGGGGAACAGAGACTGTGTTTGGAACTGGATGACTGACACATGGAGCCATGTGTTAGCAGAGAACTTAATGAAGTTTTGCCCTCTTCCTGAAAGCATTCCTGAAGTTCAGCTGGAGTGCTTGGCAGAGGAAATTTCAAAGAAATATAGTTTTGACAATGTGTTGTGGCTACTTTTTAGTTTTCTTCAGAATTATGAAAAGGAATCGGGCAAAAAGCAAAAACTGTGAGATCATTAAAAATGCAATGGAAAACTTTGAAAGTTAAGCCAGGAAGAAGCAGAGAAACAAATGTCAGCTGTTAAAGAGATTAGCTCCATTACTGAATCAAAGCCTGCTCTATTTGGATAATTGGAGAGGCTCTAGATTGAGGACAAGATTCTCAGAGAAGGCTCCTACCCATTAGAATGCAAATCCTTTGGGAAGGAATGAGCTGAAGAGTGGACTTCGAAAACAAATTTTGATTTCTCCCCTACAGCAACCACCCAGAAGTGAAAGATTTTCCCTACAGTGAGCACAGAGATGCTGAATCAGCTATGATTGGAGAGAAAAATCTATAACTTAGAGCAACAGCAGAACTTGGCAATGTCATCCCATGGTATTGATTTTGGAAGCACCAAAGATGAAAATGGGAGGAGATTATGGATTCCTCTTCCAAGGTTTCAAAGAATGATGGAATTCAGGCAGCAATTCCGGAATTGGGCCTGCAGTTTAGAGGCCCAAGAAGGGCAATTTATACTGGGTAGTTAAAGCCTGGTTAGCCATTGAGAAATGAAAATGTTAGAGATGCCAGAGACTATGTGGGACATCTACCAAGGAGAGCTATATACCCTGGGAGGAGCCAAACCAAGAGAGTGATATGTTCTACAGGCAGCTACATTGGAGGAGTGGAACCAAAGCCCTCTGGACCTAAAATGATTTTTTTTATAAAATATTTCTTTCTTTATTATTTATTCAATTGTGTGTGTGTGTACGTATGTGCGTGTGCGTGTGTGTATGTGTGTGTGTAGAATCACGGAAGAATCAGGAACCACCATGGACGCCTCCACCTCCTTCTGCCCCGGGATTCACAGGCTCCGCCCTACCAGGACCAGAAGCGCAGGCCGTCCCCGCTTCCGTCTGGCGTCTATACATGTTATCTGGGATCCAAACTCAGGACCTTCTGCCTGCAAGGCAGAGACTTAACCCCTGAGCCACCTCTCCAGCCCCTGGACCTAAGATGATTTTAAGAAGAGTCTCAACTGTTGAACCTGAAGCTGCAGAATTTGGAGTTTACCCTGCTGCTTTACAGTCTTATAATGGATCTATCTTTCCTGGATATGATCCAATTCCTCCCTTTTGTAATGGGGATGTTTATTCTGTGCCACTGTATGTTGGAAATATGTAATTTGTCTTTTAATTTTACAGGAGGCTTTACACTTTAGAATTTCAGACTGTGTTGTGACTACTGATATAGTCTGTACTGAGACTTTTACAGTTGAACTGAGTATGGTATAAATAAGAAGTTATTTATGTTATATAATGCAATGGTAATCTGTAGTTATGACTTAAAATATTGTAATCAAATATATGATATTGTGTTATAGACACTAAATACTGAACATTTCTCAAGGGACTTTGTCACATATCTTGGGAAAAACAATGTATGTATGGTCTACACAGATAGGTATATTATGTTAGGTGGAATTATGAATCTTACTGTTTTTATGTGCAACTTAAGAGAGGCCTAAGGAAATGTGATCTGGTGTCAAGTTGACAAGGGGAAGACCTGTGATACTTAATCCTGGATGTCAACTTGACACCTCTGGCATTAACTAAGATCAGCCATCAGACTACCTGAAGAGATTTCTTTCATCCACATTTACCATTCAAAGACCAGCTATAGATCAGATTGGAGCTTCCCACTAGTAGAAGAGATAAAAGGAAACATAGAACAGAAGACTTTTAAGAGAGACTCTTTGAAACGGTGCTAGAACATTCTCTTCAGCTATAACCACTGGCTTACTACACCGAGCAGCTCTGAGCCTCCAAGAAGTCTGCAGTGATTTTGTCTGCCTCCAGTTTCAGCCACCTGTCAAATCACCTATGCCATGAAAGACTGTTTCTGCCATCTCGACTATAAGCTGAATTAATACCTCTTTCTCCCTTGTTGCTTAACTTTGAATGCTCTCTCACAGCAACAGTTAAGAGTAACTAATATACTTACTTATAATTCATTCCAGTGAGTGCATGTGTTTCTGTGTATTTGCATGTGTATGGAGGGTGCATATGAATGCATGTGTATGTATGTATATGTGTGTATATGTGTGAGTGTGTGTGGATGCATGTATGTATATTTCGGAGGGAGCATGTGTGTGCATGTGTGTTTGCTGTGCCTTGGGTGGGGGTGTGAATTAGCCATGTGGGGAGTCAGAGGTCAGTGTTTTGGGGTTTGTTGTCTACATAAATCTTTACATGAAACTGGGGATTGAAGTCAAGTGTAAAACTCACACTGCCAGTTCTTTACTCCCAGAATCAACTTGTAAGCCACATTTTCTTTCATAAACACAATTTAAAGGCCTGTCTGTGTCACGCAGATCCACTAGAACCACTGCTGTTTTGTAAAGAGAACTCTGCACCCTTGGACTCAGAAAGACACTAAAGTCCCAGCACCAGTGTTGTGTTCTCTGCTGAGCTAAAGTCCCTCTTGACTCCAGAGGACTCTGTACTGGGCAGTGTGCTTCCAGTCATTACACTTTGCTTCTCTTACACCCAGTTGTCTCACTATAATGTCACATGTACTCTCCACCAAGAGGCTTCTCAGAGGCTTATCAACAAATGGTGGATCCAGTCATCAAGTAGGCACCCCAAAAGCACAGCTCACACAGACTCTGAGTGCTGAAACCTTCCCAGGTATCCTTGGGGATCCACAACCTGAGAATGTGCCTCATTCAGTGCGTACAGTCCAGCTTTAATTAGTCACAGGGCTTCTTCCAACTCTTACCATCCTCTTTCACTCCTTGATGATGGTTTTGTTGATTGGAATAGTTAACTATAAATCAGATATACATTCATAACCATGAGAAGCCTGGAGTGCATCTTAGATAGAAGAGATTAGAGTCAGAGAAGCTTCATCCAATATTGACTGTAGGCTCTGTGTTACCTTGTCAACAATTTGAAGTATCCATGGCAGGAAAGGATAATCTACTTTGCAGGCCTGGAGTTTCCCTGAACATTGTTCCTATGAGGCAACTGAGTATGATGAACTTTTGGAGACAGAATCACTGAAGCACAGGATACCTGTACTCAGAGCAAATGAATGTAATGCAGGAAGATCAGACCAAAGAGATTCATAGATGAATTACACACGTAAGAGTGGGGATCACAACTGTGTGGATTAAGATACATGATCACGTATTCTACATGTGCAACAGGATGTGCACAGTCAACCTGCAGGTTAAAGCTCCATAACTGACAGCTTGCTTTGTTTTGTAGAACAAAATTGTCTCAGACATAGCTAGTTTTAGAGCAGCCAATCTGGGAAGGTCGTCCTCCAAAAATGAGATTACCCTGAAAGGACAACCCAAACGTCTACAACTTCCTCCAGCCCTCTCATTAAGAGAGAATACAGAGACTATTTCATTATGCATAAGTCTTAGTGAGGTTAAACACAAGATCAACAGGATGGGCTCTAATATGAACAGACCAATGAGAAATAGAGGACTAAAAGCCCCAATCAGGTTTGCAGAAACTGGAGCTAACCAATAAGGAAAGGCCATTTTCCCCTGGACTTTCCTAACCCTATAAATATTCCTGACTCTGGCAGCCATTTTTGACTCCCTTGAACCTCATGCTACTCCATGTCTGGAGTCCATGAATTCTGGCTCCCTCATCATTCATGGGGCTCCATACCTGGAGTCAGTGAGTTCTCCAGGGCTCTCTTATCCCTCACAGATCTGTGTCCTTAAGTACCCTTTTCTCTCCCCTCTAACAATCTCAGTCTTAATTGTATATGCCCGTACTTGTTTCACTGTTTGAGCCCTGAATTCAACAACTTAGAAACATGAAGACCCAAAAGGGACCCAGTGTTGGGTGTGCCCAGGATTTGCCCCAGGGCATGGCCAAGCACATGGGACTAAAGATGGCGCTGAGGGCATGGGTCTTGAGCGTAACCTGATCACTTCACAGAGAGCCCTAATTGGCTTTCAGGTATCTACCTGCCCTCTGTGCTGATTGACATTAAACTTGACCATTAGCACCTGTAGGATGTATTGATCTGTGACACAATTGGATGCCTGTTTTGCTTCTTGGTGGCCTTTGTCTATAAGAGTTTCTTTTCTCCCCCCAATAAACTGAGATTTGCTTCTGACAATCTCCCCGTCCTGTGCCAAGTCTCTAGAGGGTAGAGGCTGAGGTGGGGATGGCTGAAACCTACTTTCATCACAGTCAGCAGCTGTGTGTGTGAGTGAGTGAATGAGTGCGTGTGTGGGAACTAGTTCCCACAAGTGGTGACCACGAAGGGACACTTCTGAAATCAGACGAAGCTAAGCAGGCTTCGGGGTAAGTGAAAACTTGGGAAATATGGGGAATTCAACGTGCCGGCTGGACCCAGTACCATCAGCACTCAAGTCCATATTAAGGAGTTGCGGGTTTGACATTTCTGATCCAGGCATTGCCAGAGTGTGGAAATTGACTCTTGAGTTGGCTCCGTGGGCTCGGGCCACCAACATATTTTCATGGGACACGTGGAATAAAATAGAAGGTCTAGCCAGAGAGCGAGAAAAAAATCATAATATACTGCCTTCCATGGAATTTTATTCCACAATTTCTGCGCTCAAGAAGGCTTTCCTTCCCAATCCAATTCAGCCTGCACCAGAGCAAACGGTGCAGGTAGAGAGGGAGGGGCCAGAGCTGTTCAGGAGCATGGCTCCAGGGGGGTTGGAGCCAACAAGCTATCCTGGGCGCCCTTCAGGGGGCTCCCGGACAAGCCACATGGAACTGGGATACAGGGGAACAGAGAAGCTGCTATGTACGGGGATGCCAAGTGGCATGGGACTGCAGAGCTGGGGCTAGGTGGACAAAGCTGTGGGTCCACTGAGCCAGGGCTGGGTGGACATTCTGCCAGACCATGGCAGGGTGCAGGAAACTATGGGGATGGTGGACATGCCTGCTGTTTAGAGAATGGTAACCCATCACAGTGTGCACACCGAGAACATTACACAGAGTTGTGGGCTATGACAGGGGTGCACATACCGGTACCTAAGCTGCTACCAGCGGTGGTGGGGAGACTGCATGCGGCTGCAGCGGGGCAACATGTGGGGATATGGAACCATGCAGCCGGGGAGCCATACACGGCTGTGAGGACGCTGCACACAGCCGGGGACAGAGGTTCGCAGAAGCGGACCAGCATGTGGGCCGGCATGCTGGGACAAGCCAATGCCTGAGGGAGCGGAGCTTCCCATTTGGGAGGGCCAGCCATGTGCCCAAGACGAGGAAGGGCAGCACCTACTCCGAGAGCCCAAAAAGGATGTGGGAAAGTCACTGGAGAAAGTGCCCTGCTCTCTTTATCAAAGGGAAGAGGGTAGGAGCGCTCCGAGAAGAGGGAGTGGTCCCCTGTATCCAGATTATCTCCACTAGGGAGAGAAAGGGATGGAGAAGGATTAGAAGGAGACCCACCTCCATACCCCATAACAAAAATCCATCCTGGGGGACACACTGGGCCCCACCAGACTAGAGCAGGAAACCCAGGGCTGGAGCCCACGTATGCTGAGGTGTATCAAGTACAAGCTTAACTTAAATCCAGGGGGCAATCGCCCTACAGTGTGGTATTGGGAAGCAAAAGATTTAAAAGAATTAAAGCGGGCCGTGCTAGAGGATGGTCCAAATTCTCCTTGGGTTGAGGGCCTCCTTCAAGATCTAGTTCATCAACCCTGTACTACTAAGGACTAGATGGGTATGGCCAAAGCAGTGCTACCCAGTCCCACATTCATTAAGTGGGCAGCGCTATTTAAGAAAGAATGTGGGGTTCAGTAGGCAGCCATGGAAGCCCCATACCAAGACCAAGTCTGCTTGATAGGTTTAGTGGCCTGGAAAAAGTTAGATGAAGGTCCTTCTGAAACACCTCTAGCAGGCATTATGCAAAAACCGGGTGAGACCCTTCCCAAGTTCATTGATTGGATGGAAAAAAGCCTCCTTAGTAAACTTCCCCCAAAGCCCCTAAGGGAACAATTTGCTAAATTGCTGGCATGGAAAGGAATGAATGGGGACCACAAAATAGCGTGTGCAGGTCTTAAGGAGAGATCCATGGGCACCTGGATTATTGCATCACAGGATGTGGGGACTCAAAAACACCAGAGTCAGACACTTGCTGCGGCCCTGGAAACACCAAAGGCACTGGCCAACACCAAGCCTGCAGGGCCAAGAGGGGAGGGGAAATAATGGACTTTGTTTTCTTTGTGGCCAGGTGGGGCATTTCAGGAGGGAGTGTCCCCAGAGTGAGGAAGGAAGCTGAGGGAGTAGGAGGGGCTAAGCCCCCTACAACTCCATGCCCTAGGTGCTGCAGAGGGCTTCATTGGAGAAGAGACTATAGATCGAAATTCGATCTGGAGGACAAGCCATTGTTGAAAGAAATCACCAATATTTAAAGGCCCAATTACAAAAACAAAAAGGGGGAGTAAGCCCCCACCAACAGCTGGGGTTGTCATTATTTACCATCAACGTTTTAAATTTTATAAAAGAACAACTTAAATTGAGGTTCCAAAGACACTGGGGAAGCCTATCCACCAAACCTTCTGTTAAGGTGCGTGGGAAGGACCCCCTAACTGGGCAATGGAGGGGACCTGATCCCTTGATCATTATGGGAAGAGGATTTGGATGTGTCTTCCCAATTGGGGAGTCTTCCCTGATTTGGATTCTGGCAAGGAATTAAATTCTATCCACAGGAGGATCCTCATGAAGGAGACCCAAAAGAATCATCCCCAGACTAACAAACTAAACCAAGGGACCAAGATCCCTTGAGGCAGTTTTCTTTGCTTTTCTCTTTCAGAAACTATCCACGGTGTGCTCAAGGAAGATGTTAACTGTGATCCTTACAGGCCTGATTGATACCTTGCCTGGATGGAGTCAATCTGGGTTTGACCTAACATCTAGAAAAATTGTTCTTTTAATAACTATATTGCTTAAATGTTTTCTCAGCATATCTCTCAGCAGCGCTCCATTCGAGACCATGCTGCAGGCATCTATGACCCTTGAACATCCCTGTCATGCCCCCGAAAAGTCACCTGCTGCCATGCCTGGTGCTGATGCCAACCTGTCTTCTCCGCCATATGCATGATTCCTGCCCAGTGGAAAAATCTCTCCGATCTAGGTAACTTGTCAAGTGCAGTACACATCCAATGTGTGATACAGGCCCTTAAATACGGCTCAAACCCCCAAGATTGGTAAAGCCAACCTCAGACAGAGGACTGGTAGCCAGAGACAGGCAAGTGGAAGCCCGGCTGTGGATCAACCTAAGACAGGACTTGTAGTATTATACCTAGAGACTACAAGATCCCATGATGGGTCAGACGACGGTGGGAGGTTTTTCACATCTAAGACAGGCACAGTCACTCAAGACCATTTGGTCTGCTAGGTCACAGGTAGCCTCCTGGACTGTCTCATACAAAAACAAAAGGGGGAGATGTTGGGCCCGCCCAGGATTTGCCCCAGGGCATGGCCAAGCACATGGGACTAAAGATGGCACTGAGGGCAAGGGTCTTGGGCGTAACCTGATCACTTCACAGAGAACCCTAATTGGCTTTCAGGTATCTACCTGCCCTCTGTGCTGATTGACATTGAACTTGACCATTAGCACCTTTAGGATGTATTGATCTGTGACACAATTGGATGCCTGTTTTGCTTCTTGATGGCCTTTGTCTATAAAAGTTCCTTTTCTCCCCCCAATAAACTGAGATCTACTTCTGAAAATCTCCCTGTCCTGTGCCGAGTCTCTGGAGGGTAGAGGCTGAGGTGGGGACGGCTGGAACCTGCTTTCATCACAGCCAGCAGCTTTGTGTTTGAGTGAGTGAATGATGCGTGAGTGGCAACTGGTTCCCACAACCCAGTAACCATATTTGTACATCCCTTTACATAAAAGCATTTATTTCATAAAGGACATTGTTGATAATATGCAGCTTCTGAACACAGAGGTGAGATGCCCGTACAACCCAGCAGGGAACTATGAACATAAGTTCCTGGCTGAATCTGGCAGTTTCCAAGAAAGGGTCTGGAATGGATTAGTGCTATGTGGAGTGACAGAAGTACAGATTACATTACAGACCTTAAAACAAGAGCCAGCCTTAGTAGAGATACATCTGAGAGTCATCGTTCATTAACATTAAGCAGCCTGAGGGCAAAGAAAGACTCCAGGAGAGGAGACTTCAGTGTGAGTCCAGACACAACCCTGACTGGGGGGAGCTCAGGACCAGCAGGGGGCGCTCAGCACCGCAGGACTGGCTCAGCCTCGACCAAGAGCAGAGTGTGGGGGGGATGTGGGTTTGGGTCTGTGGTTTCCTCTTCCTGCCAGGAACCAGTCAGAGATACGGCTCCTTTCAGATTCTAGTGACCTTGGGTTTATCTGATGTTCTCAACATATTTTTCGTGTCATACACAGGATTTATTATTTATTTTCATATTCCCAAGAGTTACACTTGGAATAAGCCTCATGATTCTCTTTAAGACAATTCTTTAACCCAAAGATTGTGGGAAATGCCCCAAATGAACATCCTATGCTAGTAATATGTTTAAAAATGTCTTTAAAAGAAAGTAATAAAAATGGGCAGTCCCTATTCAGAGGAACATAGAGTGAGGAAAAGAAGGTGAGAGGAGTGGGCAAGCCTTGAACTGATCCATTTAGAACCCAGGGACAAAATTATACTAGAAGTAACAGGAATGTGGCACTTCCTGATAAAGTGTTGGTCAGAGAGGTTTTAAAGGCCCAAATATTATAAGCTTTCACCATTGCTCTTTGTTGCTCTCCAAAAACTATCCATAAGATGCTGTTACTGAAGACGCAACACAAATGGATTTCAGAACATGGGCAAAATATATCAACTGGAACCAGTCTGTGGGTTTTCTCTTTGCTAAATAGTTTATATAGTACTACGGAATATTGTAGAAGCTACTGGGGGAGAGAAATAATCACAAGGCCCACACAAAAAGAAAATGTGGTGTGCACACACATGGTGCAAAGGTGCACTCAGAGGACAGATGTCACTGTTTCACATCCATCAATAGCATGTGAGCTGTAAGTTGCAATATAAATTACCATGGCAAGAGGTGACCACCAGTGTAATAGTGGCATGAGTACCAAGGAGACAACCAATACCTTTCTGATTAGATTCAAAACCCCTTGTTACTGTAAACTATTACAATAATCTACAGAAAAGAGTATATAAAATATCAAAAAGAAAGAGAGTCAATAAACCTATAGTAGGAAGAGAGTACATCAAATTGTTTGTAGGTAGCTGTTACTATGCTCTTGGAATGGGAATTTACAATGGAAACCTTTGTGTCTAAAGCTGAATGAATGAAGGGAAATGAATATATCAGCAGGGTGGCCTGAGGAGAGGTAACCTGATATACCTCAGAGGTCTGAGCACCCACACGAGTAAACAAGTCAGAGTGAACCCTGGGGTCCACAGAAGCACACAGGTGGAACGATGGAGAGAGTAGAAGGGAATGGTGAATAGAAGTGAGTGGATGGAGGAGAGTGGGGAAGGGAGGGAAGTTAGGATGAATACTCAATATTCTTGTAAAAGTAGGAGAAAATTGTACACAATAAAAAAATACATGTTTGTGCCACAGTTGGTGCTCACAGGATTTTCAGCCATGCCCAGATATTCCTCTTATCTTATTCAGCCACACTCCTTCTTCCAGCTCTCACTGGCCCCTCACAGGGCAGTTCCCTGTATTGTGCTTGATGGTTTGGTTCCTTATGTTGTCCTCATAAACACATCTGTGGCACTCTAAGTTGTTACCGACAATGAAACTTCTGGGTACATCTCCTATGTGGGTTTGAGAAGGGATGTTGGCTGTAGAGTTGTCCCACTGGGCTGCAGGTGACACAGGATGACAACTGTGACCAACAGGTGAGGCTTGGGGAGCACAGAGGAAGCTGGGGTGATTCCTAAATAACTTCCAACTCTTACAGGAGAAAAGTTTTAAAGGGATAAGCAGGTGTGACCAGAGATGAGCAAGCATGCAGCCCTGACTGTGCAGAAGCAGCACTTAGCTGCCATGACTCAGCACCAGCACTGACTGCAGAGTGTAAGGCACAGACACTGACGCATGAGCACAGGAGTTTGAGTGCATGTTCAGTAGAGAGGTGGGAAGCAGGACTCTTATTTCCTCCTCTGGTTTTGTCATCAAACTAGCCATGTAACATTTCCTCTTAATGTCAGTATTTGATTTCATCTCAGCAAAGAGGTGTTATAGGGTTTTCTCCAAAGAATCTCCTCATGATGCCTGTGTGCACATCAGTTCTATCTGTAGAGTCCACATGTGGAAAGAGAGAACCAGCTTCTGAATATTGTCTCCAGACCACTTCATGCACAGTATGGAATGTTCCCAACTGATCTCCCTTCTCCTGTCCAGTAAATAAAATAAATACATACTGGACAAAATACATGTTGACTCCTGAAATACCAAAGAAGTGTTCCCCATCCTGCCCACTAAGAACTATGCAGGAAACAAGATTTAGAATTTTCTTCTTTGAGGGACCTAGGAGAGCAAACAATCATTCACACAGCCACTGACAAATACCTTTCCTGGGCAGGACACAGCCCCAGGTCCACTGGCTCTGAAGGACAGGCATGGTGGCCTCTCAAGCTGAAGGTAGTTCTACAGTGTGAAACATGTAGGAGAGGTAGGATTCACCATAACCACAAGAGTGTCCTAAACACCTGAGCAGACACATGACGCACCCAATCTGTGTGTTCACAGTGATTTTGTTTAGTCTAATCAGTGCAAGTCCTGAAACTGTCATTTATGAATAAGTCTTGGTCTTGCTGACAACACATTGCCTCAAAAACCTTCAACCAATCCCCTTTTGTTGAAACAGAGTGAGTCTACACAGCTCTCCTTGGCCCTTCTCCTGTTGAACAGACCATGGGGCCAGCAAGATTGATCCATGTTACCTGGTCCCAAACCTGGTGATCTGAACTTTATTCAGGGAAGCGGACCCGATGGATATGGAAAAGTGACATCTGTCCTCTGCGGGCACCTTTGCACCATGTGTGTGCACACCATATATTCTGTGTCTCTCTTTCTCTCCAAAACGAATAAAAACGAAGAAACTGTGAAAACAGGCTTCCAACAATGCAGTGAGAGCAGAGATGGACCAGGGCTGCGGAGGGAAGGCTCTGGGACTGACGTGAAGGACAGCAATGTTCCTTCAAGGTATTTTCACACGGGCTCAGAGAAGAGCATTATGCACTTCATTGCTGCACGCATTCTCTTAACAGTGAGTGAATATTTTTACTGCCTCTAGGTTCAGTGAAGCAGTTTCAATCCAGGTTAGCATATAGGATACCAGAGGGAGAATTGAAATTTCAATGGAAATGTTTTCATGTAAGACACACAGTTTCCCTTCAGGGACTAGAGAGTTAACACAGACCACACATCTCTCATCCCCAAGACTCAGGATAATCATTGGAATAAAGCACGACATAGACATCACCTTTTCCAACTTCTGGTGCCCTGATGCAGCTGTGCCTTGGTTCAGACTGACCTGGAGCACGGGGCAGTCCTGGACTTCCTTCAGGAATAGAGGGACAGTGTAGGGGACAGGACAGTTGCAGGAGAGGAGCAGGAGAAGCAGGAGCAGTGAGATCAGCCCTGACAGACCGGGAGAAGAGGACTGGAGAGACCAGAGAAGAAGACAAACAGGGGTGGAGAATCAGGGCTTGGGAACGTGGCATCAGTCTTGACCAGGTTCCAGTAACTCTCTGACATATAACTTAGCACTCTTTAAAATTACTGGAAAAATTCAAGGAGAGATATAGCTCAAGGGGTAAAGACCAACACTGTCCAACCATGGTCTCTGCTTAAATGTATGATGAGGGCATTCTCATGCAAATGAACTTCAGACTCTACAGTCAAATTCTCCTCTTTCCTGTGTGAGCTCACAGCTCCTGCTCAAACTGGGCTGAAGTCTCAGGGAAGGCAGGACTGTGTCAGAAGATGAGGATGTGGGTTCCACAGCTCTCCAAGGTGAGGGTCCCTGGTGTCACACATGGACGGCTGCCTTGGCAGCTATGACTGCAGGTGATTGACAGGACTGATGCTCTTCCTCTCCAGGTGTCCTGTCCCAGGTGCAGCTGCAGGGGTCAGAACCTGTCCTGGTGAAGCCCTTGCAGACCCTGACCCTTACCTGTGCTGTCTCTGGTTACTCCATCACTACTGGTTACTGCGGGGACTAGATCCGTCAGCCCCCAGGGAAGGGTCTGGTGTGGATAGGACGCATATGCTATGATGGTAGTATTAACTACAGCCTGTCCCTCAAGAGCCGCAGCACCATCAACAGAGACACCTCCAAGAACCAGTTCTCCCTGCAGCTGAGCTCTGTGACCCCTGAAGACACAGCCATGTATTACTGCGCCAGAGACACAGTGAGGGGCCTTCAGTCTGAGTCCAGACACAAACCTCCCTGCAGGGCGCTCACTGCCAGCAGGGGGCAATCAGCACACACTGAGCTCAGGTTTAACCAAAATAGCAGGTACAGAGAAAAACAGGATGAGTCTCAGAAAATACTGTAGAGCGTCCAACCATCATCTTGCATGATACAACCATAATAAGAAATTTTTCATGTGCCATAACACTTAAACGTGTATTTCTTTACATCACATTGGATGACAGCCTTGGTCAGCATAAGCTCCACAATGTGTGTTGATGATTTGTTTGTGTATGATGAGGCTTACTTAATTCAGCTATCACCACGTTTACAACCTTCCATTGACACATATGCTTCTCTTCCATCCTAAGAGGACTCCTGTCTTCTCTTCCCAAAGAGCCTTTTCCATCCATGCTTTTCTGTGTCCTGCTTTTCTACTAATCTTGGAAAATGTATATCAATATTTCAGTCCACATATGAGAATTCTTCCTGGAACACTTTTGAGCATATTTAAGATAATTTTCATTGGCATAGTGAGAAAATGATTGTCCAACAGGAGTCTATTTTTAGAGGCTGTGAATGGAATACATCTGTCAATCACAGGAGAGTCCAAAAGTGATGTTAATGAAGCAAAGAGTGGGAAAGATCCACATAATGATCTAAGACTGGACAACCTTTGTCTTCAGAGGTTTTGTGTGCCTGTTCAGAAATGTTTGGAGCGCTCTCTGCCGGTCAGCCTGCCCTCCTGCCCCAAATGTTCCTAGTTGTCCTGCATCTCAGGTAAATCCCACCAGCCTGCCCCAGTTCCCCCAACAGGCCAACCTAAGCAGCATCCAGGTTTCCCAGGACTTGGGTGACCCTCTAGACCATGCCCCAGGTCCCAGGTGAAGTGCATAGCCAGCATGCCACCAGCCCATCTGCTGGTCCACTGCCCTGGATACTCCCAGTCACCCTGCTTCTCAGGTAAATCCAACCAGCCCATGCCAACTCCTCCCACTGGCCAACATGAGCAGTATCCAGTCTGCTCCGGACTTGGGTGGGCCTTTGGGCCACGCCCTAGGTCCCTTTCCGCCCAACTGAGATGCTAGCAATCCAGGGAGAACACACTGCTCCTCAGAATTCAACAGAGTCCAAAGAAATCCAAAGCCAAGCTCCAGAGTACAAACGCCATACGTCTGAAGTCCTCTAAAATCATCCTATCACATGGGATAAATTCTTCACATCCAGCCCAAAGATAAGTAAACCCATTTCTACCTTTCTGCTCCTTTCAATTCTTAATCATTGTAGATTAAATTTTCCATATTACCACCCTCAATCCATATAAAACTTCAGGGACTATACCACTCACTCTCACATATCACCAAAGTGCTAAATCATAAAGTGCACTACCATACTAACATTCACCTCCTTTCTACGAAACCTGACTTAATTGATGTACTAACAGTCTAATACCCCCATCCCGGAAATAACAATGAAAACAGACAAACGTACCCAACAACAAGACAAACACTAGTAATAACTACCCAAGAGTAGTAATACCAACTAAATCACTTCAGTAAAAAATACACAGAAACTGAAAGGTCTTAAGAGAGAAAACAACAATTCCCAAATCAAAGTACAGATCCATGAGAAACAAAACCCAAGAAAACAAATCTCCCACCAAAAAATTAATCCCACAATGATAGATTCCAACAAGAAAAATTTCACAGAAAATAGACAAGAAAGCCAGACACAAGATAACGACATTCAAAGCATAATCATTACCATGATCAATACTATGAAAGAGGAAATCCAGGAAGAGTTAAATAACCGCATCAACCACATTGAATAGGAACACAACAGACACTTGGAGGATTTGAGTAACACAGTTCAAGAAATAAAAATAGGCATATAGCAGTTAAAACATTCTCGAGCAGAGTTTAAAATTGAACTAAAAGACAAGTTATCTTCAAACCAGAACTCAACAGAGAGTCTTATCAGTAGAACTAATGAAGCAGAAAATAGAATTTCAGATCTTCAAGACAACGTGGAAGTATTAACTAGATCAATGGGAGAGGTTATTAAAGCCAAAAAGATACTTGAGAGGAATATTCAAGAGCTATGGGACACCCTGAAGAAGCCAAACATGTGTATTCATGGAATACCAGAGCAAGAATCCCAAAATACCACACCTCAGGAAATTTTTCAAATTATCATAAATGAAAACTTCCCTCAACTAAAGAAGGAAAGGCCCTTCAAAATACAAGAGGCATTCCACACTCCAAACATATATGACCAAAATAGAAACTCGACATGGCTAATAATAGTAAAAATACTCCACACTCAAGACAAAGAAAAGGTGCTGAGAGCTTCAAGGAAAAAAAGTTATATTTAAAGGTAAACCTATTAAAATAACAAATGACTTCTCAATGGAAACAGTAAAAGCAAGAAAAGCTTGGAGAGAAGTACTTCAAGTATTGAATGAGCAAAAATGTCAACCCACGCTGAGATACCTGGCAAAACTATCCATCATAGGGAGAAAGAAAAGATTTCCAGCACAAGACAACTTGAAGGCTTGCATATCTACTAAACCAGGCCTTCAAAAAATGCTAGAAATGATATTTAAGCTAGAAGAAAAACAAGCATATGCAGGAGGATAGAAGGGAAGTGTAATACCACCAAACCCTAAAACCCAAATAATATACTTACAAAAGCCACTAAACATAAAAATGTCAGGAATTAAAAATAATTTCTCCATAATAACATTAAATGTCAATGGAATTAACTCACCAATCAAGAGACACGGATTACAAACTTGGATTAAAAATCACAACCCATTATTCTGTTGCCTGTAGGAAACACAACTCACCACAAAAGACAGAAACCCTAAAAATAAAAGGCTGGTCCAAAATTCTGCAAGCTAATTGAACCAGGAAACAGGAAGTGGCAGTTATTATGCTATCAGACAACGTGGACTTCAAACCAAAAAAAATCATAAGAGACACAGATGGATACTACATTTTAGTCACAGGTACAATTTATCAGGAAGACTTCACAATACTGAACATATATGCACCTAATATGGGCACCTCCACATTCATTAAGCAAAACCTACATCGTCGAAAGCAAGAAATCAATCCCCAAATGATAATTCTTGGGGATTTCAACACCACCCTCTCAACATGGAATAGATCAACGGTCAAAAACTTAACAGAGACACATTAGAACTTAATCAAACTCTTACTGAAATGTACCTTACTGATTTCTATCAAACTTTTCATCCACACACCAAAGAATACACATTTTTCTCAGCAGCACATGGAACTTTCTCCAAATTAGACCACACACTGTGTCACAAATCAAATTTCCACATATACAGGAATGTTGAAATTCTAACTTGTACCTTATCAGACCACCATGGTCTAAAGCTGGAGATCCTCAACACAACGAATAACAGAAAATACACTAACTCCTGGAAACTAAATACTGTGATGCTGAATGAGAATTGGATTCAGGAAGAAATTACAAAGGAAATTCAAGATTTCCTGGAAGTGAATGATAATGAAAATACAACTTATCAAAATCTTTGGGACACAATGAAAGCTGTCCTAAGAGGTAAGTTCATAGCCCTTAATGCCTACATCAAAAAAAATGAAAACATCACAAGGAAATAACTTAACAATGCACCTTAAAGCTTTAGAGACACTAGAGCAATCTGATCCCAAAAGCAGTAGAAGAGAGGAAATTAGTAAAATCAGGGGAGAAATATCCGAAATTGAGATAAGAAAAATGATACAGAGAATCAACCAGTTAAAAAGCTGGTTCTTTGAAAAATCAATAAGATTGATTCACCCCTAGCTAAATAAACCAAAGCAAGAGAGAGAAAACCCAAATTATCAAAATTAGAAATGAAAATGGAGATATCAGTACCAATACCCAAGAAATTCAGAGAATTATAATGTCACATTTCAAAAACTTATACTCTGTGAAATTTGACAACACAAAAGAAATGGATGAATTCCTAAGCAAGCACAACTTACCTAAATTGAATCAGGAAGTTGTGAATTATTTAAATAGTCCTATAATATATGAGGAAATCGATGAAGTAATCTGCAATCTTCCCACCAAAAAATGTCCTGAACCAGATGGATTCAGCACAGAGTTCTACCAGACATTTAAGGAACAACTAACACTAATACTCCTTAAACTTTTCCAACAAATAGCAGAGAAAAGAACACTACCAAATTATTTCTATGAAGCTAATATCGTCTTAATCCCAAAATCTAATAAAGATACACTTAAAAAAGAAAACTATAGGCCAATCTCTCTGATAAACACAGATGCAAAGAGTCTCAACAAAGTCTTAGCAAATCGGTTTCAAAAACATATTATAAAAGATCATTCATGGGGATTAAGTAGGCTTTATCCCAGGCACACAAGGTTGGTTTAACATATGCAAATCAATCAATATAATTCACCATACAAACCAGTCCAAAATCCAAGACCACATGATACTCTTGATAGATGCAGTAAAAGCTTTTGACAAGATCCAATAGCCCTTTGTGACCAAAACCCTAGAGTCAGTTGAAATGGAAGCAACCTTTATCAATATAATAAAAGCTGTATACAACAAGCCAACAGCAACGATTATACTCAATGGGGAAAATTTTGAAGCATTCCCACTTCAATCAGGAACTAAACAAGGCTGTCGACTCTTACCACTTCTTTTCAATACTGTACTTGAAGTCTTAGCAGAGGTTATCAGACAAGAAATGGAGATAAATGGGATTCAAATTGTCAAGGAAGAAGTCAAGTTATCTCTATTTACAGATGACATGATCTTATACCTGAGTAATCCCAAAAACTCCATCAGGAAACTCCTAGAAATAATACAGAAGTTCAGCAGGGTGGCAGGATACAAAATAAACATACAAAAATCAGTGGCCTTCCTTTATGCCCAGAATGAAAGGAGTGAAAAAGCCCTGAGAAAAACAATCCCATTTGCTATAGCCCCTAAAAAAATGAAATACCTCGGTATAAACCTAAGCAAGGAAGTAAGAGAACTTTACAATGAAAGCTTTAAAACCCTGAAGAAAGAAATTGCAGAAGAAACCAGAAGGTGGAAAGACCTTCCATGTTCCTGGACTGGCAGAAATAATATCATAAAAATGAACATCCTACCAAAAGAAATATACAGATTTAATGCTATACCAATCAAAATCCCAAAGCAATTCTTTAAAGAAATTGACCAAAGAAGCTCAAAATTCATATGGAAACACAAGAGACCCAGGATACCAAGAACAATCCTGAGTAGCAAAAATACAGCTGGAGGTATTGCCATACCAAAAATTAATCTATACCTCAAATCCATTGTTATAAAAAGAAGCCTGGTACTGGCTCCCAAATAGACACATTGATCAATGGATAAGGGTGGAAGACCCAGACATAAGCCCACACAACTACAGCCATTTGGTATTTGACAAAGGAGCCCAAAAAATCCAATGGAAAAAGAACAGCATCTTCAACAAATCGTGCTGACAATACTCAATGTCCATATGAAGAGGATTAAAACTTGACCCGTATTTGTCACCATGTACAAGACTTAATTCCAAATGGATCAAGGACCTCAATATAAAGCCAGAGACTATAAAAACCTTAGTTGAAAGGGTAGGGAACTCCCTCAACCTGATTGGACTAGGCCAACAGTCCCTAAACGAAAATCCAATAGCATAGTCACTGCAACCAACACTCAATAGATGGGATCTTATGAAATTAAAAAGCTTCTGTTCAGATAAAGAGATTGTAACTCGAGCACCAAGGCAACCCACAGAATTGGAGAAAATCTTCACTAACCACATGTCTGATAGAGCTTTATTATCCAGAGTGCATAAAGAATTTAGAAAACTAAACACCAAGAAAACAAATGGCCCATTTAAAAATTGAGCCTTGGAACTTAAAAAACTTTACCAGGGACGAAATTAAAATGTCTAACAAATATCTTTAAAAATGCTCCACTTCTTTAGCCATCAGGGAAATGCAAATCAAAACTTCCCTGAGATATCATCTCAACCCGGTCAGGATGACAAAAATCCACAATACAAACAGCACCAAATGCTGGAGAGGATGTGGCAAGAAGGGAACCCTCCTACATTGCTGGTGGGAATGCAGGCTTGTACAACTACTCTGGCGAGCCGTCTGGTGATTCTTAAAAAAGTTAAAGATTGAAATGCCCTATGACCCTGCTATTCCACTTTTGGGAATAACCCCCCATGTAGCAGAGGTTCACCTCGATAGCACAAGTGCAACCATGTTCATAGCAGCACTGTTACAATAGGAAAATCATGGACTCAACCCAAATGCCCAACGGTTGACGAGTGGATGAGGAAAATGTGGTACATTTATACAATGGAATACTACTCAGCTGCCAAAAATGATGAATTAATAAAATTTGCTGGGAAATGGATGGAATTAGAAAAAATTATATAGAGTGAAGTATACTAGACACAGAAAATTAAGTGCCGTATGTCTTCCCTAATAGGTGGATTCTAGTACCAAACCCACTTAGTGACACACTCAAAGATAAATCTCTGTAATACCTACAGTAATTGCAAAGATTATAATCAGGAGGGAAGTTGAAGGAGGGCCCTGAAAGAAAGAAGGAGATAAGGGCTCATGCTACAGCAGAGAAAATAGGCCACTATCAAGTACTGCAAATAAGTAATGAGACATCTGGTTAAACTCACAGACTTTCCTTCCTGGTCACTTGTAACTGATGGGCTATGATCCCTGCTATGTCCTTATCCGATCAATCTGGTAGACTAGGTTTGGAAAAGATGGATTCAGAGAATCATCTTTTGGAAAAAGGACATGGCATTGTTTGAAATAAGTAAGAAAAATAAGTAAAGTACGGGCCTAAAGCCTGTTCTCTGGGGAATGTCAAAGTAATGCCCATGGGCAGATGCTAGGAATTGCTCGGAATGTCACAGTAAGCCCCATAGGCAGGTGCTGGGAATTCCTTCCTAGGTAATTTAAGTTTTGCCTCTAGCAGAAGGAATTCTGGGAATTGAGTGTGCTTTCTACCTGTTCTTAGCTTTTTTGGGGATTAGCTTCCTGCTCTCTGTCCTAAAGAAAAAGCTTGCTTTTCACTTTAAATTAAATTGCACTAGAGATTTTATGTCTAGTCACAAACAGTAAGTAGATTTGTTAGCCAGAATGTATACACTGATTTTAAAGAAATTAGAGAGCAACTTCAAGAGTCTTAAAACATAGGTTTTACGAACTAACTCAGAAATTCTAGAAGTATGAGACTATGCTACCCATTCACTAGAACTCTAAAAGGATGTTTGATCCCTCTTTTATTAAAATTTATGCTATCATAGGAGGAATTGTTCTTTCTTTTTTTTTAAACACATACTATATTTTTTTATTCAATATTTTACTCATTTTTGCTAAGGACAAAGGCTGGTTTTGCTGTCCTTACTCCTTCCCACAGAGTCAGATGGTAAAGGGCAGACTGACATACTATATTTTTAAGAACTACATTAGTGACCTGTAACTTTTGATATGTGAATTTTTACTTTCACTGTATTTGACATCTTCTTTCAAGTTTTTCTTTTTTTTCTCTTTTTTTTAACATTTTTTATTATTACTTCCGCTCATAAAAAACTTAATAGGTACACTGGTTCTCTTCCTCCCTCCTCCTCCCCCCGACCTCCCGTTCTCCCTCCCCTCCCTCCCCATCCCCCAGTTCCTCCCCCCCCAATTCCTGGAGAATCCTTTAATGTGTATACCAGACTCTCCTCTGGGCCCCCCGCTCTGATAATGTACAAGGACCAAGTGGCATTTCCCTGAACCCTTTCCTGTGTTCCTCTTAAGCATAGGAGCACTACTGTGGCTGTCAATTCCTTGCCTCTAAGGATCTTGGTGCCTTTAGCAAATGCTAGACTTTGTGGGGTCAATAGTGTGTTGGACATTGTGCAGGGCATACAAAGTCTAATTATGATTGCTTCAGCCCTAACTCGTGTGAAGTACCTTGCATATCATTGCTCCTCCCATCCTTGTGCTCTTACACTCTTACCGCCCCCTCTTCCGCAAATTTCCCTGAACTTCAGGATGGGGAGAGATTAGGCTGGCCTAGTTCTAGGTGGTTGATATAGAGTCTCTGAAGTTCTGGATTATGGTTTGTTGATTTTCTTTTGCAGTTTTGCTGCTCCTGCAATGCCCTTCACTCCATCCTGATGGCCATTGTATGTCACCCCCTGGCCAGAGATAAAAAGCTGTTAAACTAGAGACTTGTTATAAGAGTATATTCAAAGGTAGATGTAATAAAAGTAGGAAACCACAGTGAGGGAGGGGTCAATCACCCATTTGCAAAATCGTTACTTATTATCTGCCAGACTATATGTCCTCCTCTTCTGGTGAGATCACACCTCCTCAGT
Source organism: Typhlomys cinereus (assembly GCA_023101885.1). NCBI lineage: Eukaryota > Metazoa > Chordata > Mammalia > Rodentia > Platacanthomyidae > Typhlomys > Typhlomys cinereus. The sequence continues at coordinate 693,281 of JALPQD010000658.1, forward strand.
TGTAAATGATCAAGAACGAAAAGTCTGTGAATTAACCAGATGTCTCATTACATACTTGCAGTCCTTGATGGAGGCCTATTTTCTCTGCTGTAACATGGACCCCTCTCTCCTTGTTACTGATGTGGCCCTCCTACCCCATCTCTCCTGTTCATACTCCTTGCAATTACTATATTACAGAGATTTATCATCAAGTGTCTCTAGGTGGGCTGGGGGGTTTGGTACTAGGAGAAACCTATTAGGGAGTTCATACGGTGCTTAATTTTCTGGGTCTGGGATACTTCACTCAATATAATTGTCTCTAATGACATTCATTTCCTGGCAAATTCCAATAATTCATCCTTTTTGATGGCTGAGTAGTACTCCATTGTGTAGATGTACCACAGTTTCCTTATCCACTCATCAACTGTTGGACATTTGGGTTGATTCCATGACTTTGCTATTGTAAACAGTGCTGCTATGAACATGGTCATGCTTGTACTATCGGGGTGAACCTGTGCTGCATAGGGGGTTATTCCCAAAAGTGGAATAGCAGGGTCATATGACATTTCAATCTTTAGTTTCTTTAAGAATCTCCAGACAGCTTGCCAGAGTGGCTGTATGAGCTGGCATTCCAACGAGCAATGTAGGAGAGTTCCCCTCTCTCCACATCCTATCCAGCATTTGGTGTTGCTTGTATTGTGGATTTTTGCCATCCTGACTGGGGTGAGATGATATCTCAGGGAAGTTTTGATTTGCATTTCTCTGATGGCTAAGGAAATGGAGCATTTTTTAAGATATTTGTTAGACATTTTAATTTCATCCCTGGTAAAATTTCTTTTAAGTTCCAGGGCCCATTTTTTAATTGGGCGAGTAGTTTCCTTGGTGTTTAGTTTTCTAAGTTCTTTGTGCACTCTGGACAGTAGAGCTCTATCAGATATTTGGTTAGTGAAGATTTTCTCCCATTCTGTGGGTTGCCTTTGAGCTCGTGTTGCAATCTCTTTATCTGAACAGAAGCTCTTTAATTTCAGAAGATCCCAATTGTTGAGATTTGGTAGCAGTGAATGTGCCATTGGATGTCTGTTTAGGAACTGTTGGCCTAGCCCAATCAGCTCGAGGGAGTTCCCTATCCTTTCAACTATGGGTTTTATAGTCTCTGGCTATAAAGGTCCTTGATCCATTTGGAGTTAAGTCTTGTACATGGTGACAAGTACGGGTCCAGCTTTAATCTTCTGCATGTGGAGATCCAGTTTTGCCAGCACCATTTGTTGAAGATGCTGTTCTTTTTCCATTGGATTCTTTGGGCCCCTTTGTCAAAGACCAAATGGCTGTAACTTTGTGGGCTTATATCTGGGTTCTCAATCCTTATCCATTGGTCTGTGTGTCTATTTTGGAGCCAATACCAGGCTGTTTTTACATCTATGGACTTGTAGTATAGACTTAGATTTGGTATGGTAATACCTCCAGCAGTGGTTTGTTACTCAGGATTGTCACCATGTACTTGTCTTTGCTACCCTGGGTCTTTTGTGCCTCCATATGAATTTTGAGATTGTTTGGTCAACTTCTTTGAAGAATTGCTTTGGGATTTTAGTTGGTATAGCATTGAATTTGTATATTGCCTTTGGTAGGATGGTCATTTTTACGATGTTGATTCTACCAGTCCAGGAACAAGGGAGGTCTTTCCACCTTCTGGTGTCTCCTGCAATTTCTTTCTTTAGGGTTTTAAAGTTTTCATTGTAAAGGTCTTTTACCTCTTGGTTAGGTTTATTCAAAGGTATTACATTTTTTTAGGGGCTATAGTAAATGGGATTGTTTCTCTCACGGCTTTTTCACTTCTTTCATTCTGGGCATATAGGCAGGCCTCTGATTTTTGCACATTTATTTTGTATCCTGCCACACTGCTGAACTTCTCAATTAGTTCCAGGAGCTTCCTGGTGGAGTTTTTGGGGTCACTTGGGTGTAAGATCATGTCATCTGCAAATAGGGATAGCTTGACTTCTTCATTGCTGATTGGAATCCCTCTTATGTCCCTTTCTTGTCTTATGGCTTCGGCTAAGAGTTCAAGTACAATATTGAATAGAAGTGGTGAGAGTGGACATCCTTGTCTACTTCCTGATTGAAGTGGGAATGCTTCCAATTGTTCCCCATTGAGCATAATCCTTGCTGTGGGCTTGTTGTATACTGCTTTTATTATATTGATAAAGATTCCTTCCATTCCTACTGTCTCTAGCGTTTTGATCATAAAAGGCTGTTGGATCTTGTCAAAAGCTTTTTCTGCATCCTTCGTGAGTATCATGTGGTCTTGGACTTTGGACTGGTTTACATGATCAAGTACATTTATTGATTTGTGAATGTTAAACCAACCTTGTGTGCTGGGGATAAAGCTTACTTGGTCCCCATAAATGATCTTTTTGATATGTTTTTGAATCCGATTTGCTAAGACTTTGTTGAGAATGTTTGCGTCTGTGTTCATCAGAGAGATTGGCCTATAGTTTTCTTTTTTAAGTGAATCTTTATTAGGTTTTGGGATTAGAACGATATTAGCTTCATAGAAGGAATTTGGTAGTGTTCCTTCCTTTGCTATTTGATGGAAGAGTTTAAGGAGTATTGGTGTTATTAACTCCTTAAATGTCTGGTAGAACTCTGTGCTGAATCCATCTGGTTCAGGACATTTTTTGGTGGGAATTTTCGAGATTACTTCCTCAATTTCCTTATATGTTATTGGACTATTTAAATAATTCACAACTTCCTGATTCAATTTAGGTAAGTTGTGTTTACTTAGAAATTCATCCAATCTCTTTTGTGTTGTCAAACTTCACAGGGTATAAGTTTTTGAAATATGATGTTATAATTCTCTGGATTTCTTGGGTATCAGTAGTGATAACTCCATGTTCATTTCTAATTTTGTTAATTTGGGTTTTCTCTCTCTTGCTTTTGGTTAGTTTAACTAGGGGTGTATCAATCTTATTGATTTTTTCAAAGAACCAGCTTTTTGACTGGTTGATTTTTTTCTATCATTTTCTTAATCTCGATTTCAGGTATTTCTCCCCTTATATTGCTAATCTCCTCTCTTCTACTACTTTTGGGATCAGATTGCTCTAGTTTCTCTAAAACTTAAAGCTGCATTGTTAAGTTGTTTATTTCTTTTTTTTTTAAGAGTTTGTTTTTTTGTTGCTTTTTAAAATTTTTTTCTTTTTTTCTTTATTATTTATTTAATTGTGCATGTATGCATGTGTGTGTATGTATGCATGTGTGTGTAGAACCACGGTCGCCCCCTCTTCCGCTCGGCGTCTGTACGTGGGGTCTAGGATTCGAACTTAGGACCTTCCGCCAGCAAGGCAGAGGCTTAACCCCTGAGCCACCTCTCCAGCCCCAAGTTTATTTCTGATGTTTCCATTTTTTTTTATGTAGGCATTAAGAGCTATGAACTTACCTCTTAGGACAGCTTTCATTGTGTCCTAGAGATTTTGGTAAGTTGTATTTTCATTATCGTTCACTTTCAGGAAATCTTGAATTTCCCTTTTAATTTCTTCCTGCATCCAGTTCTCATTCAGCATCATATTGTTAAGTTTCCAGGAGTTAGTGTATTTTCTCTTGTTTGTTGTGTTGTGTATGTCCAGCTTTAGGCCATGGTGGTCTGATAGGGCACAGGTTACAATTTCAACTTTTTTGTATATATGTAGATTAATTTTGTGGCCCAGTATGTGATCTATTTTGGAGAAAGTTCCATGTGTTGCTGAGAAAAATGTGTGTTCTTTCATGCGTGGGTGAAAAGTTTGATAGAGATCTGTAAGGTCCATTTCTTTAAGGGTTTGATTAAGTTCCAAAGTGTCTCTGTTAAGCTTTTGACCTGTTGATCTATCCCATTTTGAGAGGGTGGTGTTGAAGTCCCCAGGAATTATCGTTTGGGGGTTGATTTCTTGCTTTAGATGCAGTAGGGTTTTCTTAAGAAATGTGGAGGGGCCCGTATTGGGTGCATAAATGTTCAGTACTGTGAAGTCTTCCTGGTGAATTGTACCTGTGACTAAAATGTAGTATCCATCTGTGTCTCTTATGATTTTTCTTTGGTTTGAAGTCCACTTTGTCTGAAAGCAGAATTGCTACCCCTGCCTGTTTCCTGGTTCCATTAGTTTGCAAGATTTTGGACCAGCCTTTCATTTTTAGGATGTGCCTATCTTTTGTGGTGAGATGAGTTTCCTGAAGGCAGCAGATTGTTGGATTGTGGTTTTAATCCAATTTTGTAATCTGTGTCTCTTAATCGGTTAGTTAATACCACTGACATTTAATGTTATAATGGAGAAATTATTTTTAATTCTGGACATTTTTTATATTTAATAGATTTTGTAAGCGTGTTGTTTGATATTTATGTTTTGGTGGTATTATATTTCCCTTCTGTCCTCCTGGATAGGCTTGTTCTTTTCTTCAAGCTTGAGTATCATTTAGAGCATTTTTTTTTGAATGCCTGGTTTGATAGACATGTATCCCTTCAAGTTGTCTTTGTGCTGGAAAACTTTTCTTTCTCCCTCAATTATGACAGATAGTTTTGCAGGGTAGATCAGTCTGGGTTGGCATTTTTGCTTTTTTAATACTTGAAGTATGTCTCTCCAAGCTCTTGTTGCTTTTACTGTTTCCATTGAGTAGTCATTTGTTATTCTAATAGGTTTACCTTTAAAAGTGACTTGCTTTCTCTTGAAGCTCTCAGCACCTTTTCTTTGTCTTGAATGTGGAGTGTTTTGACTATTATTTGCTGTGGCGATTTTCTATTTTGGTCATATCTGTTTGGAGTGTGAAATGCCTCTTGTATTTTGATAGGCCTCTCATTCTTTAGTTGTGGGAAGTTTTCATTTACGATGAATTGAAATATTTCCTCAGGTGTGGTATTTTGGGATTCTTGCTCTGGTATTCCATGAATGCACATGTTAGGCTTCTTCAGGGTGTCCCATATCTCTTGAATGTTCCTCTCCAGTATCTTTTTGGCTTTCACAATCTCTTCCATTGAGCTGGTTAATTCTCCCACTTTGTCTTCAAGATCTGAAATTCTATTTTCTGCATCATTTGTTCTGTTGATAAGACTCTTTGTTGAGTTTTGGGTTGAAGATAACTTGTCTTTTTGTTCAATTTTAAACTCTGCCTGAGACTGTTTTAACTGCTCTATGCCTAGTTTTGTTTCTTGAACTGTTTTTCTCAACTCCTCCAAGTGCCTGTTGTGTTCCTGTTCAAAGTGGTTAATACGGTTATTTAACTCTTCTTGGATTTCCTCTTTCATAGTATTAATCATGGTAATGATCTACTCTGAAAGTTGTTATGTTGGGTCTGGCTTTCATGGCTGTTTTCTGTGAATTTGCTCTGGTCTGAATCCATCATTATGTGATTAATTCTTTTGGTGGGAGATTGGTCTTATTGGGTTTTGTTTCTTATGGATTTGGACTTTGATTTGGGCATTGTTGTTTTGTTTTTAGGACCTTTCAGTTTCTGTGTGTTTTTCACTGAACTGATGTAGTTGGTATTGTTACCCTTGCCAGGTATTACTAGTGCTTGCCTTGGATTGGGTTTGTTTTTGTATTGTTATTGTTATATCCTAGATGAGGCTATTAGGCTGTGAGTATGTCAGTTGTCAGGTTAAGTAACCAGGGGGTGAATATTAGTATGGTAGTGCAATTTTACGATTTAATATCTTGGTGATATGTGAGAGTGAGTGGTGTACTCCCTGGAGTTGTATGTTTTTTGGGTGGCTGTATGAAGAAGTTGATCTACAGCAATTGATACTAGAAATGATCAGTAAGGTAAAAAAAAAAAAAGTTTACTTATCTTTGGGATGTATGTGAAGAATCTCGCCCACTTGATATAATGATTGTAGTGGATTCCAGATGTATGGCCTGTGTTCCCTTTGTTCCTCAGAGTTTTGCTTGAGTTTCCTTTGGACTCCATTGAATTCTGAGTAGCAGTGTGTCTTCCGTGGACCACGTGCGTAGGTGCCCGGTGGGCTGGAGAGGCAGATGGTCTGATGTTGATGGCAGAATTCTTCACCTGGGACCTGGTGGGGTGGCGGAGGCGCGCGGGGGTGGGAGGATGCGAGGGGCTGGGGTCCGGGGCGGGGCCCAGGCAAAGCCGGAGTCCGCCTGGGTGCTCACTGGGAGTCATGAAGGGGCTGGGCTGAGACGGGGCTCTCTCACTCACTCACCTAGGAATTGTTCTTTCAATAATTACATTGCTTAAGTGTTTCTTTCAGCACATCTCTCAGCAACACTCCATCGACAAGACCACACTACAAGCACTTATGGCCCTTGAACATCTAAGCCATGGCCCTCCTAGAGACATGATTCAAGCTTGGAATGCAGAGATTTGTGAGGCCTTGGTCTAATCTACTATCCACATATCCTGACATGCCCTCCAGGGGAGACGTCTTCCCAGGGCTGCCGGCCAATGATGGGTAAGATCCTGTAAGGCAGGAAGACCTAAGCCAGACACTAGTCCATTATGCTGGACGCTCTCTAAGGCGGGGTCAACAAGGTCAGAGCAAAGAACTCTGGCTCCCCCTGGCTGTCAAAAAGGATGGATGTGTAGGAGGAACAGACCAAGCAGGCCTGTATAGTCAGAGCTGCCTGCAACTTTCCCAAGCTAGAACCTGCGGCCATGCCTGGCGCTGATGTCAACCCACTTACTGAGAGGACCAACCCGGACAGGACAACAGCAAAAGCTCACGCTGGGACTTACGGGATGCTGGGCACACGTACAGTTAATTGTAATGAAAAACATGTTCCTTACTGAAATGAAGAAGAGCTCAATCCTCCTCTGTGTATTTTAAAATGAAGTCTCTGTTAAAACAATGACAACTATGTGGGCTCAGCCCCATGGCTATTTGGTGGAGCATTTCAGATTGGCTGGGTTTGGAAATACTGGGAGAATGGTTCTGTCAAGGGCCTTTACCCTCAAGCAATGGGTTAGGTTCTTGAAAAAAATGTCTATCCTGAGGGTGATTTCTGCTGACTAGGAGAACACGGGTCTGTTTGCAGGTGCAACATTTTTCCCCCAAAATTTTCTAATATAAAAGCTGTCACAACGTTTCAATAAAGTGAGTCCAGATACACAGCTAGAGAGTTGTGTGTTTCTGTTCTCTACCTGGTCCGGGGGAACCCTGGTTTCTAGGCCACAGCTCTGGCGTGTGGCAGATCTCACCAGAAAGAGAGGGCATACAGTCTGGCAGATAGAAGGTAACCATTTTGCATATGGGAGACTGATCCCCCCCACCAAGGTCTCCTACTCTTATTCCATCTATCTTTGAATCTACTCTTACAATAATACTCTATTTTAACAGTCTTTTATCTCTAGCCAGGATGTGACATCCAATACGCATCAGGATGGAGCAGCAAAACTGAAATTAAAATCAACAAACCATAAAATATCAGAACTCTATATCAATCACCTGGAACCAGGCCAGTCTATTCTCTCCCCATCCTAAAGCTCAGGGAAATTCGCTGAAGAGGGGGCGATAAGATTGTAAGAGCCTAAAGATGAGGAGGAGCAATGATGTGCAAGATAAGAAAGTTTGACATACACATTAAAAGATGCTCCAGGGATGGGGGGAGGAGGCACTGGGAGATAGGGAGGGAGGGGGGAAAGGAAGGGGAAAAGTGGGGAGAGAGCTAGGGGGTCCAGGAAGGGGTGGAAGGAGGGAGGGGAACGGGGTACCTATTAAGTTTGTATGAGTGGAAATAAAAAATAAAAAAGAACTACAGATTACAGTACATACCTTAAAACCTGAGCCAGCCATAGCAGAGATATGTCCAAGACCATCTGTCATTAACACTGAGGAGCCTGAGGACAAAACAAGACTGCAGGAGAGGAGACTTCAGTGTGAATCCAGACACAACCCTGACTGCGGGGAGCTCAGGACCAGCAGGGGGCGCTCAGCACTGCAGGACTGGCCCAGCCTTGACCAGGAGCAGAGTGTGGTGGGGATGAGGGTTTGGGTCTGTGGTTTCCTCTTCCTGCCAGGAACCAGTCAGAGATCCCGGCTCCTGTCAGATTCTAGTGACCTTGTTTTAATCTGTGGTACATTTTTCATCTCAGGACACAGGTTTTTATTATTTACTCACATCCCAGGGGCTGCATGTGGAACAAGCCTTGTGGATCTCCTTAAGCAGGTTTGTGCTCAGGGAATTTCCAGACACGTGCAAATATGTCTTCTTACTCATTCAAGCACTCTCCATTTCCAGGTGTCATCGACCTTTTCTATGGACAATTGAGACCCATGATTTCCTTGTATTGAGCTTCTGGTTGCTGGTTTAGTTTCCTAAAGTGTCCTCAAGGACAGTCCCATGTGTACTGTGAGACACTTGGGTTATGTCTGGCATGTGGGGCAGAGAAGCGATGTTGGCTGTGGAGCTGCCCCACTTGGCAGCAGGCGACACAGGATGAGCACCAGGACCCACGGGTGAGGCTTAACATGGGTAGAGGAAGTGGAGATTTCTGAATATTTTCTAGCTACAGTGGGGGAAAGGGGCGAAAGGTAGAAGCAGTTCTGAATACACAAGAGAAAATCTTCTGAGATGATTTTGGAAAATAATGTCTCTAGTGAAGGCGTGTGTAGTTGCTGAGAAGCAGTACTTATCTGCCATAACTGGGCACCAGCACTGACTGCAGAGTGTGAGGCACAGACACTGATGTATGAGCACAGGAGTTTGAGTGCATCGTTCACTTAGAGAGGCAGGAAGCTGGACTCTGTTATTTCCTCCTCTGGTTTTGTCAGCAAATCATTATGCAAGATTTCCTCTCAATGTTAAGTGTTTGATTTCATCTCACAAATAGTAGGTTTTGTGGTTCTTCACAATGCCTGTGTATACAACAGTTCTGTCTGTAGAGCCCACATGGAGGAAGGACAGAACCAGCTTCTGAATGTTGTCCCCAGACATCTGCATGCTCCCAGCTGATCTCTCCTTTCCTGTCCAATGAATCAATTCAATTAATTAATTAATTAATTAACATTGGACAAAATAGATGTATACTTTCCAGGTTACATGGAAGGGCAGAAAGCAGGGTTAGAATTTTACACCTTGGGGGTCCTAGGATACCATGGCCGTCCATACAGTTTCAAGGGTGAGAACGAGGTCCTCCCCATAGCATCAAGAGTAAGAATGTGGTGCTTCCTGAAACTTCAAGGCTGAGAACATGGTGCTTCCTATACCTTCAAGAGGGAGAGGGCAGCCAGGGCTTCGGGAAGATGGAAGCTGGCAGCTCAAGGCTCAGAGGAATCTGCAACAGGTTCTGAAGGCATGGTATACATTCAAACCCTTATTCCCATCATGTTGTGAAGGATTCAGGTCATGAGCCATCCTTGGACACATTGGCTTGGGGAGACTCAAGGTGGAAGACTCTCTGCAGCAGGAATTCTTAGAGTCAGAACTACACAGACACTGGCTTCCTGGTCACATGCTGGATCAGAGCAGCTGGCCACGTTGGCAGTCCAGAGCTGCAGTCTGCTCACGGGTGTGTGTCCTGTCCACTCTGCTCATATTTCTCCAACAGTCCTGACTTTGTTTTCTACATTTACGAAAACCAAACAAGTATGTGCAGAAATACTTCTTGACACTTTCAATGCTGTAACACTAAAGTTTTATGAGTCACAACGTTGAAGACATGACAGGGCTCAGTACTGAATTTCACAGCTGCCCCTTCTCGTCTGTCAAATGATTCCTTAGATCAACAGGAGGCAATGAAGCCTCCATTCACCATCGTGGCCTAAAAAATTAGAATGATTGAAAATATTTGGGTGTCACATGTTCATTTCAAACTTCTCATCTCTATTTCTTAAGACATGTAGATGTACTAAGACTGCTCTATTTGTCCTGTAGTACACAGCAAGCTAGCTTCAGGATCTCCTGCAGAGCCAAGGACCTGACAAGCTGCCATGCTGCATGATCCTCTTCCCAAGAGAAAAGTTCCTCCTTAGAAAATTCCTAGCATGTCTGCATCAGTATGGAAGGTATTGGGTCAGGGGGGACCCAGGATGAAGGCCCTCACTGATTGCTAGCATCAGACCCTTGAAGTATTGATGTCAAACCATCCTATTCCTTCTACAATAAACAGAATTCATATTCTGTAAAAGTGAGCAGATATCCTAAGAGAATATGTAGCTTGTCTGATGGGGAGTATGTGGCTTGAAGATGTTGGTGCCTGGGGGCACGCAGGGAGAGACATGCCATGACTCAGAGGCACAGATAGACTACTCTGTGCTCACAGCCTCTGCTGCATGCTCAGAGCAGGAGACCAGAGCCTCAGGTAAGGTCTGCAGAGTCTCCTGGGTCCTGGGCAGCAGAGGAGAAGTCGGGATGGGGCTTGTTTTCCCCACACAGCAGGGGTCAGCAGCTCTTCATCACTGGCCAGCATGATCTAAAACATGTGTGTTAGCATAAGTGCATGCATATTAACGTGTGCTTGTGTGAGGACTGATCACCATCTAGCCCAGAGCCCATCCTTTCAGCACAGGAATTTCAGGGCCCTGACTTTCTGCTGTGACTTTGCTGGACCACCCTTGTTAGATTCCACACAGGCCCAAGGCTGCCATCTTCACTTCTGAGAAGCCCATGTCTCAGTGTGTCCAGTCTTGCCAAGGCTGTGATGAACTCTGTTCTGTCAACACACCTGCTGTTTCCTTCAAACAGAGCAGTTTTTACAACCAACAGGTCAAATTCCACAGGTTACCATGTCAGCTGGATTCCCCTAAGGCTACATTGAAAGCACAGATCAGCATGAAGGTTTCTTAAGAGTTGGCACAGATAGACTCATAGCAAGGGAGGAATGCAGGACGGGGAGGGACCTATCCAAACACAGATGTCACCTCTGCTCATCTCAGCAGGAGACTCAGGCTGGACAGAGCCTGTGGAAGATGAATGCTCCAGCTCCTCTCCTGGATTCTGCTCTAGGTCTGTCTCCCACCTGCTCACATGGCAGGTCTTGCACCTGCACTGGGTGGGCTGTGAGTCCAGGTCAGTGTGTGAGGAGTGAATGGGGTCCATGGGTGAGATGCATGAGATGGCTCAGGACCACCTGCTGCTCTCAGCATGTGCTTCCTCTCACAGCCTGGAGTGATGAGGCAATAGTCATGCCTCTACCCCATGGAAGAACAAGGTGACATTTCTTTAGGAAAACAGAACGTTGAGAACAAGAGAGAACCAGAACCAGAATTCTCCAGAACCGGAGAGGTGCGGCCATGCATGAATGTGCCGCCAATGACCTGCAGACCAAGAGCCCTTTTATTCAGACTCACAGGTCAGGAATGTCAGGGCCCTGATGTCCATCACCATCCAAGGAAGAACATTGTTGGGCCATCTGCACCCTCCCCAATCATAAAGACAGAGCTGACTGCTCACATGCAAATTCATATTCACACTCTAAGTTAAATCTCTCTCCTGGGCTGTGGGAACTCACAGCTCTCTCACACTGAGCTGAGATCTCTGGAGAAGAAGGGTGTGGCACAGAAGATGAGGCTGTTTGTTCTTCTCCTGTGCCTGGCGACAGCTCCCCAAGGTGAGGATCAGCATTTCACACGTGTCCATGGAGAGGCTGTGACTGCAGGTGACTGACAGGAGCTGATTCTTCTCACCCACAGGTGTCCTGTCACAGGTGCAGCTGCAGGAGTCAGGACCCGGCCTGGTGAAGCCCTCGCAGACACTGTCCCTCACCTGCACTGTCTCTGGATTCTCTTTAACGGACTATCATATGCACTGGATCCGCCAGCCTCCAGGAAAGGGTCTGGAGTGGATTGCTGTAATATGGAATAGTGGAGGCACACGTTATAACTCAGCCCTCACATCACGAGTCAGCATCAGCAGGGACACCTCCAAGAAGCAAGTTTTCTTGACACTGAACAGTCTGCAACCTGAGGACACAGCCATATATTACTGTGTGAGAGACACAGTGAGGGACTTGCAATGTGAACCTGGACTCAAACCTCACTGCAGGGGCACGTGGGACCAGCAGGGGGCGCTGGGTGTCTGTATGGCCCCCAAAGACCAGAGGAGACCTCAAAGTTCAAGACTCTGTCCCCTGGGCCCAGGTAGTTCATCTGTAAGGCTGGTTGATGTTGGAATCTGTGGTTTCCTCTGTAGTCAGGAAATTCCCTTAAGATCTATTACTGTTATATTCTATGAAAAATACCACTTGCTTATTTTCTAAAACACGTTTCTGTGGAGCGTCTAAGCTATGCATTTTCCAGTTTTTGCTTCAGACTGAGCTGCACATAAAAATAAAGTTTTCCATCTATTTTTTCAGGAGTCTGAGGCTCTGAAGCTTGGCCAGCAGATCTTCAGTAAGGAGGCACAGGAAATCCTGTGATCTACAACTCATTTTCTTCATCATAGCAGACATGAAGGACAGCCAGGATTTCCCTGGCTTAGGTGAGAAACTTATGTCCACCACTTCAGGCATTAAGCAGGAGAATGTTTCCAGATAGAACACAGGTAATCTTTGTCTTCCATAGATTCCTCATTTGGAAACTTCAACGATGGCAAAAAAAAAAGTGTTTGAACCCACAGTCCAAAATGCTGATTCCATGGCAGGCAACCTCGTGACCTCCTCCTGTGGAAGTCAGACGACCAGTGTGCCCATCCCAACTGACCTCCTCCTGGGGAAGGACAATGACCAGTGTGCTCATCCTGACTGACCTCAACCACACTCCTGCCTCCAGCTCTAATCAAACAGTTGCTAGCTGAGGGCTGTGTTTGTCAGTGTTGTGAACTTGCTGATGGTTTGGTTCCTTCCTGTGGCTCTTAAGAACACTCCTGTGAAACTCTTTGTGGCTGTTGATGATAAGAGGCTGCATTCATCCTGCAAGTGAGCTGGAGGACTGCCATTTGAAGGAATACCAAGTATAGGCTGGTGATGGATCCACAGTTTAAGGCACTTATAAAAGGAAATGGGAATCTACTGATCTGTCTTTGAACACACTCTAGAATTCTCACAACAGAACATATTGTGTATGCAAAAGCTTTGGAAACAAACTGACTACAGTATTTGAACCTAAGATCAGGACAGGACATGCTACAAAGTCAACAGCTCTGTGTGAGGCCAAAAGTCAGAGAGACTCAGGTCTTTGCCCAGTATCAGCTGAGCATCAGCCCTGCACACACAGGATGATCAGAGAGAGCCTGCAGGAAGATTCTGGACACAGGAAGATTCTGGGCAGTTTCTCAGTAACTCTCAAGTATTATAAGAGCAAGAACGGTCTAGAAGAACAGTTTTGTGGTATGAACTAATTTGTTCTCCTAGGATATTGGCCAACAAGCTTCTAAAAGAGGATGTATTAAAGGATGTTTTAAAACACTGTTTGGATAGAATGAATACCTGTAATCCCAGTTACTGGAAAATGCATCGGAGAATAATACAGTATAAAATTCATGAAAAGAGAAGGAAAGCTCTAAGAAAGCCTTTTTGGTCATTCTTTCAAAGAGATGGATCAGTGAGAGTCTGGAAAATATGAGCCAGGTCATTAAACACATATTGTTTGTGATGACCAACACATGTCAGTGAACACACCTGCAAGATTTGGAGGTTCCTCAAATAATTACAAATATAAGATCCATGTGTTTTCTCAGCAGCACATGGAACTTTCTCCAAAATAGATCACATATTGGGCCACAAAACGAATCTACGCATATACAAAAAAGTTGAAATTCTAACCTGTGCACTGTCAGACCACCATGGCCTAAAGTTGGACATCCATAACACATCAAACAAGAGAAAATACACTAACTCCTGGAAACTTAAAAATATGATGCCGAATGAAAACTGGATTCAGATAGAAATTAAAAAGGAAACTCAAGATTTCCTGAAAGTGAATGATAATGAAAATACAACTTACCAAAATCTCTGGGACACAATGAAAGCTGTTCTAAGAGGTAAGTTCATAGCTCTTAATGCCTACATCAAAAAAATGGAAACATCAGAAATAAATAACTTAACAATCCAGCTTAAAGCTTTAGAGAAACTAGAGCAATCTGATTCCAAAAGTAGTAGAAGAGAGGAGATTAGCAATATAAGGGGAGAAATACCTGAAATCGAGATTAAGAAAATGATAGAAAAAGTCAACCAGTCAAAAAGATGGTTCTTTGAAAAAATCAATAAGATTGATACACCCCTAGCTAAATTAACCAAAAGCAGGAGAGAGAAAACCCAAATTAACAAATTAGAAATGAATATGGAGTTATCACTACTGATACCCAAGAAATCCAAAGAATTATAACATCATATTTCAAAAACTTATACCCTGTGAAGTTTGACAACACAAAATAGATTGGATGAATTTCTAAGTAAACACAACTTACCTAAATTGAATCCGCAATCTGTGAATTATTTAAATAGTCCTATAACATATAAGGAAATTGAGGAAGTAATCTCGAAAATTCCCACCAAACAATGTCCTGGACCAGATGGATTCAGCACAGAGTTCTACCAGACATTTAAGGAGTTAATAACACCAATACTCCTTAAACTGTTCCATCAAATAGCAAAGGAAGGAACACTTCCAAATTCCTTCTATGAAGCTAATATCGTCTTAATCCCAAAACCTAATAAAGACTCACTTACAAAAGAAAACTATAGGCCGATCTCTCTGATGAACACAGACGCAAAGATTCTCAACAAAGTCTTAGCAAATCGGATTAAAAAACATATTAAAAAGATCATTCACGGGGACCAAGTAGGCTTCATCCCCGGCACACAAGGTTGGTTCAACATACGAAAATCAATAAATGTAATTCATCGTGTAAACCAGTCCAAAGTCCAAGACCACATAATATTCTCGATAGATGCAGAAAAAGCTTTTGACAAGATCCAACAGCCTTTTATGATCAAAATGCTAGAGACAGTAGGAATGGAAGGAACCTTTATCAATATAATAAAAGCTGTATACAACAAGCCCACAGCAAGGATTATGCTCAATGGGGAACAATTGGAAGCATTCCCACTTCAATCAGGAAGTAGACAAGGATGTCCACTCTCACCACTTCTATTCAATATTGTACTTGAAGTCTTAGCCGAAGCCATAAGACAAGAAAGGGACATAAGAGGGATTCCAATCGGCAATGAAGAAGTCATCCCTATTTGCAGATGACATGATCTTATACCTGAGTGATCCCAAAAACTCCACCAGGAAGCTCCTGGAACTAATTGAGAAGTTCAGCAGGGTGGCAGGATACAAAATAAATGTGCAAAAATCAAAGGCCTTCCTATATGCCCAGAATGAAAGAAGTGAAAAAGCCTTGAGAGAAACAATCCCAATTACTATAGCCCCTAAAAAAATGAAATACCTTGCTATAAACCTAACCAAGGAGGTAAAAGAACTTACAATGAAAACTTTAAAACCCTAAAGAAAGAAATTGCAGAAGACACCAGAAGGTGGAAAGACCTCGCATGTTCCTGGATTGGCAGAATCAACATCGTAAAAATGACCATCCTACCAAAGGCAATATACAAATTCAATGCTATACCAATTAAAATCCCAAAGCAATTCTTCAAAGAAGTTGACCAAACAATCTCAAAATTCATATGAAGGCACAAAAGACTCAGGATAGCAAAGACAATCCTGAGTAACAAAAACACTGCTGGAGATATAACCATACCAAACCTTAGTCTATACTACAAATCCATAGTTATAAAAACAGCCTGGTACTGGCTCCAAAATAGACACACAGATCAATGAATAAGGACTGAAGACCCAGATATAAGCCCACAAAATTACAGCCACTTGGTCTTTGACAAAGGGGCACAAAAAATCCAATAGAAAAAGAACAGCATCTTCAACAAATGGTGCTTGCAAAACTGGATCTCCACATGCAGAAGATTAAAGCTGGACCTGTACTTGTCACCATGTACAAGACTTAATTCCAAATGGATCAAGGACCTTGATATAAGGCCAGAGACTATAAAACCCATAGTTGAAAGGATAGGAAACTCCCTCGAGCTGATTGGGCTAGGCCAACATTTCCTAAACAGACATCCAATGGCACACTCACTGCTACCAACTCTCAACAGTTAGTATCTTGTGAAATAAAAGAGCTTCTGTTCAGATAAAGAGATTGTTACACGAGCTCAAAGGCAATCCACAGAATGGGAGAAAATCTTCACTAGCCACATATCTGATAGAGCTCTACTGTCCAGAGTGCACAAAGAACCTAGAAAACTTAACACCAAGGAAATTGGTGGCTCAATTAAAAAATGGGTCCTGGAACTTAAAAGAAATTTTACCAGGGATAAAATTAAAATGTCTAACAAATATCTTAAAGAATGCTCCACTCTTTTAGCCATCAGGGAAATGCAAATCAAAACTTCCCTGAGATATCATCTCACCCCAGTCAGGATGGCAAAAATCCACAACACAAACAACAACAAATGCTGGAGAGGATGTGGAGAGAGGGGAACTCTGCTACATTGCTGGTGGGAATGCCAGCTCATACAGCCACTCTGGCAAGCTGTCTGGAGATTCTTAAAGAAATTAAAGATTGAAATGCCATATGACCCTGCTTTTGGGAATAACCCCCCATGCAGCAGAGGTTCACCTCGATAGTACAAGCACGACCATGTTCATAGCAGCACTGTTTACAATAGCAAAGTCATGGAATCAACCCAAATGTCCAACAGTTGATGAGTGGATAAGGAAACTGTGGTACATCAATACAATGGAGTACTACTCAGCCATCAAAAATGACGAATTACTGGAATTTGCCGGAAATGGATGTCATTAGAAACAATTATATTAAGTGAAGTATCCCAAATCCAGAAAATTAAGTGCCTGTGTGAACTCCTTAATAGGTGGCTCCTTGTATTAAACCCACCCAGCCCACCTAGAGAAACTCATAAGTAAATCTATGTATTACCTACAGTAATTGCAAGGATTATGAAGAGGAGGGATTGGGTTGGAGGGCCACACCAGAAAAAAGGAGAGAAGTGACCATGTTACAGTAGAGAAAATAGGCCTCCATCAAGGACTGCAAGTAAGTAATGTGACACCTGGTTAAGTTCACAGACGTTCGTTCCTGATCATTTACAGCTAAGGGGGTATGATCTCACCAGAAGGGGAGGGCATATAGTCTGGCAGATAAAAAGTAACCTTTTTGCAAATGGGTGATTGACCCTTCCCTCAGTGAGGTTTCCTACTTTTATTACATCTACTCTTGAATGTGCTTTTATAATAAGACTTCAGTTTAACAGCTTTTTGTCTCTGGTCAGGGGGTGACATACAGTGCCCAGCAGGATGGAGTGAAGGGCATTGCAGGAGCAGCAAAACTGCAAAAGAATATCAACAAACCACAATCCAGAACTTCAGAGACTCTATATCAACCCCCTAGAACTAGGCCAGCCTAATCTCTCCCCATCCTGAAGCTGAGGGAAATTTGCGGAAGGGGGGGCGGTAAGAGTGTAAGAGCAAAAGGATGGGAGGAGCAATGATTTGCAAGATACTCCACACAAGTTAGGGCCGAAGTAATCATAATTGGACATTGCATGCACTGCGCAATGTCCAACACACTATTGACCTCACAGAGTCTAGCATCTGCTAAAGGCACCAAGATCCTTGGAGGGAAGGAATTGGCAGCCACAGTAGTGTTCCTATGCTTAAGGGGAACATGGGAAAGAGTTCAGGGAAATGTCACTGGGTCCTTGTAAGTCATCAGAGAGGAGGGCCCAGAGGAGAGTCAGGGATGCACAAGAAAGGACTCTCTGGGAAATGGGGTGGGAAGCACTGGGGGATGGGGAGGGAGGGGTGAGGGGAGGGGGAGCAGGGGGTTCCGGGGGAGGAGGAGGGAGGGAGGGAACCGGTGTACCTATTAAGTTTGTATGAGCAGAAATAATAATAAAAATGTTAAAAAATAAGTTCCATGTGATCAGCATTCTTTCTTTTGAGAAATTTTATTTTGGATTATGATTGCCCAATTATACCTCCCTGTCCATGTAGGCAGGAGAGTTCACACTAAAGCTGGCACTGAGGGAACTGGCCACACCATATCCACAGAATTGCCAAGAAGGAGACAATCCTTACTTGCTAGAGCAGTATGTGTGGCCAAGTGTACCAAAGATACAATCGTCCTCAATCAGCTCCTTCCCACTTCCTCCACTGTGAAAACACTGGTTCCCCTCACATCAGGCTGGGTCTTTGCCATCAACTAGACAATCTTCTTCAGGCTCACTCAGCTGTTATCTCCACTACCAATTCTCTGAAAATTTCTCCATAGCTGGAACCTTCAAGAAGATATCTGTATCCAACTCTGACATTTCACCCTTTGTCACCTGCCACAAAACATATCACATTTATACTGTAACCTTTCCATACAAGTCCCACAGGAGTTACACTTATCTTTGGAAATAACATACATTTAACCTTATTTAATCAAAAAGTCTAAAATTAGAAGTTTTCGAAATTCAGTTTCAAAATATTAATCTATACTCCACACAAGTTAGGGCTGAAGTAATCATAATAACACTATGCATGACCTGCACCCTGACCAACATATCATTGACCCCTCAAAGCCTAGCATGAATCACAGGCACTAGGATCCTTAGAGGCAAGGGATTAACAGCCACAATAGTGTTCCTATACTAAAGGGGAACACAAGAAAGGGCTCTAGGCAATGCTACTGAGTCCTTACACCTCATCAGAGAGGGGACCCAGAGGGAAGTTTGACATGCACACTAAAGGATGCTCCAGGACTGGGGAGGGGGCAATGGGAGAAAGGGAAGGAGGGGGAAAGGAAGGGGAAAAGGAGGAAGGGAACAAGAGGATCCAGGAAGGAGTGGAAGGAGGGAGGGGAATGGGGTACCTATCATGTTTGTATGAGTGGAAAAAATAAAAAAAATTAATCTTTAAATTTTGAATTTTTTAAAACTTGGAATTGAAGGTATTTTTTAAAAAGTTTGAAATCACCTAATACAGACATGCTAAATGAAATCAAAATGAATATACTTCAGTACCAAAATCACATAAAATGGAAAATAATGATTGAAAATAAAATGTTAAATAGGATAAGACAAGAAACTACCAAGTTAAGATTAAAGTCCAGCAAGTCAAATGTGATATATCCATTTTTGTTGCTCTAATGTTATATATTCTTGGTGGTTCAAAGATACTGGGCAAGTCCAGTCCCTCTTTGTAGCTCAAAGCTGCATTTCTCTGGAGCAAGTTGAATCTGCACTTGCAGCCATCCTCAGCACACATGCTACCATTCTGTCATCTTTAACAGTACTCTGAGCTTGTCTCTGCTGCTCTCAAGTCACCTCCCTTGCAGGTGCTCCAAACCTGACACCAGGTAACAAACAAACAAAACAAACAAAGCTCAGCCGCTCTGCAGGAGCCTCTCAACCTGCAACAAAGCTGGTAGCAGCTGGGTGATGCCAAGTTCTACAGTGATGCCGAGATGCAGCTGGCCTGCCTGATCCATGGCGTTTCCACCTCATGCACACTGGTCCTGGAGAAATCCTTTTCTCGGAAGTCAAAACAGTTGAAAGGCAAGAAGTAGCTTCAGCTTGGACATTCATCCCTGAAGGACTCTGGCTGTTTAAACCATGAAATATGCAAGAGGTGATATTCAATTCTCTCACCATTCCACTGCGAAGAGCTAGATTCTGCTGCTCACATAGCCACAAATTCTTTGTTGTCTGCACTGTCCTTATACAAACAATTCAAGGCAGCCAATGCAGCTCTAATCTACGAAGAAAGCACGTCCTTCATCTAGAACATAAACTTTGTCAAGGCCCTTGTTTCTCCATCACAATCTCAGACCACTAAGATCTTTTCAACTGACTTTTTTTAGCCACAAAAAATTTCAAACATTTCCAGATTTCTGCATCACAACCATTCAAAATTCACAAAGCCCACACAGCCAGATTTATCAGCAACAACCCACTTCTAGCACCAAATTCTATCTCAGTTTCACCTGCATGCTGCTGGTAAATTCACATCCTAATTGCTAAAGGGAAGAAAAGGGTTTCATTTTGGCTTATGGTGAGTCAAATATAGTCCCTTATCTAACTTGTCAGGACAGTCCACATTAACACCATGGTCCAAGGGAACTGAATACACCAAATCCACAGGACTGCTGAAAGGGAGACAATCCTTTCTTGAAGACCAGTATGTCAGATCGAGCATAACATAGAATTTCCCCTTTCCCAGCCAATACCCTCTATCTCATTCACCTGACCAGAGACTAGTGCTACCCTCCAAGGGCTGGGTCTCCCTATCAGTTAGACAATCTCAAGCAGGCTACCTCGGTTCTTAACTTAAACACTAATCTTCTACAATTGTGCCAGAACTCAAACACACAACTGTAAGTTGACTTCTATATCTAACTATGACACCAAATGTCTGTGGAAATCCACAGCTTACAAACATGACTCATGCAGCACACACATTCCAGGTTATTCTAACCACAGCACTTCATCCCTCTCCCATGGTTCCTTGCTACGTTCACTACTTTTGGTCTTTCCCATTGACTTTATTGCTCTGGAAAGGTAGGAGAAAAGCAAGAACAGTCTACGTTTCCTCTAAATACAAGAAGTCTAGGGTGTGTCTTACAAAGAGAACATGAGCATTAAAGAAGCTTATTCCAACATTGGCTGTGGGCTCTATGTTAATGGGCCAAGAATTTGAGTCTGGGAATTTTTGGAAATTCTCAAACTGACACTGGCTGGGTATAATAGAGTTTTATGGACCAAAATCACTTTATTAAAAAAAATTCCTGTAATCACAAAAGTGAATGTAGTACAGTGAAGCTCAGAGCCAAAGAGATTCACTCCTATGTTACACAGGTGAGAGTAGGGATCAACACTGTGGAGGCACAAGAAGTTGATCAGAATTTTACAGGTGAAATGGGATGATTGACTACGATGGATTGCACAGGTTAGTCAGTACACTTATGCAAAGTGGCTGAATGATGATATTTCTTGCACATATTTTTTGATAAAACTTGGTAGCTAACCATTTCTTCTGAGTATTAACTTTTGGTTGCTTTTAAGGACAGAGGGAAAGAAAGCTGCTTACATTTTATCAGATTTGTTGATTGAAAGTCTGAGCCAAAAAGTGGGACCTAAGGATATGTGACTGAAAGCTCTTGATATTTAGTTTAGCTGTGTGTGCCCACTCCTTCCCCAAAGGAAGATACAGAATGTATACCCTTCACTGACCCATAAGAAGTCTTCAGACTTCTGACATAATTGAAGAGCTCTGGCCTTGCTCTTCTAACTACAACAGATGTTGCATCAGAAGCCCTTTCTTTTCAACTGGATTACCAGACTTCAATGGATCTCACTAAATCCCCTAATGAGAAATCATTCACCAGAGAGAGGAAAGATGTGGCATCCATTGCAATGGACAGCAGGCAAAGCAATGCTCTAAGGACTACTGCATGCACACCCATGATGAGGGACCCATCTATTCCCGTGTCTGTTGTCTTGGTCACACCCTGACATGGACCTGAGGTTCTCTAGCCTTCTAATATTCGACTGATGATTCCCCAGTGAGATTCCAGGCCTCTATCATGATTTTGGGTATAGTCCAGAGCCTAATTTCATGGACTGACAAATTATCAACATCAGAAATCAATAAGCTGTATTGTGAAATCAGAATTTGTCTTGCAAGCAAGGAAACACACCTAATCCCATAAAAATGACAGCTGTTGTTCAGAAGACCATGAGCTACTAAGAGTGGGCAGGTCCTGCTAAGCTGTCTAAACGCATCAGCATAAAAACCCAGTGACAGGAAAGAAGAAACAGCATCCCTTGAAGACAGGTCATTTACATAGTCATTTGACTTTCTCAATTTCATTGATTTGATTTTGCTGGATATGATGTTGGAATGCTGGTCCATGAGATTTTCAATCTCAGAATTATCCTCCCAATAGCGATATAATTACTCTGGGTGATGAAGGGTCTGGAATACACATTGAAAGAGGTGACTGTGTGCAAGGCACTCAAACTGCAATTGCAAAGTTACAATCATCATCTCAAAGTTTAAAAAGTCCATCCTTCATGGGGAAGCCATCATCTGTGCTGGTAAAGAATTCTGACACCAGAATTCTTAAGTACCAAGTCCACAAGAACAAGAAGAGAAAGAATTTCCAGCCAAGTCAACATAATAACAACTCAATGAAACTCACCTGAGAAGCACCTACATTCTCCCACAGCCAGAGAACACTGGGAGCTTCACTTGATGTCTTACGTCACACACTCCAGTAAAAACAGAGACTCTAACTTATAAAACTGATCACAACAGCCTAAATTTAGATGTCCATGTCAGAGTCAAAAAACAGAACCAACTCAAGAAGTCAAAGAAATGTATCTCATCCTAAAAATCACCAATCTGAAACAGCCAACCCCCACTGATGGTAACCCACTGGATAGGAATGAGAGAGCAATAATCTAAACATTGAAATTCAATAATCAGCTATAATTGTGAAGAAGCAGATCCCAGAGAACCTCAGAAAATGCTTAAACAAATATGAATTAAAAACATCATTAAATAGGAAAGATGACCAAGAAAGCAAACATAAGCAAGTATACATAGGTTTAAAAGACAGTTGAAGATGTTAAATTAAATTTAGAAACACTGGAAAAAAACTGATGTACACGCAAACATGGAAGTTGTTAGAAAAGACAAAACGAAATAATACTGGAATTGAAAATTTCATTCAGTACACTACAAATTAAATAAAGAATCTCAAAAGCAGAACTGATCACATAGAAGACAGAATAACAGTGTTAGAAGATAACATGGGAGAAGTACACAAGTCAAAAAGAAACCAAAATGACACATAGAAAAACATGCATGTGTGAAACATATAGAAACATTGGCGCACCATAAAAGAATCAACTGATGGATCACGGATATATTAGAAACAGGAACACAACAGGAAGACATATCATAAACAATTAATGTGATAATACAGTTAATTTCCCTAACACAAGGAAGGAGATTTCAATTCAGACTCACAAATAAAATAACCAAACAACCAAAGCACAGTGATAAGAGGAGACTTCAATGCCTTACTCACTCCATTGAATAGGTCAATGTTTCAAAAACTAAATAGAGAGAGATCAGAATTAAATGAAACCATATGTCAAATGGACCTCACAGCTATCCACAGAACATTTTACAAAAACATTAGGAATATGCATTCTTCTCAGCATCCCACGGAACATTCCCAAAACTAGACAATATGCTGGCATAGAAAACAAGGATCCACAATTGAAGAAAAATTGAAATTACACCCTATATATTTTCTAATGATTGTGAAATTGAGCAAGACATCTACAGGAAGGAAAATAAGAGGAGTCATATAAACTCATGGAAGTTAAATAACATGTTCATGGATGAGGAATGAATCAAGGAAGAAATAATTTGGGAAATTAGAATTCTCTGAGTCTAATGAAAATCAGGAAACAAGCTATCAAAACTTACCAGATACATTTTTTTCACTTTTGCTGCTCCTGTACTGCCCTTGGCTCCATCCTGATGAGTATTGGATGTCACCCCCTGGCCAGAGATAAAAAGTTATTAAAATAGAGTCTTATTATAAGAGTAGATTCAAAGATAGATGGAAAAAATGTAGGAGACCTAAGTGGGGGGGGGTCACTCTCCCATTTGCAGGATGGTTACCTTCTATCTGCCAGACTCTATGCCCTCCCTTTCTGGTGAGATCATACCCCATTAGATGTATGTAATGACCAGAAAGGAAAGTCTGTGAGCTTAACCAGATGTCTCATTAGTTACTTGCAGTCCTTGATGGTGGCCTATTTTCTCCGCTGTAGCATGATCCCCTCTCTCCTTGTTTCTGGCGGGGCCCTCCTTCCCCTTCCCTCCCTGCTTATAATCTTTGCAATTACTGTAGCTATTACAGATATTTGTCTTTGAGTGTGTCACTAAGTGGGTTTGGTACTAGAATCCACTTATTAGAGAGTACATACGGTGCTTAATTTTCTGTGTTTGGGATAATTCATTCAATATAATTTTCTAATTCCATCCATTTCCCAGCAAATTTCTTAATTCATCTTTTTGATGGCTGAGTAGTAGTCCATTGTATAAATGTACCACATTTTCCTTATCCACTCATCAACTTTTGGGCATTTTGTTTGATTGCATTACTTTTGCCCTTTGTGAATAGGGCTACTGTGAACATGATCATGCTTGTGTAATTGAGGTGAATTTTTGTTTATGGGGGATTATTCCCAGAAGTGGAAGAGCAGGGTCATATGGCATTTCAATCTTTAATTTTTTTAACAATTGTCAGACAGATTGGCAGAGTGGTTGTATAAGCCTGCATTCCCACCAGCAATGTAGGAGGGTTCCCTTCTCACCATATCCTCTCCAGCATTTAGTGTTGCTTGTATAGTGGATTTTTGCCATCCTGATCGGGGTGAGATGATATCTCAGGGAGGTTTTGATTTGCATTTCCCTGATGGCTAAGGATGTGGAGCATTTTTTAAGATATTTGTTAGACATTTCAATTTCTTCCCTGGTAAAGTTTCTTTTAAGTTCCAAGGCCCATTTTAATTAATTAATTAACTTAATAGGGACCCCTGTCCCTTCCCTCCCTTCACCCCTTCCTGGACCCCATTGCTCCCTCCCCCCTTTTCCCCTTCCTTTCCCCTCTCCCTCCCTATCTCCCACTGCCTCCTCCCCCCATCCCTGGAGCATCCTTTAATGTGTATGTCAAACTTTCCTCTGGGCCCTCCTCTCTGATGAGGTGTAAGGACTCAGTGCCATTTCCTAGAGCTCTTTCTTGTGTTCCCCTTAAGTATAGGAAAACTATTGTGACTGTTAATCCCTCGCTTCTAAGGATCCTAGTGCCAAGGCCCATTTTTTAATTGGGCCATTTGTTTCCTTGGTGTTTAGTGTTCTAAGTTCTTTGTGCACTCTGGATAATAGAGCTTTATCAGATATGTGGTTAGTGAAGATTTTCTCCCATTCTGTGGGTTGCCTTTGTGCTCAAGTTACAATCTCTTTATCTGAACAGAAGCTCTTTAATTTCATAAGATCCCATCTGTTGAGTGTTGGCTGTAGTGACTGTGCTATTGGATTTCTGTTTAGGAACTGTTAACCATAATTCAGAAAATCAGAGACTGTACATCAACCACCTGGAACCAGGCCAGCCTAATCTCTCCCCATCCTAAAGTTCAGGGAAATTTGCGGAAGAGGCTGCAGTAAGATTGTAAGAGCCTAAAGATGGGGAGGAGCAACGATATGCAAGATACTCCATACAAGTTAGGGCTGAAGTAATCATAATAGTGCTCTGCATGACCTGTGCAATGAGAAACATATCATTGAACCCCCAAAGTCTAACATGGATCACTGGCACTATGATCCTTAGAGGCAAGGGATTAACAGCCACAATAGTGTTCCTATACTAAAGGGGAGCACAAAAAAGAGTTCTAGGCAATGCTACTGAGTCCTTACACCTCATCAGAGAGGAGGACCCAGAGGGAAGTTTGACATGCACACTAAAGGATGCTCCAGGAATGGGGGGGCACTAGAAGAAAGGGAGGGAGGAGGGGAAAGGAAAGGGAAAAGTGAGGAGGCAACAAGGGGGTAAAGGGAGGGGTGGAGAGAGGGAGGGAATGGGGTACTTATCAACTTTGTATGAGTGGAAGAAATTTAAAAAAAACTTACCAGATACATAAAAACAGTTCTGAGAGGAAAGTTAATAGCACTAAATGCCAACATCAGAATGCCAACCAGAATGATCACAAATGAATGACTTACTGCTACACTTGAAAACTTTAGAAAAACAAGAGAAAACTATCCCCAAGAGCAGTACCCAGGAAGAAATGTGCAAAGTTTTGTGAGAAATCTTTGAACTGGAACTGAAAACAATGCAAAAAATTAATAAAAAGAAAAACTGATTCGTTGAAAATAAAAAAAATTGAAAACAACGTAACCCCAAGAATTCAAGAAAGGGAGAGGATGTCCAAATCAAATGAACAAGAAATGAAATGGAGGGATTTGAACAGAAGTCTGAGAAATCCAGAGAATCATAAAGACATATTTTACAAATTTATATTCTACTGAATTTGACAATCTAAAAGAAATGGATGAATTACTAAAGAATAATGCTTTGCCAAAATTTACTCAAAGCAAAATAGAGGATTCAAATAGGAGTATAACAAGTTATGGAATCAAAACTGTAATTACAAAGCTCTCAGTTATGTACTGTCTGGGATAGGACAGATTCCATGCCCAATTGCACCAGACTTTCATAGTAGAAAGACAAATACCACTACTCCTCACACCGTTTCATGAGACAGAAAAGAAGGAATACTCCCAAACTCTTTCTAAGGGCCATTGTTACTGCAAATCTAAAGTTACTTTGCTTACCATAACTTTTCTTTTGCACCATCCATTTCCATGCAAATTTCATATTTTTATTTTTCAAATATCTGTATAAAATTACATCATGCCTTGATACCACATTCTCATTATGCATTTACCAGTAGATGAACAGCTAGCCTGATTCCAGTTTCTATATATTGTGAATATAGCTTCAGAGAACATGGAAAAGCAAGTGTTCCTATAGTAGGATACAGAGTCCCTTGGAAATGTGCTCACATATGGTACAGTTGGGTCACATAGTCTCCTAGTTGGATAGATATCTGTCAACTTGTGAAATGAAAGCTGAGCAAAGGGCACATCTGTGCAGTCAATGTAGTGAAGACAAGCCAGTAAGTGTGCTCCTGGTTGACAAGACTCAGCCCATGGTTTGGAGAGAGGACACCCTGGGCAAGGGATAAGGGGAAGGGAGGTGGCTCGGTAGTCTGGCCTTCTTCTGCATGCTGAGATATGCTGGGAACACTGGGACAAATTGCAGACTGGCAAATGAAGATTGCCCCAGTCTAGGCAATCCCTGTGGATATAGTATGTCTGATTTCTTCTGCATGGTGTTGGAATGAACTCTTCCACCAAGCTGGACTAAGAACTGTGACCAGGGAAGTGTGAGAAAGAAGAACACTCCCTTGTCACCCTAAGTTGTATGCTGTGGATTTATTGACAACATACAGACAAAGCACAGCATGTGGTAATTTGTTTCTAGTTCTCTGAAGAATTGCACAGTGATTCCCACAGTGGCTGCACCAGGTGACACTCCCACCCACAGGGAACATGTGTTTCCTTCTCTCTGTGCCCTTGACAACACTGTGTCTGCTTCCTTATCTTGGACATTCTGAGTGTGACTGGGTGAAGTCTCGAAGTTGTTTCAATTTGCTTTTCCATGATAGTTAAGGATATTAATCCATATCCATGTATCAATATGTGTGTTTATCAGAATTTTTTCTATCATGAACTTTTCTATTGAGTTCAAAAGCTCATTCCAATTGGATTGTTTGATTTGCTGATGTTTAAATTAAATGCTGGAATTTTTCCTTTGTTGAGGACACTGATGCCTCCTAGAATTGATAACATCCATGAGCTTTTGGCTGGCAAACATTTACAACTCATTCCTAATAAAACAGATTCTGGGTTACTTGCAGTAAATGTCAGACAACCTACATCTGGAAAGACTTTAGCATATCACATAAATATCAGTTTAATGCTGAAATATTTGTACTTACTTATACAAATGTATTTATTAAATTTGAAATTTCCAAATAATCTGCATAATGAGAATAAATTATACTGTGTTGAGGCTGTCTTGTTTCATGTACAACTGCATGTGGATCCCTGACATCTCAGGATATCAACACCCCATCAGATTCAGATGGAGTAAGTTGCATGTTGAGATTTTGAGAGAAGCCTCATGCTAGTGAGAAAGAGCATGATAACTGATACATGTCCACGATGCTTTGCGACCAGGAGAGAGTTTGTCCTGGGTCACAGGTGAAGACACAGTCATCCTGCAGGACGAGGGCAGCAGGAGCAGCTGGTCACATGACACCACCACTGGAGTCAGAGCAGGTGGTGCAGGTGCAGCTCTCCAGCTCCTTCCTGTTTGTGAGGCCCAAGTCACCACAGGAGATGGCGTCACACGGTGACTGTGTCTCCTCATCCCACTTAACTGCATGAGACCGTCCTTCCAGACATTCTCAGAAACCTTAGTCAAGATGACTGCTCAGGTGTGCCCAGAGGCTTGTCTGCTGGTGACTCTGCAGATAAAACATGTCCCCAGGGGTTCTAAATGCAGGAGGATCCACTCATGTTTCTAGTCTGCTCTGTGGTTGTTTAAGAACCTGTCTGAGTCTAAGCAGTGAGTGTTCTTCAAGCAGGTTCTCTCCTTGAACCTGCTCCATGCTGTGATAAGTCTTCCCTCCTGCTGTCAAAGCCGGACCCAGTTCTCCTCCAGTCCTGCTAGTTGAAGCAGACTGTGGAAATGGGTTGCTGACAGTGAGGGCAGAGGTGGACTCAGGGCTGTGAGGGAAGGATCTCCAACTGCTGTGAGCCCGGGAATGTGACTACAATTAACTGCAGGTAGGTGTCAAAGGTGACTTACCAGACAACATTGCTGCATATGTGCTATGAATGTTGCAACACGTGCCGACAGCTGGAGGAGTTGGAACCAGGAATGCCACGTGAAGCTAAAGCCTCACTGGGAGTGATCCCACCTCATGTGCACAATATCACCTGGGAATGGAGTGTTAGCTGAGAACTCACATCTCTCAGCCCCCACAGCAAGGATACTGTCATAGTTAAGCACAGGTGTCAACTTGACTCTTGAGGGATATAGCTCTAGGCACAGTTGTAGAGAGTTGATGGTTGAGTTAAGCCCAGAGCAAACCTGAAGGAGATTGTCTAGCTGATGGGGAAGACCCAGCCCATGGTGCGTGGGATTAGGCTCTGGATAAATCACAGATAGCTGGTTGAGAGAATTGGCATCCTTCTGTCCACTTGGCCAGACATGCTGGTCTGCAAGTAAGGATTGTCCATCTCTCAGCTGTTATGTGGTGATGGTGTGGCCAATTCCCTCAGCCCTGGTGTTGGTGCATGCTCTCCCATCAAGCTGGACTGAGAACTGTAACTGGACTGTCATAAGGAAATAAACCCCTTGTTTCCTTAAGTTGTTTGATGGTCATTTATCAGCAACCATGCAGGCTGACTGAAACAGATACATTTTGGTGTAACACATGGTGCAGATATGACTTTATGCAGCCCCCATACTGTGTCTTGGAGTACAAGGCAATCCTGGACCTCATGCATCAGCAGACTGACAGCACAGCAAGAAGCTGGGGAACAGGAGACTCAGAGGAAAGGAACAGGGAGAAGCAGGAGCAGCACTGAAATCAGCCCTGAGGACACAGACCCAGAGCCTGATCAGGTGGGAGGAGTGGGCTGTGTAGAGGGAAAGGACCAGGGGCTGGAGTCACGTGATCCAGACTCAGGAATGTGGCCTCAGCCTTTCACTAGCTACTAAAGTCTCTCAGAAAATAGCATCTCTCTTACCACTAATTAAAATCAAGCTGTAGACAAGACAAATTGCACAGGACCAGTAGGAACCAGGGATTCCAGACCTGTGTCTGACCTTAGATATATGAAGAGGATGTTCACATGCAAATCAATGCTCAGCCTCTACATTTAAGTTCCCCTTCCCCGTGGAAGCTCACAGCTCTCTGCACACGCAGCACTGAGGTATCTGGTGAAGGCAGGGCTGTGGTCTAGAAGATGAAGTTCTTGAGTCTTTTCATGTGTGTGGTGACGGCTCTTCCTGGTGAGTGTCGTGGGTCCCTGGGGAGCTTGTGGCAGCTGGAGACTGTCCTCAGGTGTTGATTGAGAGGTAACGGTTGTTACTGTTCCCAGGTGTCCTGTCCCAGGTGCAGCTGCAGGAGTCAGGACCTGCCCTGGTGAAGCCCTCGCAGACCCTAACCCTCACCTGCGCTGTCTCTGGATTTTCCATCACAACTAGTAACAACTGGTGGCACTGGATCCGTCAGCCCCAGGGGAAGGGGCTGGAGTGGATGGGGCTCATTGCTTATAATGGAGGCACTAGTTACAACCCGTCCCTCAAGAGCCGCATCACCATCTCGAGAGACACCTCCAAGAACCAGTTCTCCCTGCAGCTGAGCTCTGTGACCCCTGAGGACACAGCCATGTATTACTGCGCCAGAGACACAGTGAGGGGCCTTCAGCCTGAGCCCAGACACGAACCTCCCTGCAGGGCGCTCACCGCCAGCAGGGGGCGCTCAGCACACCAGCCACAGAGACAGCTCAGCAGAGAAGATTCCAGGCCCCTCTCTGCCCTTGGTTCTCTCCTCCCTAAGGACCTGGGACTCGGACTTGCTCATCTGTCATTGTGCATCCTGCTTTTGTGGAGTCACCCTCATCTGTCTGCACATTAGTCTCAAAATAGGCTGCGCAATATGCTTCACAGGCTCGGCTGTCAAACCTGAAGCACTTCTCTAACGATTAATGCAATGATTCAGGTCTGTGTATCTTGTCACAGGTATTTAAATATGATCCTTTCTTTCTTCTTTCCTATTCTGTTATTATATTTCTCTTTTCTTTCTTTCTTTCTTCTTTCTTTCTCTCTCTCTCTCTTCCTCTCTTTCTCTCTCTCTTCTTCTCTTTCTCTCTCTTTCTCTGTCTCTCTCTCCCTTTTTTCTCTCTCTTTCTTTCTCTCTCTCTTTCTCTCTCTCCCTTTTTCTCTTTCTCTCTTTCTTTCTCTTTCTCTCTCTCTCTTTCCTCTCTCTGTCTCTCTCCTTCCTCTCTTTCCTTCCTCTCCCTTTCCTCCCTTCCCTGCCCCTCCCTTCCCCTTCCTCCTCCTCCTTCCTCCTTTCTTCTTTCTTCTTCTTTCTTCTTCTTTCTCTCTCTCTTCCTCTTTCTCCTCTCTTTCTCTCCTCTTTCTCTTTCTCTCTCTTCTTTCCCTCTCTCTTCTCTCTTCTTTCTGCTCTTCTCTCTCTCTTTCTCTCTCTTCTCTCTCTCTCTTTCTCTCTCTTTTCTCTCTCTCTCTTCTCTCTCTCTTCTTTCTCTCTCTCTCTTTCTTTCTCTCTTTCTTCTCTGTTTTTCTTCTTTCTTTCTTTCTCTCTTTTTTCTTCTTTTCTTTCTTTTCTTTCTTTCTTTCTTTCTTTCTTTCTTTCTTTTCTTTCTTTCTTTCTTTCTTTCTTCTCTTTCTTTCTTTCCAGGCTTCCTGCAGCACTCAAGTGGGCTGTGGTCGTTATTGCAACAGCCAGGCCACATCCAGAAGACACTGTCCCCCACACTCCTCTCAGTCCTTCGGCTCCCACAGTCCCCCACCGTCTCTTATAGGAAGCTCTTCGGGCTTCTGAGAGTCTGCTTCTGCATCCTGCTGGGGCCTGGGACTCAGCACTCACTGTTCTCACCAATGGGCCAAGTTAGAGGTCTGCAGTTTGAGTGCCACCCACTGCCTTAAGAGACTTACCAAGTCAGTGCATAGAGATGCACTTAGCTACGAGTATTAACACAAATATGAAGGAAGAAATTTAACTACATATCCATTAGCAAAACATCTGGAATAAATTTCCCCCCAAAAGCCTGTGACCTCCCTAGTCATGGGGCTCATTCCAGTTCTACCAAGCGTGGATTCTCTGCCAAGAACAGATCGTAAATCCAAGCTGAATGTGGTTGGTCAGCCCTGAGAGACTGACTGTGCTCCTGCACCAGTGTGCACAGTGTGGTCGCAGCTTGCAGGACCTACAGCTGGATGGACTGTTGCTGACCTTTCTCCTCAACACCTGCAGAGCACCGTCC
Source organism: Typhlomys cinereus (assembly GCA_023101885.1). Taxonomy (NCBI): domain Eukaryota; kingdom Metazoa; phylum Chordata; class Mammalia; order Rodentia; family Platacanthomyidae; genus Typhlomys; species Typhlomys cinereus. The sequence continues at coordinate 724,923 of JALPQD010000658.1, forward strand.
CACACTGACTAGCTGCCAGCCAGGAGCAGCTTCCACCTCATTTCCAGGTGGTTTCTCTGTGTCCTGGATCCAGGCTGCATGGGACTTTTAGTAGATGGGCTTGTTTTCTAGTTCTAGTGTCATCCAAGAGTCAAGGCAATGACCTGTATGGCCTTGGGAGTCTATGAAGGCTCCAAGCCCAGCAATTCTCAAGATGGTATTGTGCACCAAGCACTGGAGTTTGGTTTGAAAGCCTGTGATTTTAGGAGCAGTTTTAACCACCCACACAGATTAATTTTGTTCTATCCATTTTTTTAAAAATCAATATCGCTAGTTTATAAAACTATAGGTGTCTAAATGGTTTATCCGACATCCTCACCCTCCAGTGAACCTCCTCACAGCCTCCTATCATCCTCTTTCCCTTCCCTTCCCCTCTTCACTTTTCTTCCCTAGCAATCCCTTCTACTTGCTCCTTCCATGTATTTTACAATCACATCTCACTCACACTGTGACCTTCTTCTTCCTTCCACAGCTCCATTCTTGTCTCCTCGCCTCTATTGATACTCACCCCAACATATACCCAGATATCTAAGAACTCAAATCTGGGCTGCAGAGACAACTCAGCAGTGAAGATTCCAGTGACCAAGTTTGGCAACCCAAGTTCAGTCCCAGAAACCCACCTAGTGGATGGAGAAAACCAGATTTTGAAAGTTGACTTCTGGACTCCACATATACATCACAGCACAAGAGCCTCCCATAAATAAATAAAATGAAAAAATAAAGTCTAATATCTGCATGCTACAAAGAATGCACTGCTTCTGTTTCTTTGGGTCTGGGTTATTTCCGTCAGTACAATATTATCCTGTCCCCCCTTTCTTCTGTAAATTCAAGTTTTTATTTTTCTTTGCAGATTAATGTAATTTCCCCGTGTGGATGTAAGCTTTCATGTATCTGGGTCATAAGTAGTGCTTTGGGAAACTCCACATGCTTTCCCTGGTGACTGAAGGAGGAACAGACACTCAGCAATGTGTGAGGGCGACCTGTCCCCACATCCTCACCAACACTAGAGTTCTCGGTCTTGGCCATTCTGAGTGGGGCTGGATGGAATCTCAAAGAAGCTTTGATTCGCAGTCCCTTGAGGCCTAAGGATGTGGACCACTTTTAAAATGTTCGGGAGCCCTCTCTGTAATATTTCTTTTGAGAATTCTGTTTAATTTCATAGGACATATTTATTAGGCCATTTGATCCTATTGTATACTTTTGTGAACTCTCTATCTTGGACATTTAAGTCACAGACTGACTCTTCACTTCATTCTTCTGCTGTATAAATGTTTTCATTTTCCTAAGTTCTTATTATCAGCTATTGACCTTTTGACTTGAGCGAGCAGGGGTCTTCATGCATTGCTGCAGCTCACAGGGTACTCTCATCTTTCTCTTCTGTAGGTATGAGAGTTTCAGGCATGTGTGAGATCAAGGACGACCTGAAACATTTAATGAGATCAATGCCTTAATCCTACCTCCCCATCTTCCTTCCCCACAGCCCCAGCCACACACAGAACCCTGGTTTCCCTCATGCTCAGGATCCCATCCTAGCTGTGCTCCCACAAAGCCCTGCAGGGACTGTTTGGAGAATCTTTGCAGAAAGGGCTGTGCTCACATTTCTGCAGCTGTGCTGCCTTTGCCACACCTTTGACTGTCTGCACATAAGTCCTGTGGGTTATTCTGGCCAGTGTCTGAAACAGCCAGTCAAACACCCCCAGTACATGGGGTGGTGATTGTAACAGGAAATGCTGAGCCCAAGTGTCAGTAGCACTAAGTCCATAGGTTAACATGCTGCAATGTGCGTAAATTACCCTCCAGAAGGCTAGAAATCCACAGTCCTCGACTCAGTGTATCCTGAGCGAAATTGTACTCTCTCCTCACACCTGTGAGGAAATGAAGGAAAGATTCAAGCCTGAGGGGCGGGTCTGAATACACTAGAGCTCACAGCTGCAGGTTTCTGAGGTTGCCTCTGTCTGTGCAAATCCCTGCTTTCCTCAAGAGAAGACAAAGCAGGAAGGTGGATCTTCATCTCCCACTTTGAAGTGACATGATTCAGAGCCTTGAGATCACAGTACTTCAAGAACACAGTGAAAAAGTTCTGGAGTGATGGTCTGGGAAGGGAATTCCTTTAGGTGGAACTATAAGTGTGCACAGGTGGAAGTAGTGTTCACGTTACATAGAATGGACAGGGATTCATGCTGTAGCTACCACCTGGCCAGGGACATCTGTGATTCCATATGTCTGGCCATCATCTGGATTTTCACCTCTGTGACCCTGTTATGTCTTCAGTCTCTTCCCCCAGGCAAATAAGCCTCAGGCTGAAAACCCAGCCCTGGTGGAGCAGCACGTGACTCCTTCCCCGCTGAGCAGCCAGTGACTCCTCTTAGCAGCTGTCAGCAGCGCATGGCTGTGCTGGGGCTGCTCCTCGGCCTACTGGACATTCCACACTGTGACTGTCTCAGGGGCTCAGGAGAGGAACCTGCCCACGTGGCTTATGGTGCATTTGACTCACAAGGATGAGATGCCCCCTGTCCACAGGTGTCCTGTCCAAGGAGCAGCTGCAGGAGTCGGGACCCGACCTGCTGAAGGCCTCGCAGACACTGTCCTTCACCTGCACTCTGTCTGGATTCTCTTCAACCAGCAATAGCGTCCACTGGGTCCACCAGCCTCCAGGAAAGGTCTGTGTGGCTGGTGTGATCTGAAATGTGGTAACACACACTACCATGCAGCTCTCAAATCCTGAGTCAGGATCAGCAGAGACACCTCCAAGAGCCAGGGCTCCTTACAGATGAGCTCTCTTCAAGCAGAAGACATGGTCAAGTATCACTGTGCAGGCAACACAGCGCAGGGACTTCATTGTGAGCCCAGACACAAACTCCTGCACATCCTCTCAGGACCATAGGGGCAGACCATAGAGAGCCCCTGAGTACCAGGAAGATCAGGACCTGACGTGCACATGACCTGCAGTCACATGCTGATCACATTCAAGACTGGTTAATGCTACAATCTGTTGCTTCCTCTAAAGACACTTTGCTATGACTTCTATGAAAAGTCAGATTACTTACATTTTCCACAGAATTTTTTCCATGCTACATCTAAGGTACCCATTTTCTACTTTTCTTGCTCTCAGAAAGAATGAAGAGAAGAATAGGCTTTTCAACGTTTTCTGGCATTCTGAGACTTGGAGACTATTACAAGATCAATCATTTTTTTCTCAAGCATTCTTAAGAACCTCAGCCTGGAAAATTCTGAGTCACCACTGTGCACATCCCTGGTGGCCTCACAGCTCTGCTCCAACCTCATCACCCTTCCCACAGGCTGCTGAGTTCCATGCTTATCACTTTTGTGTCTGTGGTGATGCTCTGTGAGGTTATGTGGTCCCTACGAATACTCCTGTTACTCAAAGCTACTGCTGACTGTAGGAAGACTGTGCATGGTGCCTGGGGAGTTAAAGAGCTGCCATGTTCTCCATGTGGCATGACATTGGCTAGGGGCTGTGTCAATGGACCGACAACTTGAGGGAACTGTAAAAGAGGAAGAGAATGGGTTGATAGGTGGTTGAGGCCTTACTAGACTCTGTTACAATAAAACACTGTGGTGTGGGTTTCTGAAACCAGGATGAATAGAGTGAGTATTTGTAGTGAAATAGATACAAGGAGGGACCGCACTATGTGAAGCTGAAAGCCACAAATGCCAACATCATGTGATCAGGTCCAGCATGATCATGCACCTGCTTGTCTGCAGGTGAGATGGGCTGAACACAGTGACTCCACAGGTGAGGCTTGGTGTGGAGACAGGAAGGGAGTCTCAACCCAAGAGGGGCTGGGGTGGCTGTTTGGGAAGATAAGGCTTCTGCTGCTTCTCCTGGTGGAGGCATTAGAGTTGGTCCAATGCGAGGCCTCTGCCAACCTGGCCGTGTGCCCAGCAGGAGATTAAGGATGCAGTACGCCACAGGGCCGCTGCTCAAGTTCCAGATTTGTGTATCCTGAAGATACAGGTGGGTGTTTGAGGAATATATGTGGGTTGTCAACCAGGGATATGTATCCAGACATCAGCATAAAAGGAGAGAATTGTCTCACTCAACCAATTTATAGGCACATAGCATCTTCATTGTCAGTCTTCAAACTAGTATTAATAGGCTTTGCCATTGCTGTCAAGGACACTTTTGCTTTCTTTGGCATGCAAGCTCCTAGCATTTGGCAGTGGGGCCGGGCAAATGAAGTCTCTGCATGGATGATGGTTTTCTTCTTGAGCAACATGATTGAGAAACAGTGTATGTCAATAGGTGCATTTGAAATAACCTTAAATGATGTACTTGTATGACCTAAGCTGGAATCTGGTCAATTTCCATCCATATAACAACTCGTTCAAATTTGTGACAATGAAATGAAGCTCAATGTGCACATTGGTTCAATCCCACATCATGGGTCATAGCCCAGCCTATCAGCACTGAAAACTATTTTACATTAAAGAATTTTCAAAAGCAGCATGACTGACATTATGAAGGCCTGTACTGAAGACAGGAAGCTGTTGGTACAGACTGGATGCTTTTTTAGCAGGCTCATTGTACCTCTTGGAAAACCTCAGTGCAAGATAGTTTCTCAGTGCTGGCCCATTCTGTAATCACGCACATTTGTGCAATGCAAGGGTCCTGCTTGGTTCCTCTAGGTCACCCAGTTAATGGTTTCCTCTTTTACCATGTCTTTGCTATATATAATCCCTTTCTTTGTCATATTTGAGGAAGTAGAGCTTCAGTTATGACTTGATTTTTTTCCAAGACGTGTGTTAATTCATTGTTGGGCTTTTACATGTTTCATTTTTTATAGATTAAAGTCAATTTCCTTCAGATTGCAGTTGAAGTTCCTCAAATACATTATCTTTGATTTGGCCATGTTCAGTTTATATACTTTTAAATTGCTTGCATGTGGCAAACAGTGCATTATACAAGATTCTGGGAAGACCCACTGTGATGAGCAGAGAATTATAAAACTATTCTTTTTTAAAATCCTGTTGTGTAGTTCAAATGTTTAGCCTTGATCAAGCTGATGAGATAACAAATGGACCTTAATACTAAGCTAATGAACAACTAAGCAGAGGTCAGTCGAATGAAGTTTTTTTTTATTGCTCAGTGAACCTGTTAACATTATCTTCAATAGTCATCTGCCTGGTTTTTGTTTTTAATTTACAGAAAGGCTCATTTATCACTTTGAAAATGGGTTGAAACTCACTTTACTAAATAAAAATTCAATTGAATCTCTCTACAAAATTGGTATTAGGTACGCATAGAACACTTGTTTAGCAAATTGTCTAGTGTCTAATTTATTGTATTTGAAAAACGAAACTGTAAACATTTGTAGTGTTTGATATTGACCCAGAGTTCTACAAAGAAACTTAAAAGTTGATAAAGGCTTGAAGACTGATTTAGCAAAACAGAACCTTACATAGAAAGACATGGCATCAGGAATCAAGTGGGAGAGCCAAATATAAACCTCAGAAATGTGAAGGGAAGGAAAGGGATTTAAGGAAGAGCTAAGAGGAGGCTCCACATTACTTTCAACAACAGCTAAGTATTGTAAGAACAACCCCATGATTTGTCACTGAGCATTCACCAAACGTGTGTCAGGAGGTGGCTGTGGTTGTGATGGCCTCCAGGAGGAAGACCATGTCTAATGGTTCATTAAGAAATTAATTCATTACAAATTAGGTGATCAAGTGGTCATTCCACCAGCAGGACTATAGAACTTTTAGCCCAAGTTCTTCATATAGTGAGAGACAAGATAATTTAAATAGAGTTTCCTGGACCTTATTACTTATGTGCGTTTTCATTTCTGGCAAGGTCTTTTTTTTTTTTTTTTGAGAATGCTTGAATGATAGCTGTTTATATATGTCTACATATATACATATATAAAAACACAAGTTCAAGTTTTTATTAAACAACAAGAACAATCTTACTAATAAAATTATAAAAAAATAAATATACTGGTCATATTTACTCTTTCTTCAGCTTGTGAAGACTTCCTGTGACTTGTTTTTTTTTTCACTTCTTTTTTTATTTATAACATTTTTTATTATTATTTCCACTCATACAAACTTAATATGTACACCGGTTCCCTCCCTTCCTCCTCCTTCCCCCGATCCCCCTGCTCTCCCTCACCTCACCCTCCTCCCCATCCCACAGTGCCTCCCCCACAATCCCCAGAAAATCCTTTAATGTGCATGCCAGACTCTCCTCTGGGCCCTCCTCTCCAATGAGGTACAAGGAACCAGTGGCATTTCCCTGAACCCTTTCCCGTGTTCCCCTTAAGCATAGGAACACTACTGTGGCTAGTCAATCCCTTGCCTCCAAGGATCTTGGTGCCTTTAGCAAATGCTAGACTTTGTGAGGTCAATAGTGAGTTGGACATTGTGCAGGGCATACAAAGTCCAATTATGATTGCTTCGGCCCTAACTTATGTGCAGTATCTTGCAAATCATTGCTCCTCCCATCTTTGTGCTCTTACAATCTTCCCACCCCCTCTTCCCCAAATTTCCCTGAGCTTCAGGATGGGGAGAGATTAGTCTGGCCTAGTTCTAGGTGGTTGATATAGAGTCTCTGAAGTTCTGGATTGAGGTTTGTTGATTTTCTTTTGCAGTTTTGCTGCTCCTGCAATGCCCTTCACTCCATCCTGATGGCCACTGTATGTCACCCCCTGGCCAGAGACAAAAAGCTGTTAAACTAGAGTCTTGTTATAAGAGCACATTCAAAGGTAGATGTAATAAAAGTAGGAAACCACAGTGAGGGAGAGGTCAGTCACTTTTTGCAAAATGGTTACTTTTTATCTGCCAGACTATATGCCCTCCCCTTATGGTGAGATCATACCCCCTCAGTTGTAAATGATCAGGAACGAACGTCTGTGAACTTAACCAGGTGTCTCATTACTTACTTGCAGTCCTTAATGGATGCTTATTTTTTCTTCTATAACATGGTCCCCTTTCTCCTTGTTTCTGGTGTGGCCCTCCAACCCCATCCCTCCTGTTCAGAATCCTTGCAATTACTGTAGGTAATACATAGATTTACCTGTGAGTGTCTCAAGGTGGACTCTGTGGTTTTGGTACTAGAAGCCACCTATTAGGGAGTACACACAGCGCTTAATTTTCTGGGTCTGGGATACTTCACTTAATATAATTGTTTCTAATGACATCCATTTCCCAGCAAATTCCAGTAATTCATCATTTTTGATGGCTGAGTAGTACTCCATTGTATAGATGTACCACAGTTTCCTTATCCACTCGTCAACTGTTGGACATTTGGGTTGATTCCATGACTTTGCTATTGTAAACAGTGCTGCTATGAACATGGTCGTGCTTGTGCTATCGAGGTGAACCTCTGCTGTATGGGGGGTTATACCCAAAAGTGGAATCGCAGGATCATATGGCATTTCAATCTTTAATTTCTTAAAGAATCTCCAGACGGCTGGCCAGAGTGGCTGTATGAGCCTGCATTCCCACCAGCAATGTAGGAGAGTTCCCCTCTCTCCACATCCTCTCCAGCATTTGTTGTTGTTTGTATTGTGGATTTTTTGCTTTTCTGGCAAGGTCTTAAAAACCTTGTTGATCTGGCTGTATACCACTCCAAACTCCCCATCTCATAAAGTCCAGCAGCATTCTGGGGGGTCTTTCTTCACCAAGTACTGGACATTCCACTAGCAGCACAGTTAACTTCATGGCATGGCATGTAGAGAATTTAGGCCACAGATGTTCCTACAGACTTTACAGGTCACACTCTTAAGAACCTGAAAGTCCAGTCCAGCTCTCTCCACGTTTGCATTAGATTGAGTGCTGTCTACTAGTGAAGACCTTTAAGTGGTCGACAGTGAGAAATCTCAGCTGTTTTGTTGACACTCATTTTTTATTTTATTCTTAGCCGTATTTAAATCCAGAATTTAACAGAGTCTAATAAACAGATAAATGAGATATACTAAGATAATAAATTATTATAAGGAAAATGAGAAAGTAAACTATTTAGACTATGACTTTGTTCTTAACATTTAGAGTTTACTAGCTGCTGATATCACTGGATGGCTGTGTATTTGTTTCTGCACTGAATTAGGAGACCATGGCATGCCCACAGTTTGATTAATGCCATTGGAGTTTATGCTTCAGTGACATTGTGAAAGAAATTTTTTGTGTTCATAGACTTTATTCCTCAGAATGAATATGTGCTTTCAGAATATAAATGGCACTGTTTGGCCATGGCGCTGATATTAATGAGAGAAGATGGTTGGCCTCTACATCTCCAGGAATGTAATGGGACACACTGACCGTTCCTTGTTATCTCAAGGTTTAGTTGGAGACTTGATTGGCTTGTGCATTTAGTCATTGTCATAACTTAAAGTAATTCAGATTAAAATTTAAAAAAGAAGGAAGGAGTCACATGGATTCACAGATTTGAGTACATGAGAACAACTTCCACTAGGATTTTGAAAAACAAGCTTCTATGAAAGATAGCAGTCTATTTCAGTGAATTCCTGACTTGTCTTCAGGGGTCAAAATTGCTGTCTGTGCCATCTGGTGAATTGTGATGACCACAGACCCTGAGGAATGGAAACATGCTGTGGAGTGAGGCACATTTACTCAGAGGAAGGATCTTTGATGCTTCTTAATCTTTTCAGAAAGGTTGTTTCACTCCATCTCACTGCAGGAATGTGTTATAGGTTGAGGGTGAGTTGCCCCCATATGTTTACATCCTCAGCTGTTGCTGGTGCTTGTCCAGGTCTTGGCACATCTACAGGATGAAACTCTGCTGAAGGAAGAGGAATAGGGGGAAGTTTGAGGATTGTTAATCCAGTACTGTTGCATCTCTGTTTGCTCTTTCTCTCTGTGTCTTGATGATCAACTGCAGAGACCCAAACCAGCATCCTGCTTCTACCTTGTCCCATTCTCTGGAACAGTAAGCAATAAATCATCCTTTTTCCCTTAACCTGTGTGTGATTGCTGTCCTGGATCCAAGTGAAAGCAGCCACAACAGAGTGTTTTCATTGCCTTCAGTCTGTCTGCCTGGGAGTTAGTTGTCTCTGAAGTGCTACAGCACAAGGGAGGAGGCCCTGGGCATCCATCTCTTCCCAGGCTCCACATCATGTACTCGTTACTGCAACTATGCTGGCTCTGCTGCTGTTGGCTGCTCTCATTCATAGCAGCCTCAGTTGCATATCAAGGCTACATCTGTCTTGGGGATTCCCTGTCTGACTTCAGCAGGAAACTCATGGCGGAGACCACAGTGCAGGAAGACAGATGGAATGATAGGTCTTCAAGCACCTCTGCTCTTGTGGAAGGGCACCAAGTCAGAAGGGGAACACAGTGAGAGGGAGGAGAGTGGACAGTCCACAGGAGGAAGTCTTCTTTCCACCTCTTACCTGAATGAGCTTTGGACTCTTCTCTGCTATGTCCTGCTCAGTGCACTGTGGACCCAAGTATCAGATGACTGGTGGAATGAGGTATTCATGAGAAACAAAGGAGAATCCTTGCGTGAATTTGACAGGCTGTATGCTCAGGTTTGATGGGTAATCATGATGATTTGAAAGGGTATTTAGTGACCAAGAGGAAGATGACATAAGATGCCAAGAGCTGAACACAGTCTTCATGAAACAAAGACTTAATGCTTGTCATCTCCAGCCTCATGTGAACAGTGTTCTGTGTTTCCTCCCCCAGCACAGCTCATCTTTCTTGCTTTACTACCATATTTCCATCTGCCCTGCTCACAATGTCCAAAACATCCAACCAACCTGGCTGAAGCTGCAGGCACGTTTGAGTGAAATCCAGGAAGAGAGAATCCAAGGTTACCTCCCATAACCTACCCTTGAAACCTAAAACATTACTGTGAGAGAAACATCATGGAGAGCTGAGGTGACCCTGGCCAGAGGAGTGTTGGGTGAGAGACATTGGTCTCAGATGCACAACTTCACTTGGGCAAACAATTCTCAGTGAGCGTAACCACATGGTGACCATAGTTAGTCACAATCTACCATGTTCTTCAACCTAGAGCAAGAGGCCGTCAGAACACCAAGCAGACAGGACCAGAATGGCAAGACCCCATGACACATGGTAGTCCAAATACCCTAGATGCAGACTAAAGGACAAATCTTGAGAACTTCAGGAGAGTAAAACTAAGCCATATTCATGGCAAATCTATCAAATAATAGCTACCGCTCCATGCTGACAGTAAGAGGCACAGGAGCTTGGAGAGATGTTTCACGTGACAAGGGACCAGAAATGACAACACAGACAACTGTTTCAAGCAAAACTATCATTCACAATTAAAGACAAAAAATTTCCCATGAGGACATCACAATAAAGGCTTATATGACCATCAAAGCAAGTCCACAGAAGATTCTATAAAGAATTCTCAAGGCTGGAAACAAAAAGATAAACACCCAACAGGATACAGTAGGCAAATAATGCTAGGCCAATCACTAAGCAAAGATACATAAAATAAATATCACAAATGGACAGGAACCAATAAATTCCTCAATGATACCATTGAATATCAATGTGCTGTCTCTTAGAAACACACTTCACTAGGAAAAATAGGTATTATCTTTGTTTATGAGGCTGATGAGGCAGGGTTTTAATACCTGAGACATCTCTCCAGAACATGCGGTTCCATTTTTGCATTTTAACAGAAGAATGATATCTATGAGGAGAAAATATATAAATATATGTAATATTAGATAATCAAATGCACCTAATACCCTCTGCATCCACTTGAACACACCACTGCAATAGAAATTCAAACTCTGCTGTTTCCATTATTTGGAAATGCACACCATGTAGCTGTGGTCTACAGTCACCATCCTGAGACATGGAGTGCTGGAACTAGGTCCTGGTCCCCCAGCTCCACATCCATCTTCCACCTTTCCCAGTCCCTAGCAACCTCTGTTATCTCTCTGCTTCTGAGAAATTGAAGTTTTCCCTTCCACACAGGACTGAGGCCATGGCCAATATCATTCTTGAGGTCATGAGAGAGTCAAGTGGTAACTGTCTCTCGTGTCCCTGAGATCTTCACATCTGTTCCCATCACTGTCTCCATCGAGACTTCCAAACAAGGTCTTGCTTTAAAACAGAAGCACATGCAAATAGGGCCTCCCACTGCCCTTGAAAACCAGCCCAGCCCTGACCCTTCAGCTCTGCACAGGAGCCCAGCCCTGACCTTAGCTGTTCACACTCAGTGATCAGCACTGAACACAGATACTCAGCATGGACTTGGGGCTCAGCTGGGTTTTCCTTCTTGCTCTTTGGAAAGGTCATTTGTGGAGAACAGGAGATGCTGTCTATGTGAGTGGAAATGAGTGAGAGGGACAGTGGGCATGTGTGACAGTTCCATGACCAGGATTCTCTGTGTTTGCAGGTATCCAGTGTGAGGTGCAGCTGGTGGAGTCTGAGGGAGGCTTGGTGCAGCCTGGAGGGTCCCTGAGACTCTCCTGTGTAGCCTCTGGATTCAACGTTGTCAGTTACTATATGAACTGGTCTGCCAGTCTCCAGGGAAGGGGCTGGAGTGGGCCTCATACATTAGTATACTGGTGGTAGCAAATACTACTCAGACTCCGTGAAGGACCAGTTCACCATCTCCAGGGACAATGCCAAGAACACCATGTACCTGGACATGAGCAGTGTGAGAACTGAGGACACGGCCACCTACTACTGTGCAAGAGACACAGTGAGGGAAAGTCACTGTCAGACCAGACACAAACCTCCCTGCAGAGAGCCCACGACCAGCAGGGGGCGCTCAGCTGCACAGAGCTTAGGCTGCCACAGAGCAGACACGGGGGGTGGGGGGGAAGACACAAAGGGTGGACTTGCTGTGTCTGGGCTCCCTCTCCACACCACAGAGCGCTTCTCCCAGGGATCTGATAGGAAGGACAAGCAGTGTGAGCGACCAGAGGAACCTGAAGAACTTCACCGTTCCCACCTCCTCAGAAACAGCACATGCATCGGATCTAGGGCTGAAAGTTTTTCCCTGTCAGGCACGTTGTAGGTACTGATCACACTCCAGCCCATACACAGGCAGCAATGCAGATAGAGACACAGCTGAGCCTCTGGTGACTGATGACCAATCACTGAGTAAGGGTCTCTCCCCTTCCTTTCCTGTCTGGCGAGCTGTCAGCTCACAATGCTGGCTGGAGTTCTCAGGACCTGCTTCTGTCCTACAAGGTGCCTGGTGTGGACCCATTTTCTCCTCTTTGGTTTTTCCATTTAACTACACTTCATTTGATGGTTTCTTAGCCTCATATTCTGCTGCCATGATAACTGAGTGACGAAACAACTGAAGGGAACAGGAGTTCATTCATGATCATGGTTTCATACATCATGGCAGGAGAGTTCATATTAGCAACAGGAGCTGAGGGAACTGGCCACACCTTGTCCAAAGAATGATCTGGAAAAATGATGTAACTTCTAGATTTCAGTTTTCCAAATTCAGCTGGTTCTTGCTTTTGAGACTGGCCATTCCCATGGTTCCTTCATGTTCACAAGTTCTAACATATGTGTTAATCTGCACCCTTGGGATCCAAACCCCAAAGCTGTGTTAACTTGCATCCACTTGTAAGGACAATGGGCATCCTTAGAGAAACGCTGATGGAGGAGGAGGGTGGGGAAGCTGTGAGCACAGGATGGAGCAGTGACAAGCAGAAGAGGAGCCTGAGTGGAACAGTGCTCCATCTCTGTGCTCCCCAGGGACGTCCAACAGAGGACAGGGTTGTCCTGTGGTCAAGGTGCCCATCAGAGACCCCCAACTCTCAGTCTTGGATCTTCCCCAGAGCCACCTTAGAGCTCAGTTGTCACCAGCAGGAGTCCTGGAATTGCATTGACAGAAAATGATCACTGCATTGCTGTACTGTAATTCATCTCAGGTTGCTGTCTCACACTTCAGTGTTCTATCGTTTCAAAACAAAGAAGAAAAACAAGAAAGAGTAGGGATGGCAGGAAGGGAAATTCAACAATTGCCCAAGCTTCACCCACAAAGAGAACTTTATCTGGGAAGCTCCTTAAAAACTGCAGACAGGGATCAACAATTTCCCCATGAGATGGAAATTACTACTGACATTGCAGTCTGAGTTCCAAGATTTTAACAGTTGGAAGCAGGGAAATGGAATATGGGTTTGAGAAGCTGATTCTGCTTGTACTAAAATAACTAAGAGTCTATTCCATTCTCTGCTTTCCTTTCCAGTTGCTATTCTTGGGGGGGGGGACTCAAGTCAAGATATATTTCTGATACTACACCTGAGCAAAATTTTCAAAATATCATCAAGGAAAATTTCCCTAAAGAATGACTGGCCAATCCAAATCCCCCAAACAGATATGTCCAAAATAGAAATTCACTATGGCAAATAATAGTCAAAACACTTCACATTAAAGACAAAGAAAAGGTGCTGAGAGCTTCAAGGGAAAAAAAAGTCACTTTTAAAGGTAAACTTATTACAATAACAAATGACTTTTTAATGGAAACAGTAAAACCAAAAAGAGCTTGAAGAGACGTACTTTAAGTATAAAATGAGGAAAATGCCAATCGAGGCTGATATAGCCGGCAAAACTATCCATCAAGATTGAGGGAGAAAGAAAAGTTTTCCAGCACAAAGACAACTTGAAAGCTTACATGTCTACCAAACCAGGCCTTCAAAAATTGCTAGAAATGATACTCAAGACTGAAGAAAAGGACAAGTGTATTCAGGAGGACAGAAGAGAAGTATAATAACACTAAAACCGAAAAGCCAAATAATACACTTACAAAAGACACTAAACACAAAAAATGTCCAGATTTAAAAATAATTTCTCCGTTGTAATATTAAATGTCAATGAAATTAACTCACTGATCAAGAGACAAAGATTATAAACTTGGATTAAAAACCACAACCCATCAATCTGCTGCCTGCAGGAAACTCATCTCACCATAAAAGATAGGCACATCCTAAAAATAAAAGGCTGGTAAAAATTCTCCAAGCTAATGGAACCAGGAAACAGGCAGGGGTAACCATTATGCTATCAGACAAAGTGGACTTTAAACCAAAGAAAATTATAAGAGACACGAATGGAAACTACATTTAGTCACATGTACAATTCACCAGGAAGACTTCACAGTACTGAACATATATGCACCCAATACGGGCCCCTCCACATTCATTAAGAAAACCCTACAGTGTCTAAAGCAAGAAATCAACCCCCAAACGATAATTCTTGGGGACTTCAACACCGCCCTCTCTACATGGGATAGATCAACAGGTCAAAAGCTTAACAGAGACACTTTGGAACTTAATCAAACCCTTAAAGAAATGGACCTTACAGATCTCTATCGAACTTTTCACCCACATACCAAAGAATACACACTTTTCTCAGCAGCACACGGAACTTTCTCCAAAATAGATCACATATTGGGCCACAAAATGAATCTACACATATACAAAAAAGTTGAAATTCTAACCTGTGCCCTATCAGACCACCAGGGCCTAAGGCTGGACATACACAACACAACAAACAAGAGAAAATACACTAACTCCTGGAAACTTAACAATATGATGCTGAATGAGAACTGGATTCAGGAAGAAATTAAAAAGGAAATTCAAGATTTCCTGAAAGCGAATGATAATGAAAATACAACTTACCAAAATCTCTGGGACACAATGAAAGCTGTTCTAAGAGGTAAGTTCATAGTTCTTAATGCCTACATCAAAAAAATGGAAACATCAGAAATAAACAACTTAACAATGCAGCTTAAAGCTTTAGAGAAACTAGAGCAATCTGATCCCAAAAGTAGTAGAAGAGAGGAGATTAGCAAACTAAGGGGAGAAACATCTGAAATCGAGATTAAGAAAACGATAGAAAAAAATCAACCAGTCAAAAAGCTGGTTCTTTGAAAAAATCAATAATATTGATATACCCCTAGCTAAATTAACCAAAAGCAGGAGAGAGAAAGCCCAAATTAACAAAATTAGAAATGAACATGGACTTATCACTACTGATACCCAAGAAATCCAGAGAATTATAACATGATATTTCAAAAACTTATACTCTGTGAAGTTTGACAACACAAAAGAGATGGATGAATTTCTAAGTAAGCACAACTTACCTAAATTGAGTCAGGAAGTTCTGAATTATTTAAATAGTCCTATAACATATGAGGAAATTGAGGAAGTAATCTCGAATCTTCCCACCAAAAAATGTCTTGGACCAGATAGATTCAGCACAGAGTTCTACCAGACATTTAAGGAGTTAATAATACCAATACTCCTTAAACTCTTCCATCAAATAGCAAAGGAAGGAACACTACCAAATTCCTTCTATGAAGCTAATATCGTTTTAATCCCAAAACCTAATACAAACTCACTTAAAAAAGAAAACTATAGGCCGATCTCTCTGATGAACACAGACTCAAAGATTCTCAACAAAGCCTTAGCAAATTGGATTCAAAAACATATTAAAAAGATTATTCATGGGGACCAAGTTGGCTTCATCCCCAGCACACAAGGTTGGTTCAACATAAGCAAATCAATAAATGTAATTCATCATGTAAACCAGTCCAAAGTCCAAGACCACATGATACTCTCGATAGATGCAGAAAAAGCTTTTGACAAGATCCAACAGCCTTTTATGATCAAAACGCTAGAGACAGTAGGAATGGAAGGAACCTTTACCAATATAATAAAAGCTGTATACAACGAGCACACAGCAAGGATTATGCTCAATGGGGAACAGTTGGAAGCATTCCCACTTCGATCAGGAACTAGACAAGGCTGTCCACTCTCATCACTTCTATTCAATATTGTACTTGAAGTCTTAACTGAAGCCATAAGACAAGAAAGGGACATAAGAGGGATTCAAATCGGCAAGGAAGAAGTCAAGCTATCCCTGTTTGCAGATGACATGATCTTATACCTGAGGGATCCCAAAAACTCCACCAGGAAGCTCCTGGAACTAATTGAGAAGTTCAGCAGGGTGGCAGGATACAAAATAAATGTGCAAAAATCAGAGGCCTTCCTATATGCTCAGAATGAAAGAAGTGAAAAAGCCTTGAGAGAAACAATCCCATTTATTGTAGCCCCTAAAAAAATGAAATACCTTGCTATAAACCTAACCAAGGAGGTAAAAAACCTTTACAATGAAAACTTTAAAACCCTAAAGAAAGAAATTGCAGAAGACATCAGAAGGTGGAAAGACCTCTCATGTTCCTGGATTGGCAGAATCAACATCGTAAAAATGACCACCATAACAAAGGCAATATACAAATTCATGCTATACCAATTAAAATCCCAAAGCAATTCTTCAAAGAAGTTGACCAAACAATCTCAAAATTCATATGGAGGCACAAAAGACCCAGGACAGCAAAGACAATCCTGAGTAACAAAAACACTACTGGAGGTATTACCATACCAAACCTTAGTCTATACTACAAATTCATAGTTGTAAAAACAGCCTGGTACTGGCTCCAAAAAAGACACACAGATCAATGGATAAGGATTGAAGACCCAGATATAAGCCCACAAAATTACAGCCACTTGGTCTTTGACAAAGGGGCCCAAAGAATCCAATAGAAAAAGAACAGCATCTTCAACAAATGGTGCTTGCAAAACTGGATCTCCACATGCAGAAGATTAAAGCTGGACCCATACTTGTCACCATGTACAAGACTTAATTCAAATGGATCAAGGACCTTGATATAAGGTCAGAGACTATAAAAACCATAGTTGAAAGGATAGGGAACGCCCTCGAGCTGATTGGGCTAGGCCAACATTTCCTAAACAGACATCCAATGGCACACTCACTGCTACCAACTCTCAACAGTTGGGATCTTGTGAAATTAAAGAGGTTCTGCTCAGATAAAGATATTGTAATACGAGCTCAAGGCAACCCACAGAATGGGAGAAAATCTTCACTAACCACATATCTGATAGAGCCCTACTCTCCAGGGTGCACAAAGAACTGAGAAAACTAAACACCAAGGAAACCAATGGCCCAATTAAGAAATGGGCCCTGGATGTTAAAAGAAACTTTACCAGGGATGAAATTAAAATGTCTAACAAATATCTTAAAAAATGCTCCACTTCTTTAGCCATCAGGGAAATGCAAATCAAAACTTCCCTGAGATATCATCTCACTCCAGTCAGGATGGCAAAAATCCACAATACAAAGAACACCAAATGCTGGAGAGAATGTGGAGAGAGAGGAACTCTGCTACATTGTTGGTGGGAATGCAGGCTCATACAGCCACTCTGGTGAGCCGTCTGGAGATTCTTAAAGAAATTAAAGATTGAAATGCCATATGACCCTGCTATTCCACTTTTGGGAATAACCCCCCATACAGCAGAGGTTCGCCTCGATAGTACAAGCATGACCATATTCATAGCAGCACTGTTTACAATAGCAAAGTCATGGAATCAACCCAAATGTCCAACAGTTGACGAGTGGATAAGGAAACTGTGGTACATCTATACAATGGAGTACTACTCAGCCATCAAAAATGATGAATTACTGGAATTTGCTGGGAAATGGATGTCATTAGAAACAATTATATTAAGTGAAGTATCCCAGACCCAGAAAATTAAGCACTGTATGTACTCCCTAATAGGTGGCTCCTAGTACCAAAACCACAGAGTCCACCTTGAGACACTCACAGGTAAATCTATGTATTACCTACAGTAATTGGATTATGAACAGGAGGGATGGGTTTGGAGGGCCACACCAGAAACAAGGAGAGAAGTGATCATTTTACAGTAGAGAAAATAGGCATCCATCAAGGACTACAAGTAAGTAATGTGACACCTGGTTAAGTTCACAGACATTCGTTCCTGATCATTTACAACAAAGGGGGTATGATCTCACCAGAAGGGGAGGGCATATAGTCTGGCAGATAAAAAGTAACCTTTTTGCAAATGGGTGATTGACCCCTCCCTCACTGAGGTTTCCTGCTTTTATTACATCTACCCTTGAATGTGCTCTTATAGTAAGACTCCAGTTTAACAGCTTTTTGTCTCTGGTCAGGGGGTAACATACAGTGCCCAGCAGGATGGAGTGAAGGGCGTTGCAGGAGCAGCAAAACTGCAAAAGAAAATCAACAAACCACAATCCAGAACTTCAGAGACTCTATATCAACCACCTAGAACTAGGCCAGACTAATCTCTCCCCATCCTGAAGCTCAGGGACATTTGCGGAAGAGGGGGTGGTAAGAGTGTAAGTGCACAAGGATGGGACAGTAATGATTTGCAAGATACTACACACTTTAGGGCCGAAGCAATCATAATTGGACTTTGCATGCTCTGCGTAATGTCCAACACACTATTGACCTCACAAAGTCTACCATCTGCTAAAGGCACCAAGATCCTTGGAGTCAAGGCATTGGCAGCCACAGTAGTGTTCCTATACTTAAGGGGAACATGGGAAAGGGTTCAGGGAAATGCCACTGGGTCCTTGTACATCATCGGACAGGAGGGCCCAGAGAAGGGTCAGGGATGCACATTAAAGGACTCTCTGGGAA
This sequence comes from Typhlomys cinereus, assembly GCA_023101885.1. Taxonomy (NCBI): domain Eukaryota; kingdom Metazoa; phylum Chordata; class Mammalia; order Rodentia; family Platacanthomyidae; genus Typhlomys; species Typhlomys cinereus. The sequence continues at coordinate 743,440 of JALPQD010000658.1, forward strand.
TTGGGGCAGGAGGCACTGGGGGATTTGGAGGGAGGGGTAAGGGGAGGGGGTACAGGGGGTTCGGGGGGAGGAGGAGGGAGGGAGGGAACTGGTGTACCTATTATGTTTGTATGAGCGGAAATAATAATAAAAATATTTAAAAAATGGAAGCATCAGAAATAAATATCAATGTAAATTAAGCTTTAGAGAAACTAGAGCAATCTGATTCCAAAAGTAGTAGAAGAGAGGAGATTAGCAAAATAAGGGGAAAAATATCTGAAATCGAGATTAAGAAAACGATAGAGAAAATCTACTAGTCAAAAAGCTGGTTCTTTGAAAAATACGATTGTTATACCTCTAGCTGAATTAACCAAAAGCAAGAGAGAGAAAACACAAATTAACAAAATTAGAAATGAAAATGGAGTTATCACTACTCCTACCCAAGAAATCCAGAGAATTATAACATCATACTTGAAAAACTTGTACTCTGTGATATTTGACAACACAAAAGAGATGGATGAATTCCTAAGTAAAAATAACTTACCTAAATTGAATCAGGAAGTTGTAAGTTATTTAAATAGCCCTATAACTTATGAGGTAATCGATGAAGTAATCTCAAATCTTCCCATCAAAAAATGTCCTGGACCAGATGGATTCAGCACAGAGTTCTACCAGACATTTAAGGAGTTAATAACACCAATACTCCATAAACTGTACCATCAAATAGAAAAGGAAGGAACACTACCAAAGTCTTCCTATGAAGCTAATATCATCTTAATCCCCAGACCTAATAAAGATCCACTTAAAAAAGAACACTATAGGCCAATCTCTTTGATGAACATAGATGCAAAGATTCTCAACAAAGGCTTAGAAAATTGGATTAAAAAACCTATCAAAAAGATCATTGACGGGGATCAAGTAGGCTTTATCCCAGGCACACAAGTTTGGTTCAATATACACATATCAATAAATGTAATTCACCATATAAACCAGTCCAAAATTCAATACCACATGATACTCTCGATAGATGCAGAAAAGGCTTTTGACAAGATCCAACAGCCTTTTTTGATCAAAACCCTTGAGACAGTTGGAATGAAAGGAACCTTTATTGATAAAATAAAAGCTCTATACAAGCCAACAGCACGTATTATACTCAATGCATAAAAACTTGAAGCATTCGTGCTTTGATCAGGAACTACACAAGGCTGTCCACTCTCACCACTTCTATTCAGTATTGTACTTGAAGTCTTAGCTGAAGCCATAAGACAAGAAAGGGAGATAAAAGGGGTTCAAATTGGCAAGGAAGAAGTCAAGTTATCTCTATTTGCAGATGACATGATCATATATCTGAGTGATCCTAAAATCTCCACCAGGAAGCTCCTGGAACTAATACGGGAGTTCAGCAGGGTGGCAGGATACAAAATAAATATACAAAAATCAGTGGCCTTCCTATATGCCCAGAATGAAAGAAGGGAAAAAGCCCCAAGAGAAACAATCCCATTTACTATAGCCCCTAAAAAAATCAAATACCTTGGCAAAAACCTAACCAAGAAAGTAAGAGACCTTTAAAATGAAAACTTCAAAACCCTAAAGAAAGAAATTACAGAAGACACCAAAAGGTAGAAAGACCTCCCATGTTCCTGGATTGACAGAATCAATGTCATAAAAATGACCATCCTACCAAAGGCAATATACAGATTCAATACTATACCAATCAAAACCCAAAGCAATTCTTTACAGAAGTTGACCAAACAATCTCAAAATTCATGAGGGCACAAAAGACCCAGGATAGCAAAAACAATCCTGAGTAACAAAAACACTGCTGGAGGTATCACCATACCAAACATTAATCCATGCTACAAATCCATAGTTATAATAAAGAGCCTGGTTCTGGCTCCAAAATAGACACACACATTAATGCATTAGAATTGAAGACCCAGATATAAGCCCACACAATTACAGCCATTTGATCTTTGACAATGGGGCCCAGAAAATCCAATGGAAAAAGAACAGCATCTTCAACAAATGGTGCTGGCAAACCTGGATGTCCACATGCAGGAGATTAAAACTGGACCCGTATTTGTCACCATGTACAAGAATTAATTCCAAATTATTCAAGGACCTCAATATAAGGCCAGAGACTATAAAAACCTTAGTTGAAAGGTCAGGAAATCCCTTGAGCTGATTGGACTAGGCCAACAGTTCCTAGTTGGAAATCCAATTGCACAGTCAATACAACCAACACCCAACAGATGGGATCTTATGAAATTAGAGCTCCTGTTCAGATAAAGGGATTGTAACTCATGCACAAAGACAACCTACAGAATGGGAGAAAAATCTTCACTAACCACATATCTGATAGAGCTCTATTATCCACAGTGCACAAAGAATATAGAAAACTAAACACCAAGAAAACAAATGGCCCAATTAAAAAATAGGCCTTGGAACTTCAAAGAAACTTTACCAGGGACAAAATTAAAATGTCTAACAAATATCTTAAAAAATGATCCACATCCTTAGCCATCAGGGAAATTCAAATCAAAACCTCCTGAGATATCATCTCACCCCAGTAAGGATGGCAAAAATCCACAATACAAACAACACTGAATGCTGGAAAGGATGTGAAGAGAAGGGAGCTCTCCTACTTTGCTGGTGGGAATGCAGGCTATACAACTGTCCTGGCGAGCTGTCTGGAGATTCTTAAAAAAGTTAAAGAATGAAATGCCAAAGGACCCTGCTATTCCATTTCTGGGAATAATCCCCCATAGAGCAAAAATTCACCTTGGTAGCACAAGCACGACCATGTTCATAGCAGCACTGTTTACAATAACAAAGTCATGGAATCAACCCAAATGTCCAAGAGTTGACTAGTGGATAAGGAAAATGTGGTACATTTATAGAATGGAATGCTACTCAGCCATCAAAGAGGATGAATTAATGCAATTTGCTGGGAAATGGATGGAATTAGAAACAATTATATTGAGAGAAACATCCCAGACACAGAAAATTAAGCACCATATGTACTCCCTAATAGGTAGATCCTAGTACCAAACCCGCTTAGTGACACACTCAAAGACAAATCTCTATAATACCTACAGTAATTGCAAAGATTATAAGCACGAAGAGAAGGGAAAGAAGGTCCCCGCCAGAAACAAGGAGAGAGGGGATCATGCTACAACAGAGAAAATAGGCCACCATCATGGACTGTAACTAAGTAATGAGACATCTGGTTGGGCTTGCAGGCTTTCCTTTCTGGTCACTTGCATCTGATGGAGTATGATATCACCAGAAAGGGAAGGCATAGAGTCTGGCAGATAGAAGGTAACCATCCTGCAAATGGTTTCCTACTCTTATTTCATCTACCTTTGAATTTACTCCTATAATAAGACTCTATTTTAACAGCTTTTTATCTCTGGCCAGGGGGTGACATCCAATACCCATCAGCATGGAGCCAAAGGCAGTGCAGGAGCAGTAAAACTGAAAAAAAAAAAACAACAACAAAGCATAGTTCAGAAAATCAGAGACTCTACATCAACCACCTGGAACCAGGCCAGCCTAATCCCTCCCCATCCTAAAGCTCAGGTAAATTTGCGGAAGAGGGGGCAGTAGATTGTAAGAGCCTAAAGATGGGGAGGCGCAATGATATGCAAGATACTCCATACAATTTAGGGCCAAAGCAATCATAATAGGACTTTGCATGACCTGCACAATGATCAACACATATGATTCAACCCTCAAAGTCTAGTATAGATCACAGGCCCTGGGATCCTTAGAGGCAAGGGATTAACAGTCACAATAACATTCCTATATTAAAGGGGAGCACACACAAAAAAGAGGTCTAGGCAATGCCACTGAATCCTTACACCTCATCAGAGAGGAGGACCCAGAGGAAAGTTTGACATGCACACTAAAGGATGCTCCAGGAATGAGGAGGAGGGGGCATTGGAAGAAAGAGAGGGTGAGAAAGGAAAGGGAAAGGGTGGGGAGGGAGCAAGGGAATCCAGGGAGGGATGGAAAGAGGGAGGAGAATGGGGTACTCATCAACTTTGTATGAGTGGAAGAAATAAAAAATAAAAATAAAAATAAACATAGAGGGAGGAAGAGTCTGCGGAAGCTGTAGCACCAAGCACCAGAGAGGAGGAGGAGCCTGAGTGGAACCATGGTCAATCTCTGTGCTTTCCAGGGACGTCCAACAGACAACTTCCTTGTCCTGTGCTCTCGGCATATATCATAGACCACATCTGCCTATCTTGCCTCTGTCCCTGTGTCATCCTAGAGCTCGGTCCACACCAGCAGGAGCCCTGGAAGTGTGTTCAGAGCAAATGGTCACCACCTGCTGCTCCACAGTGGTCACCTCAGGCTGCGCAGGCTCTCAGGTCACAGTCCTGTTACCCACAGGAGGCAGGATGTGGCCCTGTGTCATGGGATCCTGGTGAACATGGTCTTGACTGCAGTGATGTGTGCAGACCTGTGTCCAGTCATCACTGGATCTGTCAGTACTAGAGGATCTTGAGTATCTTTTTCATGCCCTTTCATGCTGCATGACATGTCCTGCTCCCTCTCTGTGGTGCTCCCTTAGCACTCCTGCTCCCCATCCATCCCAGACAACTGCACATGAGCTGAAAATGGAGGTCTCAGCAGTGCTCCCCCATCCATTAAGAGGACTGTGAGTACCTTGACCAGGGGACACTGAATGAGGCCATTACGATGTCCTCTGCTGCCCTTGACCTACTTTCATCTCAAATCCATTTACTGTGGTTCCAATGCGCCCCTCAAAAACAATCTCTCATGCACATTTGTTTGTATGTGAGACCACAAGTGACGGGAAAAGGCTCCATGGAGATCACAAAGGTGGGAATTGGTCATGCTGGTACCAACCCTGGGTGACACCTAATCCTTGGTTCATTATCCATCATCAATAAATCCAAGGAAAATAAATCAAATTGAGCAGTTAAACACAGAAAACAGAGAGTTGCTCAACATGGCCATGATTGGAAAGGATATTCAATATTCAGATTCTGTCCTTGTATTTTTCTGTGCTTTCCCTTGAAATAGGCAAGAACTATGCATAGCTCAGCAGCTCTGCTCAAGGTGAGTTTCCTCCCCCTGCCCAGTGTCTCCTGTCCATACACAGGCTGCTCTGGTCTGTCCTGTAGATGCCGTGAGGCTGACTTCAGGCTCTGCTGTAGACAGAAGCTCTGACAAGCTGACAACCTGTGTGAAATCTCTTCCTGGCACACAAGTTCCTCCTTCGTTTGGCTCCTACCATTTGTGTCATTATGGGAAGTCTTGTGTCAGACAAAGAGACAGAAAGAAGTCCCCACTGCATGCTAGCACCAGACCTTGAACTTCTGATGCCAAGAAGCATGAACAGAAACATTCCTTTCTTTATGCACTGAAGGGAAGGTCTTATGTTCACAATCATTACATGGGTGACTCAGAGGCTCAACTGTTGAACTTGGAGCTGCAGAATTTGGAGCTTGTCCTGTTCTTTTTCAGTCATATAATGGATTATCTTTACTGGATATGACCCGATTCCTCCTTTTGTAGTGGGAATAGTTATTCTGTACCATTGTATGTTGGTCATATGTAACTTGTCTTTTGATTTAACAGGAGACTTTAGACTTTAGAATTTTGGACTGTGTTCTGACTACTGATATAGTCTGTACTGAGACTTTTATAGTTGGAATGAGTATGGTATACAGTAATAAGATATTTATATTATATAATGTAATGTCAATCTGTAGTTATGAGCTAAAATGTGTACTACGATATGATATTGTTTTATGGACACTGAATATTAATTTCTCAAGGTACTTTGTCACTTATCTTAGGAAAAACAATGCATGTATGGTTCTACATACATAGGTATATTATGTTAGGAGGAATTATGAATCTTACTGCTTTCATGTGCAGATGGAAAGTGGTCTAAGGAATTGTGATCTGGTGTCAAGTTGACAAGGGGAAGACTTGTGATAGTTAATCCTGGGTGTCAACTTGACACACCTGGCATTAATTATGATCAGCTGTCAGACTACCTGAGGAGATTATCCAGATCAATAACTTTACCATGCCAAGACCAGCTGTAGATCTGACTGGAACTTCCCATTCATAGACCAGATGAAAGGAAATACAGAACATAAGACTTTGAAACTGTGCTAGAAAACTCTATCCAGCCATCATCACTGCCCTACTGAACTAAGCAGCTCTGAACCCCAAGAAGTTTGCAGTGACTTCACCTGCCTCCAGCTTCAGCTACCAGCCACATCATCTACACCATGAAAGATTGTTTCTCCCATCTCTAGCTCTAAGGTGAATAAATCTCCCTTTCTCCCTTGCTGCTTAACTTTGAATGCTCTCTCACAGCAACAGTTAAGAGTAACTAATACACTTACTTATTATTCTTTCCAGTGAATGTGTATGTTTGTGTGTGTTTGCATGTGGGGGTGTATATGTATGTGTATGTACATATATGTATGAGTGTATGCAGGAACGTGTGTGTGTGTGTACATGTGGGGGTGCATCTGTGTGCACATGCATGTGCATGCGTATTTGCTATGCCTTGGGTGGGGATGTGAACTGTACCCATGTGAGGAGTCAGAGGTCAGTGTTTTGGGGTTGGTTCTATATTTATGCCTTTACATGGAACTGGGGATTGAAGTCAAGTGTCACACTCACACTGCCAGTTTCTTTGCTCCCAGAACCATCTCCCAAGCCATATTTACTTTCATAAACACAATACAAAGGCCTGTCTGTGTCACACAGAACCACTGGAAACACTGCTGTCTTGTAAAGCCAACTCTGCTCCCTGGGACTCAGCAATCGCTAAACTCCACCATCAGTGCTGTGTTCCCTGCTGAGCTAAAGTTCCTCTTGACTCTAGATGACTCTATACTATGCAGTGTGCTCTCCAGTCATTACAAGCTGCTTCTCTTATACCGAGTTCTCTCACCATCATGTCACACATACTCTCCACCAAGAGGCTTCTCAGAGGTTTTTCAACAAAACAGTGGACCCAGTCATCAAGCAACCACTGAACAGCACAGCTCACTGCAGAGTCTGAGCCAAAGCTTCCCAGGTGTCCTTGGAAACCCACAGCCTGAGAATGAGCCCCACACAGTGTGCATATTCCAGCTTTAGTTAGTCACAGGGCTTCTTCCAACTCTCACCATTCCCTGAGATTTTCACCTCTTTTGCTCCTTTGATGATGGCTTTGTTGGTTGGAATAGCTGGCAATAAAACAGCTATCCATTCATAACCATGAGAAGCCTGGGGTGTACCTTAGCTAGAAAAGATGAGAGATAGAGAAGTTTCATCCAATATTAGATATGAACTCTGTTACTTCATCAACAATTTGAATGGCAGGAATGGATAATCTACGTTTTGGGATGTAGAGTTTCCATTGTTTCTATGAAGCAACTGAGTATGGTGAACTTTTGGAGACCAGAATCACTGGAGCACAGGATACCTGTAGTCAGAGCAAATGAATGTAATGCAGGAATATCAGAGCCAAACAGATTTACAGATAAGTTACAGTTAAGGGTGAAGATCACATTTATGTGGATTAGAATACATGATCATGGATTCTTCATGTGCAACAGGATGTGCACAGTCAACCTGCAGGTTTAAGCTCCATAACTGACAGGTTGCTTTTTTTGGTGAACAAAATTGTCTCAGACATAGTCAGTTTTAAAGCAGCCATTTTGGGAAGGTCATCCTCCAAAACTGAGATTACCCTGAAAAGACAACCCAAAGGTCCACAGCTTCCTCCAACCCTCTGATTATAAGAGAATACAGAGAATATTTCATTATGCATAAGTTTTAGTGAGATTGAGCACAAACAAGATCAACAGGTTGGACTCCAATACGAACAGACCAATGAGAAGTACAGGACCAAAAGCTCCAATCAGGTTTGCAGAAAATGGAGCTAACCAATAAGGAAAAGCCATTTTCCCCTGGACTTTCCTAACTCTATAAATATTCCTGACTCTGGCAGCCATCTTTGGCTCCCTTGCCCCTCATGATTCTCCATGTCTAATTCCATGAATTCTCCAGGGCTCTCACAGATTCATATCCATGACTTTCCTTTTTTCTCCCCTCTAACAAACTTAGTCTTAATCCTTTATGCCAGTTCTGGTTTCAATCTCCAAGCCCTGAATGCAAGAAAAATGAAGGCCCAAGAGGGACCCAGTAACAATGCCATATTTGAACATCCCTTTATATAAAAGCATTTGACAAGGGACATTGTTGATAACATGCAGCTTCTGCACACAGAGTTGTGATGCCTGTCCAACTCAGCAGGTAACTGTGAACATAAGTTCCTGGCTGAATGTGACAGTTTCCAGGAAAAGGTCTGGAATGGATTGGTGCTGTGTGCAGTAACAGAAGCACAGATTACAGGACAGACCTTAAAACCAGAGACAGCATTAGTAGAGATACGTCCAAAGTCGTCTTTCATATACACATAACGGTACACAAACACATATGCACACATAGGCATACACAACTCACACACATGGTATGCACACACACATGTGCACACACATGTATACACACGTTCATATGTGCACACACACAAACAAACACACACGAATTCAGCAGATTGGTGATGCCCACATCTCATGCAGCTGTTTCTTAGCAAGTGGACAGTGGGGATTTGCTCACTGTCCTGGGAAAGGTGCTCTTGACAGTAGCATGGAAGCAGAGGGTAACAGATCTTCCTGGACCAAAGAGACTGAATGAATGGACTCTGCCTATAAGAAGCATCCTAAAACAAAGGTGTCTCAAGGAAACTGGCCTCCCACCATGCTTTGAGGTGATTCAAATCTTAGAATCAATGCAACACTGGCTGCTGGAAGATGAGGCCTGCTGCTTTACTCCCAGACTAAAGCTGGTCGCCATAGAATTCCTAAGGATCAGAAAAGAGGACACTAGATTTTCATGTATGTGCATCAACCAAAGTTGCCTTCACCATGCTGCTGATGACTAAGCCGCAGTCTGGTCAAGAATGTTCACCAATGAGCTTGAGAGATGGTCAGAGTTTAAGCCTCTATGTGGTAAACAGAAGGACTACTTGGAATTCAGATCCCAGGGGAAACTGACAGGAGGAAAAGGCAGTGACTTGCACTTCCAGTCCTGGAAGGCAGAGCCTGGGAAAACTTGGAATACATAAAAATGAAGAAAAGTGACGAAGAATGACTGACAAAGTCAATCTTTGTTTTCCATAGGAACAAGCAGTGGCCTTTTACAAACACAAGCACACATGGATACATATGTATACACATGCAAAAAGTAAAAAATAAAGAACAAATAGGGTTCACCAGCATTTTTTACTTTTCCACAGACTTGAGAAAATCTTCTCTGGTAAACATAAAGTAATTAGCTGAATGAAAACATACATTGAAAATGAGATTGCCTTGACCTTGACGTGCACACCAAATTTACAAGAGTTTACCCTGTAGCACTTAGTGTGACAGCCACAACTGCTCCATTGTTTCCCAAAATGGTTTAAAGATGAGGTCATGAAAACCTCACTGTGTGCACACATGTGCTGTACTTTCATTTCAGGTGATTACATCAACCTTGGAAATAATTTTTTTCTTTTCCTCCTGCATATAAGTTTGGTATCTAATGAAATTTCAAATGTCTTAATAATTTATGCACACTATTTATCATGTATTAGGGACACCATTAATCTCACATCAATGCACTAAGAATCACAGGTCCAATCAGTCAAGGCAGGGAGGCCAAGGTGGCAGGATCTTGAAACACTGGTCATGTGACTTTCACACCTTCAGTCGCAGAGTGAGGAGTCATGCTGGTTCTCACCTAGCTCTGTGCTTCGCATCAAGTCCAAGACCAATATGGAATGAATCCAGAGAGCAAGCCTGTCTTCACACCTGAAATCACTTGATCTAGACAATTCCTCACAATTGTGCTAGATGTTTGTTTCCTAAGTGATTGTACATTCCATCAAGTTTATAACTACCAGTATCTATAACTGGAACTCTTCACAAAACTATCGTGTCTTTGAATTGGCCACACACGAATCTTCTATTCACACAGTTTTGAAGTGTACAATGTTCTGTAGATGATAGTCACTTGGAACATAAGACACAAGCTATAGTCCCTCTGCAATCACTGCAGAACCACTATATCCTCTCAGTCTACTGACACGGTTCCAGCATTCCTAGTCCACACTGACCACTTCTTCTCTTTCTGTCTCTTTGTGAGATACTGAAGCATTTAGCTTCCATAAATAAGTGAGATGATGTGGTATGTGTCTTATGGCCTCAAAACATTCTCCATGTGGAATCATGAAAAGATTTCCTTTGTTATCATACGTACACATCAGTATAATTACAGACACCATTATTTATTGGAACTGGGTGAGTCTATCCATTATATGCTCACTGAGAAATACATGCTACCCACAATTAAGAGGGTCAAAACTAGAAATAAAATTTCTACTGATCTGGAGTAGTTATGGACTGAAGCCAAGCTACTGAAACTCAACTCCACAAAAAGATGGTTTCATTTGCAGCAGAAAATGCAAAGACAAGCAGCTCTGCTTACTTAAAAGTCAAAATTGCCAAAAGTATATAAAATCCACAGATGGATGACTGCATTAAAGTATTATTTGAATGGTTGCTCTCCATGTGCACTTCAGAACACAGCAAGATATAAAGGATTTGATGCCAAATGAGTAAAAACACCTTAGGCCGACAGAGTCATAGGACTGAACATTACTTTAGTTTCAGAGTTCACAGAGATATTTGCATTAGATGATAGTTTCAATTCCATGTTTGAAACAAGATGTCCTCAAGATCTTTCCTCTGCTATAGCCCAATAATATACCATTTTCTAGTCAACAGCTCTATCAGGAAAGGAACAGCAAGGATGTTCACAAAGAACATCTTTCTACAGAAGGACACCAAGGTTGCTGGAGAAAATACATGCTGTACAGTCCTTACATAGCCTAAAGATTCCACTTCCTTTATAGAAATGGAACCATGTGCATTTTAGACTTTATGAAGACCACAGTTTTAGTCTACAGGAACCCCTCCCTGTCTACCAAAACATCTATACCAGTTCACTGTCCTGTTCTCGGTGTCCACGAGGTGCACGGGCTCTTCATTACTGCCAGACTCTTCCCTCAGGCATGCCACAGCCATTCTTGCTATGAGATCACAACTCTTGTGGTTTGATTTGCACTTCTGATAATCAAAATTTTTAGAATTTTCCATGTTCATCCCATGGCAAGAATTTCTCTTCTGGGATTGCCACTTCCCCCTGTGGTCACCTTGCTGTGACTCTCTTCTTCAATTGTTGTGAAAGCATTTGTTTCTAGTTTGATTTCTGCCTGGGATTATGGGGTCTGGTCCAAAGCTCAGTATCTGTCAGTGTCTTGACATATGTCAAGTGGTACTTTCAAGTGGGTTTCTCCATGCTGCTCCTATACTTAGTCTCTTATCACCAATGTCGACATCATCATGTTGGGAACAGTTTGGAGGTTGCTCAAAGAATAACACATGTAAGTCCCATAGGATAAGCATTCTTGCTGGATTCATGGCCCAAAGAATTGAATTTTGGAAGGGATATTTGCTCCTTTCTGTTCATGGGATGTGGAATCAAAACGTAGGACTTCCTGCTTGTAAAGCATATGCTTAACCTCTGAGCCATCTATTCAGCCACAAATCGGGTAATTTATCATACTTAGTGCACCCAGAGGGAAATGGAAGTCAAGGGACTCAATAAAATATCTCAGACAGCAAATACAGTGCTGAGCTGCCTCTGACATTCAGAGCCTAAGGAAACTGACATCCTAATCTTCCAAGTCACTAGAGGCTGTGGACAGTACAGGGAAAGAGAAGATGTCGGTTGAGGTGTATGATGGTCTGATGACTCCTGAGAAGTAAGACGGAGAGAGCTCTGCACTGTCTGGTGACAAAGTTCGTGCTAACATCTTTGAACTGCTGAGACAGAAGATTCTAGTGTTCTTGTCACAAAACAGAAGCCAGTGAGGTGCTGAGGTTACAGTGGAGCCACAGCTGCTCAACTCATGACCTAAATGCAGTGGATCTCATCGGATTCCTAAGTGCCAGGCCCAAGTGTCAGCACAGTCACAAGAGGAAGTGGCTGCTCATCATAATGTGCTACAGGAACAGGAAGGATCCTTATGACCCATGGGGCTGACTGACCCACCATGGTGTTTCCAGAGGTGAAATGCACATCAATCCTACTCAATGCTCCATCCACTTTTTAAGGCACAAAAATCCTAAGCAGATGATGCAGCATGTACATTTAATAATCAATATGGTGCACAGGGCCCCTGGGACAATTTCCATATTTGGGCAAATTGGTGAGACCAGAACCTTTTACATGAAGGTGATGTGAGGTACCCTTGAGTAAGGAGCAGAGTGCAGTACTGACAAGTGTCACTGTTAACCATTTTCTATCTTTCCCAACAGGAGATACAGACTTTAGCAGGGAAACATGTTGGGAAAGGGATGGAACTGAAGGACGCCAATTTCTTAAAACCACCTCCTGTTTCTGCTTCCAAGCCATGACTTCTGCTATGCACTTCAATCACAATGGACTAAATCTCCCCTCGGATATTGTGAAATAAATCTTTTCAATATTCCGTTAAAAAGGATACTAACAACCTGATGAAAAGCAGGTTGAAAGGGCAATGTGTTAATTAGCAAAGAGGATGATTCACCTGAGCAGTGGCACAGCACAGCATCTCTACTCAGCACAGAAATGTAAACTAAGGCACCAGTGACTTCACCTCACACCTGCTGCTGAGAGTCTTCAGGACACATTGTTTGCAGGTCCCTCTCAGCACTGATGGTCAAAGTTTGCTACTTCACAACTTATGGAAAGCACCACTTATAAGTGTGCAGAGTGGTTGTGAGTTGAAGATCCTATTTTACTTAAATCAAGAGACATATTGATAGTTTTTCTTTTCAAGAATCACAGAATTCACTGAGAACACAAGTATTACCACCACAGTATTTGGTCCAGGAAAACTAGCCAAGATTGTATGAGTTGGTGCAAGAGAAATACAAGGAGTTGCGTCCAGCACTGAGGTGCACAGTCCATACACTGAGGAAGACACATGAGGACATGATCTCCATCCAGATGCACCACCACCTGTGGCATGATCTTACTTTTACATTTTTATAAAAATTGACGTGACTGCACATGATACATGTTCTGTGCACTGACCAAAACACAAGTGAATGAAAAAGGAACCAGCACTAACTAATTGATCTTATTGGTATAAATTCTGTCATTGCCACAAGTATCACCAAAGACTTCTATGTCTGCCTTAAGCACTGTAGTCTGCAAGGAGCACATCAGGCCTTGTTATATAGCAGAAGAATATGCAAATAGGACCTCCATCTTCCCTTGTAAACCAGCCCAGCCCTGACCCTGCAGCTCTGCCCACGAGCCCAGCCCTGACACCAGCTGTTCACACTCAGTGATCAGCACTGAACACAGACACTCACCATGGAGTTGAGGCTCAGCTGCATTTTCCTTGTGGCTCTTTGGAAAGGTAATTTTTGAAGAACAGGAGATGCTGAATGGGTGAGTGGACATGAGTGAGAGGGACAGTGGGCATGTGTGACAGTTTCCTGAGCAGGATTCTCTGTGTTTGCAGGTGTCCAGTGTGAGGTGCAGCTGGTGGAGTCTGGGGGAGACCTGGTGCAGCCTGGAGGGTCCCTGAGACTCTCCTGTGTGTCCTCTGGATTCACCTTCAGTAGCTACTGGATGGACTGGGTCCTCCAGGCTCCAGGGAAAGGGACTGGAGTGGCTTGGAAATATCAAGCCAGACAGCAGTGCTATCAACTATGCAGATTCCGTGAAGGGTCGGTTCACCATCTCCAGAGACAACGCCAAGAACACCCTGTACCTGCAGATGAGCAGTGTGAGATCTGAGGACACTGCCACCTACTACTGTGCAGGAGACACAGTGAGGGGCCTTCAATGTGAATCCAGACACAAACCTCCCTGCCGGCGCTGAGGACCAGCAGGGGGCGCTCGGGGAGCACTGAGGCTCAGCAGGTGCAGACAGAATTGGGTGCTCAGTCTAATTTCTGGGTTGCTTTGCGTTTCCATTTAAGGGTTCCCAGGAATCTTCTGTACATGTGTGCTCTAGGAGTGTGTGTGTCTTCAGCATAGAATGTTCCATTTTGTGATTTTCTTTAAAATATGAGGCCCACTGGGTCACATGAACAATGAGCAAAATGTTATGAAGGACAGAGATGGGTCAACATGGAACCAAGGACCACGTAGTGAGAACCTACATGGAAGTCAGCGAGTCTTTTCTTACCACACTCAGGACAGAATCTCCATGTAGCCTCCTGACTGGGAGTGTTTTGATTTGTGTGGGGGGAATCTAGAGGAATTTGGTCCAGGCTAAGTGACCTCACAGTACATCAGCAGGCTCAGCTCTCATCCAGATATACATTTTTTTTGCAGTTTGAGTTTCTTCAAAAGTCTCCTGTTTTTCTTTATTCAACCGTAAAATGCAAAGTGTGCACTCTGAGTTCTAAAGTCATAGCTTCATTACTTCTCTGAAGATGACTTCACCTCCTGCACTGTGCTGGAGAGGCTGGTGGGATTTGCTCCTTCCTCATTGCTCAGGGTTCTTCTGTGGCACATGCAGTGAGGAAGCTGTTGAGAAATGGAAGTGCATGTTTCTTCTCTGGGGATGAGACCGACCAGGCCAGTTGTTACCTACATGTAGTACTTACCTTGCTCTGCTCACAGTGCAATGTGGGCTTAGTACTTACCTGCTCTGCTCACAGTGCAATGTGGGCTTAGTACTTACCCTGCTCTGCTCACAGTGCAATGTGGGCTCAGTACTTACCTTGCTCTGCTCTCAGTGCAATGTGGGCTTAGTACTTACCTTGCTCTGCTCACAGTGCAATGTGGGCTTAGTACTTACCCTGCTCTGCTCTGCTCACAGGGCAATGTGAGCTTAGTACTTACCTTGCTCTGCTTACAGTGCAATGTGGGCTCAGTACTTACCTTGCTCTGCTCACAGTGCAATGTGGGCTCAGTACTTACCTTGCTCTGCTCACAGGGCAATGTGGGCTCAGTACTTACCTTGCTCTGCTCACAGGGCAATGTGGGCTCAGTACTTACCTTGCTCTGCTCACAGGGCAATGTGGGCTCAGTACTTACCCTGCTCTGCTCACAGTGCAATGTGGGCTCAGTACTTACCTTGCTCTGCTCACAGTGCAATGTGGGCTTAGTACTACCCTGCTCTGCTCACAGTGCAATGTGGGCTCAGTACTTACCTTGCTCTGCTCACACGGCAATGTGAGCTTAGTACTTACCTTGCTCTGCTCTCAGTGCAATGTGGGCTTAGTTCTTACCTTGCTCTGCTCACAGGGCAATGTGGGCTTAGTACTTACCTTGCTCTGCTCACAGTGCAATGTGGGCTCAGTAATTACCTTGCTCTGCACAAAGTGCAATCTGGGCTTATTACTTACCTTGTTCTGCTATCAGTGCCATGTGGGCTTAGTACTTACCTTGCTCTGCTCACAGTGTTGTGCAGTCTTATCCATAAACTGTGACTTCGGGCAGATTAGCCCATGTGCAATGAGCTTCTAGACACACTGTGCAGGCTTCTGGAATCAGGGCCCTGTGTCTCATGTGGCCACTTACACAACCGAAGAGAATCCTGCTCTCTGAGGTCTGATCCAGGTGACCTTGTTCCCAAGTTCTTCGAATGTCCCATGACATGTTCTCCACCCTTTCTGCACAATACAAAATGATTCCTTTGCTTTTCAGGGAGGAACAACTTTGATTCTGTAGATCAATACCAATGAGTAAACCCAATATGATTTAGAAAATAATTTATTGCAAAACATAACTTTTGCTTCATGGGATTTATGGTAAAATGTGTATTTCAGTATTGCCTGTGTCTATGTGGAGACACAGGTGTGTGAGTAGAAGACAGCAATGTCTTCTGCCCGCCCTGCAAATGAGATTGAGAGGATACTGGTCCTGGGACACAAAGACAAACCAGGCACTGTGGGTGTGGGATGGGAGAACACAGTTACAAGGACTTTGATTTGTTTTTCCTGAGTGTTCAGAAAGATGACAACACACATAATGTTTTCCAGAATTTTGTGCTAACATTTATTAGGATGTGCTGTCTGTATTTAGGCTGTGGCACAGAATGGAAGAGATGAGAACCCTCTGAAATCATCTCTTGTATGAAGGGATCTCATGCCTGCAGGTGCTCTCACGTGACCTTGAATTAGGAAGAGGTTGCTTGAGTTCTGGTGATGGAGAAAATCTAACACCTACAAGCTAAATCCATCGCTGAGCACACTGTCTCCAGAGTGTCCTTGGCCACTGGTGGAGAACATCTCACTCCTATGGAATCCTCAGAGATGCCCAGCCCAGGGACCTGTAAGATTCTTCACTGCACAGGAGGCTGAAGGCATCTCTGCAGGGTCTGCAGTGTGGGGCACTGGTGTGGCATGAGCAAGATGGCATCTGAAGGAGAAGTTGACAATCTCCACTGATAAATTCTGGAGGCTGGTTAAACACAGGTCAGAGCCTGTCCATCAAGAGTGATTTCCCGGCAGACATGCTGCTTGAGGGTTGCTGAAGGGAGGCACATGGAACTGACTCAGAGGTCTTTCCTGGGGCTTCTTCTGAGAGTGGGAAGGGGCTGCTGCAGGACTGGGTCACATCACAGGGAAGGAGGGAACAGAAGATGGTGGTGGTGAGTCCACTGCTCAGCAGGGTCTGCTGCAGGCACTGCCACTGCTTAAGCACAGTGACATCCTCCTGTGCCTGACACTAGTGGGATGAATCAGCAACTAATTGATCACCTGCAACCAAGTCATAAGTGTGTTGAGTTCTCACATTAACAAACGCTCATCACTGAAAAAACATTAATTTAATATTCAGGACACACATGAGGCTTATCATTTATCTATAAATTATGTAATGACAGCAGGCGAATAAGATGCCTTTAGCTTAGACTGTCTTGTCGACTTTTCTGCTTTGAACATCATTGTTTTTAAAATCTAAACTACCCGTTTCTATCTACATTGTGAACCTGAAGCTTCTGCGTGGCATCTCTGCCTTTCCTCAATCCAGAGAAGCAGAAACACTGTCCATTTCTATGGTTTCCTCCCTTACATGGTCCAAGTAACTTGGCCATGCAGTACCTCTCATCCTGGACAGCCTCACTTGGCTGCATCCTCAGGTTCACCTGTGTTCGCACACAGGTCATGGTTCCTTTCACCTCCAGGCTGCACATGCTGTGCACAGGCTCCACACACACAGAAAAGGCTCCATGGTTCCTTCTTCTGACCTTTTCTTCATGAACTCTGAGGTTAGTTTTGCTCCTCACTCTTGAACAGAGCTGCACTGATGGAACGGGCTGCACATGGTGGCCTCACAGGATGACTTCCTGTCCCTGGACATTAGCCCATGAGTGTCTTGGGGAATCTTAAGTGGTTCTAAATTTCCATTTCTGAGGCATCTCCACATGACCCTTTGTAATGGTAACTCTTTTTACAATCTCAGCAACACAGTCTCACAGAGACCTTTCCTCCACGTCCCCAAGCAGTGTCCTCTCAGGTTCCTGAGTTATCCCTTGACCAGGGTACAGGGCTGTGTCTCTGCAGCCCTCCTCAGGTGGAGTGCTGCATCTCACAGATGGCCGGACCCCTGATCAGTATGTTCTCCATGTCTATTCTGAATTCAGGTGAAATTCATCAACATGTCCACAGTCAGCTTTTCTCCCTGGGGCCTTCCTTGTGTCATCTGCAGGAATGTGTCCACAGATGCCATGATTTGACCTTGTTTGAAAATTCTGAATAATTAACTCTCAACTAACAGACACTGTCAGGTTACTGAGAGAAAATGATTGTGCAGCTGGAGTCTAATTTTGAGACCTCCAGGTGACAGCACAGCATTCTCAGGCTAGGAGCCATGCAGTGGATTTCTCAAGCAGTAACACACTCTGCAGGGAGAGTCGCTGATGGACCAAATCCCACAGTGAATGCACAACTTGAGAAGAGTGTCAACTTATGTGGCTCAGGTAGCAAATCTGCGGTGACTACACTGCTTTGGTCCCTGTGGAGGTGATATTTGAGCAGAAACAATATATGCTCTCCACATTCACTATAAACACATGGGGTGTATAGAAAAGGGTCCAGCAGGGAGGGGCAGAGTGTGCCTGTAACAAAGGAAATTCTGTGGGATGTAGCACCTCTTGCAGCATCTCATAAAGCTGCTGTGAGCTTTGACTTGCTGAAGTACAGACATTAGGATGGGTGCAACAGAACACAGAGAGACTAAACACATGTCTGGGGAAAGAATGGAGGGATGGCTCAGGGATTAAAGTCTCTGCTTCTGAAAGAGGAGGACCTGCATTCAGATGCCAGGCAGAAATAGCAGCAGCCTTCAGCGTATGGAAGGCAGAGTCTGGGAAACCACAAAGCAAAGGAAAATGGAGGTAGAGCAATCAAAACTGTCACACTTGGGCCTCCACAGGCACATGTAGTACCTTCTTCTACACGCACACAAACACACACACAAACCCACACACAGTACACTCTTCTATACACACACACACATACATATACACACACACACACACATACACAATACCTTCTACACATACACACACAAAATACCTTCTTCTACTCACACACGGTACACATATACAGTACCCTCTTCTACACACACAATACCCTCTTCTACACACATACACACAGTATCCTTTTATACACACAGAGTACCCATTTCTACACACAGAAATATACATACAGACATAATAACCTCTTCTACTCACACACACACACACACACACACACACACACAGCGCGCGCACACATGCACACATACAAAAAATTGCTTGTAAACATTAGCAATGAGAAATGGTCTTCAGATAGGTCAAGAAGCTCACGCTCAAGGACCCAAAGTGCAAGACAAAATAAACAACAGGGAAAACAAGTGCCCCATCTGCAGAATGTTCTTTCTAGTTTTGTCACATCTCTGACGTGAAAAACAAGACCTGTACACATACTGCTGTGTCACACTGTGAGCTCTCCACAAGATCACGCAGCAAACAAGAAAAAGCACTGACAACATCCCCAGCAGGTCTCTCCTGCTGTGAACTGTCATCTCAGTCTCAACCAGGCTTGGAAGAAGGCAGATCAGGACTCAGAATCTGGCATCAGCTTTTGACCTGCTTCCATCTGCCCCTGGCAAACAGCTACTGTCCTAACACAAATTATAATCACTTCAGATGGAGAAGACACACTTCACAGGCATGAGAGCCTCAAAAAGCAGCTCAACCCCTGTCTATCCCTAAGAACATGAAGAAGACACCCCACATGCAAATGAGCCTTTGGTCTTTACATTCAAATTCCCCCTGTTCCTGTGTGAGCTCCCAGCTCCCTAGTCTCACATTTGGACACTCTACACACAGCAGGAGAGTAATTAGAACAGGAGGCTGTGGGTTCTTCTCCTGGGCCTGCTGACAGCTCCCCAAGGTGAGGGTCCCTGGTGTCACACATGGATGGCTCCCTGGGAAGTGGTGACTGCAGGTGATTGACAGGGACTGATACTCTTTCTCCCCAGGTGTCCTGTCCCAGGTGCAGCTGCAGGAGTCAGGACCTGCCCTGGGGAAGCCCTCAAAAACACTGACCCTCACCTGTGCTGTCTCTGGCTATTCCATCATCATTGGTTACTGTAGGCATTGGAACCCTCAGCCCCCAGGGAAGGGGCTGGAGTGGATAGCAGAGATATGTAATCATGGCAGCACTTACTATAACTCATCGCTCAAGATCAGAACCACCATCACCAAAGACAGGTCCAAGAACAATTCTCCTACAGCTGAGCTCTGCAGTCACTGTAGTGCTACCTGCCAAGTTCACAAACACTCAGTGTCCTGTGTGGTTCTCTCCCTGCCCAGAAGGATCCCAGGTCCTCATTTCCCAACAGTTCTTCCTAATGCCTGCCCTTCCTTGGTCCTTCACTGGACTCTCGGGAAATGCCAAGTATGCTGATGTTGGTGTCTGTGTATTACAGGAAATACCTTCAGAGTACTGTGAGCCTTTGTAGAGACAATCTTCACTTTCATATTTACAGACTAGGTTTTCCTACTGACACCTAACTTTTGGGAATAGTCAATGATAATAAACATTTTACAGGACAGTTCAGTCCTCTCAGCAACTACTGAACATAAATATTAATATGACTGAGACCGGAAATGCTGACATAAAGAGCTAAAACTGGTTGTAGTGCATTTAATAAATGTCTTCAGTTTGATTTATTGGTGTATGTTTACTAAAGCTCGACTTGGCTTAAAATAACACAGAAGAGACCCAAACACTCACCAGGACCTCCACAGCAGATGTAAATGACATAGACACACAGTCACACTCCAGGTCCTACAGGGAAGATGTTCTCTGTCCTCCTCAGGTCTTTCTTGGAATGTGGACTGAGGAACATGAGTGGGCCTAGGAGAGGGTGGGGTCATCCTGAAAGTGCCCAGGTAGGACAGGGGAGCCACAGTGTTCACGGACTGAGGCAGCTGGAAAGGATCTCTCTCTGCTTCAAGGATGAGTGCCCTGACCACTTGCTCTGTTGAATTCATGCTGGAAAGTCACTCAGGCTGAGGCCCAGGACACGAGGCCACTGGGAAGACACAGCTCATGACACTCAGATGTCTAGCAGCTTTGAGCAGAAATCCTGTGGGTCAGTAATACAAGTACACTGCCACATTCTTCTACTTTAGTCAGAGCACATCCTCACTGTGGAGGTTGCAACCAGGTCAAAAATATGCAACAGCTTTTTTCCTAAACTCTCAGCAGTCCTGAGATTCTCTCGATTATACTTATAAATAGAGCATGACAATGCATGCTGGAATTTTGGTTGTTATATCATTGATTTCTTACATGAATCATGAAAGATATGACACTTCACAGTGCTCAAGTTTACAAGAACAGCCTCTATTTTGATCAATTTTACTTGAGAAAGGAGGAGGACACATTTAGTATCTCAATTTGGGTGCTGTGTAGATGGCTCAGTAGGCAAAGTGTTTGTAGGTTCCAAGCTCTGGTATAATGGTCAGATATGGTGTGTGAATCTGTAACCCCAGTGCTTGGCAGACAGAGATGGGTTGTGATAGTTAGTTTTGGGTGTCAACTTGACACACCTGGCATTGACTAAGATCAGCTGAGACCCCACCTTGCAAGATCAGCTGAGACCACCTGAAGAGATTATATGGATAATAAAAAGATCAGTCCTAGATCCCATTGGAATCTCAGTAGATCCTACTGGAACCTCCCAGTAGTGTACCAGATAAAAGTATCCACAGAACAAAAGACTGGGAAGAAGAGAGACTCTCCAGGAAACCCACTAGCCTCTCTGATGGGTATGACCTTGCCTGCCTCCAGGTTAGGAAAGCCAGCCATGACACTTCTGCTGTGAAAGTCCGTATTTCCCCTCTGGAACTGTACGTTAATCAAGTCTTCCTTTCACTCTTAGCTTGCTCCACGTTGGGTGCTCTCCCACAACAACTGTTAAAAGCAACTGTAATATGGGTGTATCTCGAGGCTCAGTGACTAGAAGTCCAGCTGAATTGCTGACTCCAGCCAGGTTTCTTGAAAGAGAGACAGACAGAGAAGGAGACAGACAGACAGACAGACAGAAAGAGGTAGAGAATTTATTTTGCATTGTTGGCCACGAATTTAATGCATTTCAATCATCAACAGCAACATCCCCTTCCTCCAGAGTCCCACACAGCACATGTCCTCCTGGACAGAAACTTGCAGGTGCTGGACCCAGTTGCCCAAACCTGCAGCACGGTGATCTTCCTCTTCTGCTCCAGAGTATTCCACATCCACGCAATGCTGCTCATTCCTCAGGTGCTTAGAGTGTCACTGTGAATTAGCACATTTAGCTGATGCACACCACAGCACAAGTGTTCTGCACATTAGCAAAAAATAAATAAATGCATTATTCTACATGTCACATCTGGTCGCCGTGTGTGGCCCTCACCTGAAGACACACACCAGGGGAAAGGCTGGAGTAATGGATAGCAGACCAGATCTCCTTCCTCCTCACCAACATGCACAGTAAAATCATTGACATCTTGTCATCCAGACTTCAGGGAACCATCATTCAAGATTTATACTTGTATGTCACAAACGCATAATGAGACTCCCGGTCAGTCATTTCCCTTGGAGCTGAAGATAAGCACAAGCAGATATCTTGTGATTATATTTGCTTGTGACTTTATAGAGGGGAACATTAACAATTTTTGCTGATTCTCTGTTATTCATTTATATCTTTCTGTGTGTGTGTGTGTGTGTGTGTGTGTGTGTTGTGCATTGCATTGGCTGTGGAGTGTGAACCATCACCATGTGTGGAGTAAGACATCAGATTTGTGGAGATGTTTCTCTACTTGCAGATTTACATAGATCTGAGATTGAAGTCAGGGTCAGACTCACACTGCAAGTGTCTTTACTCCCATAGCCCCTCAACAGTCCTGTCTAGTCTCATAAACACAATTTAAAGTCCTGTCTGTGTCACACAGATCCACTGGAACCACTCCTAACTTATGAAGACAGCTCTGCACCCAGCGACTCTACACAGACACAAAGTCCCACCACCAGCTCCCTGCAGTGGGAGATGACCCTGTAAGACTGCTGGGATTACCCTGAAGGAACATAATTTAGTAATCTGTAGTCCAGCTTGATGGGAAAGCAGGCACTAAAACCAGGGGCGAGGGAACTGGCCACACCATCACCACATAACAGCTGAGAGAGGGACAATCCTTACTTGCCAGACCAGCATGTCTGGCTAAGTACAGAGAAGGATGCCAACTTCCTCAACCAGCTCTCAGTATTTTATTTGCATGTTTGGGACCTAATCCCACATACCATAGACTGGGCCTTTACACCTAGACAATCTCCTACAGGTTTGCTCTGGGCTTAACCCAACCACTAATTCTCCACAAATATGCCAGAGCTCAAACCCTCAATAGCCAACTTGACACCTGCACCTAACTATGACAGACCTTGAAGGAGTTGTTGGAACCGAAGTCCCTGTTTATCACCCACCCAGACCCCGAGAAGAACCACGAGGACCGAGAGGTTGCTGCAAGAGGCATAAGGCAAGTTTAATCTGGCTCGCCAGGACTGTCCCTCTTGCAAGCAAGGAAGGAGCGGCCCCGACTGAGATCGGGGTAGGGTTTTTATAATGAAAGCAGTCACAGCAAACTCTATGGGAACACGGCACACAATAAAGATGACCACCAAATGTTCTTTTGCTGATAGCGGTGTCTCTGGGCAGTTTCCATACCGCCCAGGATGGAGGGCGGGACGGCACATCCCGCCCAAGATCAGGTAAACAAGGTTGGTGCCTTTGGGCTGGCGCCAGAAGTTTTAGAATGCGCGCGGGCGGAGAGCTAGGTGCTGGGGGAAGGGAAGCCTTATCTTAAGTCCCACATTCCCCCCTTCTGTCTTGTTCATATATTTTAATCTTAAAGGTGGCTGGGCAAGTGGTGATCGGATATGGGGCCCTAGCTACGGGGATTCGGTGCGACAAGTTTTTGGCTTCTTCCTGCTGAGAGGGTCGACGTGGAGATTCTGAGTAGGGCCCGATCATACTTGCCAGTGGATGAACAGACAATACGTTCTTAGAAATCTCTCTTTTCTTCTACAGTTGCAATTCATTTGCAACTGTGTTTTGATCATGACTTGAACAGATTAGTTGGTCTCTAATGAAGAAAAGCGCTATTTATATAAAGGGCCAAAAGTTAAAATGAGTTTATGATTATTAGGGGGCCCGCTGCAGAAAGTAAGTAGTAAGCCAGGGGAGGCGGTAAACCTCTTCAAACCAGCTCTGTGATGCTCTAATTCTTTTCTCTGTTCTCTAGTCTCTCCTTTAACTTAGCCATGGCATCACGAATTTCCCCACTATGGTCTATATAGAAACAGCATTGCTCTTTAAGTGCTGCACAAAGTCCTCCCTCTTTGAGAAAGAGTAAATCCAATCCCCTTCTATTCTGTAAAGCTACTTCTGACAAGGAAGTAAGAGACTCTTCAAGTCGGGTTATAGACTTTTGTAATACCAGCAGATCTTGTGAAATAGCATGTCTTAAATTTTCATATTTAGTTTGTGAAGTTACCAGTCCAGCTGTTCCTGTTCCTATTCCCGCCAGTACTCCTGCCCCAACTAGTAAGGCGAGGGTAATACTCACAGGTTCGCGCCCGAATCTTGTTGGGGCCCTTCTGAACGTATAAGCATCTATTAAGTCCGTCTCAGGATGGTAATAGATTCTGGGAAAGAGCTGGACTAATACACAGAAATGACTAGTTGAATTAAACACAGTTGTGTGTATACATGGGGTGAGGCCTGTGCTGCAAGCCCACCAGGCATTTTTAGGGGGCACAACATAAGTCCCTATAGTTCGATTTATCCGTATGGAAGAGTTACAAAGGGGTTGGTATTTGGAGGGAACTGTTCCTATACATAGTCCTTGTCCTGACACTTCTTCTAGGGTAATTTTACCTCCTGTTTCCCATTTACATTGGTCATGCGAGTTATTGTAAAATACCGAGTCATTGTAGGCAATTCCCTCATAGTACAGGGGCGCCGCACTCAAGCATAACCAACACGTGTCGGATACTAGCTTGGGATGGGTTTGATTTAGCAGGCTATATCCTCCTTTAATTAAATTTTTAAACCTCTCTGTCTGGCGAGGAGGAGCTTTATATGGATCTTCTGTAGATGGGATTAAAATATTAACTTGAGTGGGTTGAGTGGCAGTCTGATTGTCGGTTGGGGCGGCTGTTGTTGTGGGGACCGGTTCTTTAGTTTTTGCTTTACTTTTTATTCTAGAATTAGTTACAATTCTATTGGGTCCCACTGGTTTATGAACTATTGGTTCTATTTTTAATCTAATAGTAAATATTAACCCCGGGTCTGTTCCGTGTACATATAATCATAGCCCCCAGGTTTTCCCCGTAATCCAATTATGATCTTGCTTTCCTTTCGTAGTGAAGGTAATATTTATGTGGCTATAAATTCCATCTTTGGGATCTGTGAACCTAATTAAGTCATCGTCTTTGGTTGCCCATCCCCCGTTTGTACTGGTCACACATCCCCATTGGGAACAAAAATAAGACTCCGTGCCACCGCATCCCCAAGTTCTAGGGCCGGGGCAGATATACCATGTGGGATGGTTGTTACAGGGTGGTCGACTTTCTTCGACTCCCTCTAAAATGAGTGTCCTTTTTCTTTTACTGTAATGGACTACGTTTTGTCTCGGTTTTCCGCGGGTATCATTCGTACGGGCCCAGTCATAAGTAGCTAGTTGGCATAGGTCAAAAGTTAAGTCTGGCCTGCCAATGCCATAAGGGGGACTCTGATGTGGCCAAGGGATAGGTCTGGTCTGTCCCTGGGTTTGTTATTTCCCAAGTTAGTTTATGGGGTTGGTGAGGATTGGAGTCTAGGGCCCCATTACTTAGCTGGATTTGGCTTAGCAGTGTCAGCACAACCACGACGGATGTGAAGCTTAAGAGGGTTGTCAGTCTTTTGTATGATCCAGCTGTCATCTTTGGGTGAGAGGTGGGCTCTCTTAATGTGAGAGACATGCACCCACACGGCGATGCCTTCAACTTTCACAGCGGTAGGGGTGGTCAGTAGGATCATATAGGGTCCTTTCCACCGGGGCTCTAGGTTGCGGGTCTGATGTCTTCTCACGTACACAAGATCTCCGTAGCTAAAGTCATGTCTTTTGTTGGTGGGTTCTCCAGGCTGGTAAGTGGCAGCCACCTGCTTCCAAAGGTCGTCCTGCACAGCCTGGATTGCTTCCAGCCTGGTATGCAAAGACATATCATTAGTGGGTAGCCCTGTGTCTTTGATCTGAGTTATTGGAGGTGAAGTTCCATATAAAATCTCAAAGGGGGTAAGTCCCAGTCTCTTGGATGGGGTATTGCGTGCCCTAAAAAGAGTCAAAGGTAAGAGAGTGACCCAATCTGTGCCGCCAGTCTCCATGATTAATTTAGTCAAGGTCTCTTTTAGAGTCCTATTCATTCTTTCTACCTGACCTGAACTTTGGGGTCTGTATGCACAATGAAGTTTCCAATCAATCCCCAGATACCTGGCCATTCCCTGACTTACCTGGGCAACGAACGCAGGGCCATTGTCTGAGCCTTGTTACCTTAGGAATTCCGAAACGGGGGAAGATTTCTTCTAAGATCTTCTTGGTGACTGTTGACGCAGTTTCGTTTTTGGTGGGAAAGGCTTCCACCCAGCCGGAAAAGGTGTCCACAAATACCAACAAATACTTGTATCCATATTTAGCAGGCACAATTTCTGTGAAATCTATCTCCCAATACCTTCCTGGTCTGTCGCCCCTCAGTCTCTGTCCTGTGACTCCTTCAGTAGGTTGGGCATTTACCAGACTACAAGGCTCACAGGCTATGATCGTCTCATAGATCAGCCTGGCAGCCTTTGGTATCAGAAAGTCAGAATCCTTAATGAGTTCTCTGATTTTTGCTGCTCCCAAATGCGTCCATTGATGCATTTGTTTGATTAATTCTTTAGCTTCTTTCTGAGGGAGTATAATTTGTCCAGTAGGGGTTCTCCAGGCTCCTAATTTATCATCATAGGATTTGTCCAATTTCTCTATTAACTGCAGGTCTTTCTGGGTATATTCATAGACTGGCTTTAGGGTCCCTAATATTAGAATAGAAGTTGACTGATAGGCAGCTTTCTTTGCTTCTTTATCTGCCATATCATTTCCCAATGCTATCAGAATTTTAGTTTTTTTGTGTCCCGGAGTATGTATTATACTCACCTTTGCAGGAAGGTGTAGAGCAGCCAGAAGGTCAAGGATCTCCCATTTATTTTTTATGGCCTTACCTTCTGAGGTCAGCAGTCCTCTTTGTTGATAAATGGCCCCATGTACATGAGCGGTTGCAAATGCATACCGGCTGTCCGTGTAGATGTTAATCCGCCGTCCCTTTCCCAACTCCAAGGCTTTTGTCAAAGCGACCAACTCTGCTCTCTGGGCTGACGTTTCTGCCGGGAGGGCTGACGCCCAGATGACCTGTTTTCCGTCCACCACTGCAGCCCCGGCTCGCCTCTCTCCTTGGTCCAAGAAGCTGCTGCCATCCGTGAACCAGGTAGTCTCTGCATCCGGCAAGGGCTGGTCGGTCAGGTCTTTCCGCCAGCCATGGGCCCCAGCGAGGACTTGTTGACAGTCATGAATCGGGGGCTCTAGGTCTGGGTCCAGCAGCAAGGTGGCGGGATTAAGTCCAGTTGCTGGTGCAAACGTTATTCTGTCATTGTTTAACAGCAACACTTGATAATGAGTCATTCGGGCGTTGGTGAGCCAACGATCCGGTGGTTGTCTAATGACATTTTCTAGGGCATGGGGGGCCGCCACAGTCAGATTCTGTCCCATAGTCAATTTATCGGCATCCTTTACTAAAGTTGCGGTAGCAGCTATTATGCGAAAGCAAGCCAGCCATCCTGCCGCTACCGGGTCCAATCTTTTAGAGAGGTACGCTACTGGCCTCTTCCAGGGTCCCAATTGTTGAGTCAACACCCCTTTTGCTATGCCCCTATTCTCTGCCACATACAAGTGGAAGGGCTTAGTTGTATCTGGCAGGGCCAGAGCTGGCGCTGTCATAAGGGCCTGTTTTATTTGGTCAAAGGCCAGTTGCTCTCTTTCAGTCCAAGTGAATGGGGCACTGTTCTTAGTCAATGCATACAGGGGGGCTGCCAATTCCGCGAACCCTGGTATCCAGAGTCTGCAAAATCCTGCCGTGCCTAAGAATTCCCTCATTTGTTTAGGATTTTGAGGAGGAGGAATATGAAACACAGTCTGCTTCCGTGCCTCTGACAGTCAATACTTTCCTCCCTCCAGCTGATACCCCAGGTAACTGACCTCTGTTTTACAGATCTGGGCTTTCTTCACTGATGCCCAGTATCCTAGGCCTCCCAGTTCTTTCAGGAGTCTCTCGGTGCCTTCCCGACAGGTGGACTCGTCTGGGGCCGCCAGCAGTAGATCATCTACGTATTGTAGGAGAGTTACCTGTGGGTTCCGAGTGCGGAAAGAGAGGAGGTCCTGGTGCAACGCCTCATCGAAGATGGTGGGGGAATTCTTGAATCCCTGTGGCAACCTGGTCCATGTGAGCTGTCCAGAGGTTCCGGTCTCAGGGTCCTTCCATTCGAATGCGAAGAGTGGTTGACTGGCCGGGGCCAGTTTTAGGCAAAAAAACGCATCCTTTAAGTCCAGCACCGTATACCAGATTTGGTCTGGTGGCAAAGAACTTAGAGAGTATACGGGTTTAGGACAGTCGGGTGAATGTCGGCTGTCCGTTTATTTACCTCTCGTAAGTCCTGCAAAGGCCGGTAATCATTGGTGCCAGGCTTCCGGACTGGTAATAGAGGTGTATTCCATGCTGACCGGCATGGGCGGAGGACCCCTGCTTCCAACAACCTAGATATATGGGGTTTAATTCCCTCTCTGGCTTCAGCAGTCATTGGGTATTGGCGGATGGCTATGGGCAGTGCTTGAGATTTTAATTCCATATGGACAGGTGGCTGATTAACAGCTTCCCCTAGACCACCAGTCTCTGCCCATGCCTTTGAGTATCTCCGTAACCATGGAGCCATCTCTGTGGTCTCTTCTAGTGGAAACTCGAAAAGTCTATATTCATCTTGTAGTTTGAGGGTTAAAATCTGAAGGGGCTGTCCTTGTTCATTGGTTACAGTAGTCCCTTCTGTTGAGAAATGGATTTGGGCTCCCACCTATGTTAATAAATCTCGTCCCAAGAGTGGGTATGGGCAGTCAGGGATGACTAAGAACGAGTGGGATACCGGCCCACGCCGAGGTCCACCTTTCTTCGGGTAGTCCATGAATATTGCTTGTTCCCTGCTGCCCCCTGTACCCAAGAAGTCTTTCCAGATCGTTTTCCTTGATCTTGTGTGAGGACCGAATGTTGGGCCCCTGTGTCTACTAAGAACTCTGTTTTCTTCCCCTCCACCATTAAGGTTACCCTGGGTTCAGGGAGGGGTGCTGAACCCCGTCCCCCCTAGTCCAAGTCTTCTCCCAGGGTTAATATTTTTGAGGGGTTACTTACAGGTCGCCTTTGGAATTTGGGTTTCTGTGGACAGTCCTTGGCCCAGTGTCCTTTTTCTCCACATCGAAAACATTGGTTCCGGTCGGTCTTCTGAGGATGTTCCTTGTTGCCCAGGTGTCCCTGCCTGCCTCCCTGTCTTGGCGGTTATCCTGTACTACCACAGCCAGGATTTGAGTGAGCTTCCTCTCATGTCTCTTATCTCTTAAGTCCTTTTCCTTTTCTTTCTTTTCTTCCTCAACATCTCTATTATAATATACTTTCTCAGCTACCTGCACTATGTCCCTCAGCGACTTATCCTGTAATCCTTCTATTCTTTGCAATTTCTTTTTAATATCCTTAGCTGACTGGTCAATAAAAGCCATCATTACTGTCGCTTTATGTTCATCACTAGTGGGGTCAAAGGGGGTAAACCTGCGAAAAGCTTCCATAAGCCGTTCTAAGAAAATAGCAGGAGCTTCCCCTGGACCCTGTAATATTTCTCTTACCTTAGTCAGATTGGTGGGTCGTTTGGCCGCACCTCGGAGACCTGCCATTAGAGTCTGGCGATACACATTGAGACGCTCCCTACCTTCAGGGGTCCGGTAGTCCCAGTTAGGTCTTGTTAAGGGTGAAGCCGCATCTATGAGGGCGGGAATTATGGTAAGTCTTCCATCCTCCCCAGGCACATTCTTGCGGGCTTCCAGCAGAACTCTTTGTTTTTCCTCTGTGGTGAGAAGGGACCCCAGCAGTTGCTGGCAGTCCTCCCAGGTTGGCTGGTGGGAATAAAGCACTGAATCTATGAGAGAAATTAAAGCATCTGGGTTCTCAGAAAAAGAGGGATTCTGATTCCTCCAATTGTAAAGATCAGAGGAGGAGAAAGGCCAGTACTGAAGGGGCTGATTTCCCTGATCATCAGGAAGGCCGTACTCCCATAGAGGCAACGTAGGGATAGCCTCTTTATTCAGCTGGACCTTTCGTCTTGTCCCTGCCGCAGGTCCCTGCAGGAAGGGATCTAGGGATGGGTAAAGAGTAGAGGGTGAAGAAGGAGGAGGAGTGGAAGGTGGTGTGGAGGGGATAGAAGGGGGGGTAGGAGGAAGTCCAGGCAGCTCTTCTGGACCTCTTCGTTGTTCCAGGTAGGGTGGCGGTTGATCCAGCAGTTCTTTCTGGGTCTCATCTTCAGGAATCACCTGTGGTCTGGACTTAGGGTCCGAAGCGGGAGTAGAGAGAGTTAAAACAGGGAGAGGTTGGAGAATAAAAGATTTCATCCAAGAGGGAGGGTCTCGGACTAGATCTTCCCAGGTGACGATGTATGGGACCTTGTCAGGGTGTCCATGGGATCCGTCCTGGAAAACCTGCTTCTTGACTAGAGAGATTAATTCCTTCTGAAAGGAGCCGTCAGCCGGCCACCCCACATTGAAGGTGGGCCATTCATTTCTGCAATAGATTTGCCACCTTCCTTTTCGTAAGTCGAAAGATAGGTTATGTCCTCTTTCCCTAACGTCCTTCCAGTGCCCCAGCGTCAAGTCCAAAGGAGTAGTCTGAACCTGTCCCATGATACGTATCTCTTGATAACAAAAATATACCAGAAACACACTAAAAGACACCAACACAAAACTGACAACAAGACGAGATCTCCAATCAACATGTGTCCGCCAGAGCGCTCCTGTTCCGGGCGGAGAATCAAAAGCAAAAGATGCCGGCAGTAACCTGGCTCAGGGGTCCCAGAGGTCCTTGTTATGGCCTCTTTCCCCGAATAGTCTCACCATAAGTCTAATTTAACTCACGGCCTGCTGTCCCCGAGCGAGGAGCGTCCTCCTCGTTCTACAGGGTACCCAGAGCACCTCTGCTCACCCCTTAAAAGGGCACAATGCTCACGCCGAGTCCACACGTTTCTTCAAAAACGAAAGGAAAATTTTAGAGGAACACAAAGACAAAGACAAGAACACGCTTACCTTCAACCCTGGGTCGTCCATGTTCCTTCTGGGGCTGGGGACATCCCGGACGAGCCCCCAATATGTTGGAACCGAAGTCCCTGTTTATCACCCACCCAGACCCGAGAAGAACCACGAGGACCGAGAGTTGCTGCAAGAGGCATAAGGCAAGTTTAATCTGGCTCGCCAGGACCGTCCCTCTTGCAAGCAAGGAAGGAGCGGCCCCGACTGAGATCGGGGTAGGGTTTTTATAATGAAAGCAGTCACAGCAAACTCTATGGGAACACAGCACACAATAAAGTTAACCACCAAATGTTCTTTTGCTGATAGCGGTGTCTCTGGGCAGTTTCCATACCGCCCAGGGTGGAGGGCGGGACGGCACATCCCGCCGAGATCAGGTAAACAAGGTTGGCGCCTTTGGGCTGGCGCCAGCGGGAAGTTTTAGAATGCGCCCGGACGGAGAGCTAGGTGCTGGGGGAAGGGAAGCCTATCTTAAAGTCCCACAGAGTAAACCTTATTAAACTGGGGAAACTAATTTTTAACCTTCACAGAGATAAGCCCGTCTACTTCAGCCAACCCACTTCATAAAATCATACAGAGATGAGCACTTCATTGCAGATAAGCTTAATTTGCTCTAAAGAAACAACTTCATTATCAGGTAAGTCATAAAATCAACTGGATTAGGCTTCAATATGAACAGACCAATAAGATGCAGCAGACCAAATGCACAAATCAGGTTTGCAGAAACTGAAGCTAAGCAATAAGGAACATCCACTTTTCCCAGACTAGCCTAACTCTGTAAGCACCCCTGACCCTTTAGTCAACTTTGGATCCCATTTCCCTCATGGACCCCTGTCTGCTGTCCATAAGTTCTTCCCTGGCTTCCCTGCCCCTCAAGGGACTCTGCATGAGTTAATCTTGCCTGTTCCTATGAGACAACATCCAAAGTCAAGCAACTTAAGGGAAAAGGGAGATTTATTCAGCTTATACTTCCAGAGGGGAGATACAGTTCTGCATGACAGAAAAGGCCTGGCTGGTGGGAGAAGCAGGAGCTTGTGGGGGACAACTCACATTTCCAACCATGACACTCCACATCTGGAATCTGTGAATTTTCTCTGGGTTTCTTTCCCCTCATGGACTCCATATCTGGAGACTGTGAGTTCAACTCCACCTCTTTTCCTCCTTCTGGAATCCACATCTAGAGTCCATGAGTTCCTTTCTGGCTTTTTCTCACCCCTCATGAGATTCCATCTCTGCAGTCCGTAAGTTTTTTCTTTTCTTTCTCTCCTCTCATCTTCTCATGTTGATCTCTTGCTTCAGTTCCCAGGCACAAGAACACAACATTTTGGAGCAGCCATCAGACAGCTCCCTTGCCCCATGGAATTCATGTCCTTGAGTTCTGTTCTTTCTCTCCTCTAATTAACTGGGCCTTAATCTTCTGTAAATGTTCTGTTTGCATCTTTGACTCTTGAACACAAAAATCTGGGCACATGAAGACCCAAGATGATCCCATAATACTGCCGTACTTGAATATCCTTTCACATAAAAACTTTGGAAAACAGACATTATTGATAATATGCAGCTTTTGCACACAGAAATGCCTGTCCAACCCAGCAGGGAACTATGAAAATAAAACTTCCTGACTGAATCTGACAGTTTCCAGGAAAGGGTCTGGAACTGATACTATGTGGAGTGATAGAAGCATGGATTACACTAGTCTTAGAAGCCAGCCTTAAAAGAGATCCATCCAAGACCATCTTTCATTAACACTGAGCAGCCTGAGGACAAAGCAAGACTCCAGGAGAGGAGACTTCAGTGTGAGTCCAGACACAACCCTGACTGCGGGGAGCTTGGGACCAGCAGGGGGCGCTCAGCACTGCAGGACTGGCCCAGCCTTAACCAGGAGCAGAGTGTGGTGGGGATGAGGGTTTGGGTCTGTGGTTTCCTCTTCCTGCCAGGAACCAGTCAGAGATCCTGGCTCCTGTCAGATTCTAGTGACCTTGTTTTAATCTGAGGTATATTTTTCATCTCAAGTTTTATTATTTACTCACACCCCAGGGGCCACATGTGGAGGGAGCCTTGTGGATCTCCTTAAGCAGGTCTATGTCAATCACGATGCTCAGGAAATTTCTAGACATGTGCAAATATGTCTCCTTTCTCATTCAAGCACTCTCTAGTTTCAGCTGTCATCGACCTTTTCTATAGATAATTGAGACCCATGGTTTTCCCTGTATTGAGCTTCTGGTGGCTGGTTGGGTTGCTTACAGTGTCCTCAAGGACACTGCTGTGTATACTGTGAAACACTTGGGTTATGTCCGGCATGTGGGGCAGAGAATCGATTTTGTTAGCAGGTGACACACAGGAGAAAGGGGTTAAAAAAAGAATCAGTTCTGAATACAGAAGACAAAATCTTCTGAGATGATTTTGGCAAAGTAATGCCTCTAACAAAGGCGTGCATAGTTGCTGAGGCTTAAGACTCATTCAAGCAAGGGACACTGACTGTGCAGAAGCAGTACTTAGCTGCCATAACTGAGCACCAGTACTGACTGCAGACTGTGAGGAACAGACACTGATGTATGAGCACAGGAGTGTGAGTGCATCGTTCAGTAGAGAGGCAAGAAGCAGGACTCTGTTATTTCCTCCTCTGAATTTGTCATCAAATCATTATGCAGGATTTTCTTTCAGTGTTAAGTGTTTGATTCCATCTCACCAAACAGCAGGTTTTATGGTTTTCTCCAAACTACCTGTTCACAATGCCTGTGTGCACAACATTTCTATCTGTAGAACCCACATGGAGGAAGGAGAGACCCAGTTAATGAATGTTGTCCCCAGACCTCTGCATGCTCCAACTGATCTCCATTTCCCTGTCTAATGAATCAAGTCAATTAATTAAGTAATATTCGAGAAAACAGATGTTCACTCTGCACATTCCAGAAAAGTGGAGTCCCTCCTGTCTACAGAAGACTGGGCAGGAAGCAAGTGTTAGAATTTTACTCCTTGGGGGACCTAGGTCAACATGGTTCTTCCTACAGCTTCAAGGGTGAGAACATAGTGCTCACTACAACTTCAAGGGTGAGAACATAGTGCTTACTACAGCTTCAAGGATGAGAACATGGTGCTCCCTTTAGCTTCATGGGTGAGAACGTGGTGTTCCCTTCAGCTTCATTGGTGAGAATATGGTGCTCACTACAACTTCAAGAGTGAGAACATGGTGCTCCCTTCAGCTTCATTGGTGAGATAGTGCTCCCTATAGCTTCAGTGGTGAGAACATCGTGCGCCCTACAATTTCAAGGATAAGAGGGCAGGGAGAGCCTGGGGACTGTGGCACTACCATTTCAGGGAGGCCCTAGCTTGGCTCCCAGCTACGGACAAGCCTGGACACGTGCAGACATGCACCGGACATGTCCCAATAGAGAACCATGCAGGCAGAGGGATGAACAACCAATGGGAAGTGGCCATCTAACCTGCCCCTGCAATAGACACGTAGTAAACAGTTGAATGACTGGTGATTTTTCCCTTCTTCCCTGGAGTGGAGGGATGGCAACACCTGATGGACCCCAAACCTATATAAGCCCAAATAAGTCCTGAATAAATTTGAATCTATATCAACTCGTCCACTGCTTTCTGCTCCTCACCTGATTCTCTGGGTCTGCGTGGTGACCCCATCACTGGCTCGCCCCCATGCCAGATTTGGCAACAGGGGACAATGGAAGATGGAGGCTCAGTGGGGTCTGCAGCAGGTTCTGAAGACACTGTCCTGTCAGACCCTTATTCCATCATGCTGTGGAAGATTCAAGGCATGAGCCATCCTGGTCACATTGATCTTGGGGAGACTCAAGTTGAAAGACTCTTTGCAGCAGGAATATCTTGGGGTCAGAACTGAAAAACACTGGCTTCCTGGTCATACTTTGGATCAGAGCACCTGGCCATGTTGTCAGTCTGGAAGCTATAGTCTGCTCACAGATGTTTGTCCATTCTGTCCCCTAATTATCCAACAGTTATGCTTTTGGATTGTACATTTACAAAACACCCAGAAAGTATTTACAGAAATACTTTTTGAGGGCTGAAGAGGTGGCTCAGGGGTTAAGCCTCTGCCTTGCAGGCGGAAGGTCCTGAGTTTGGATCCCAGATCCCATGTATAGATGCCAGGCAGAAGCGGGGGCGGCCTGTGCCTTCTGGTCCTGGTAGGCGGAGCCTGTGAATCCCGGGGCAGAGTAAATAAGAAGGAGGTGAAGGCGTCCATGGTGTTTCCGGAATTCATCCGTGGTTCTATACACACACAGACACACATGCACACACATGTATGATTGAATAAATAATAAAAAAAGAAAAAATATTAAAAAAGAAATACTTTTGACATTTTGAATGCTGTAACAGTAATTTCTTTGTGAGTTACAGTCTCAAAGCCCTGATAAGCATCAGTACTGAATTTCACAGTGGAAGCTGCCCCTTCTCTTCTGTCAAATGATACCTCAGATCAAAAGGAGGAAATGAAGCCTGCCTTTCTCACTGCGGCCAAGGTAACTGGAATGATTGAAAATATCTGAGTGTCAGCATGTTAATTTCAACCTTCTCATATGGATTTCCTAAGATGTGTAGATGCAGTGAGACTGCTATAGTCCTAGAGCACTAGAGCGAGATAGCTTTAGGCTCTCCAAGAACAGCCAAGTACTGACAAGCTGCCATGTTTCATGAAATCTCTTCCCAAGAAACAAGTTCCTCCTGTGAATCAATCCTAACATGTCTGTGTCCCATGGGCGGTATTGGGTCAGGGGGAACCCAGGATGAAGGCCCTCACTGAATGCTAGCATCAGGCCAAAGAAATTACTGTTACAGCATTCAAATGTCAAGAACTATGTACCACAAACCATCCTATTCCTTATACATTAAAAAATTCATATTCTGTAAAAAGGAAGAAGATATCCTAAGAGAATATGTAGCTTGTCTGAAGGGGAATATGTGGCTTGGAGATGTTGGGCTGGGGGCACGCAGAGAGAGCCATGCCATGACTCAGAGGCACAGACAGACTACTATGTGCTCACAGCCTCTGCTGCATGCTCAGGAGCAGGAGACCAGAGCTTCAGGGAAGGCCTGCAAAATCTCCTGGGTCCTGGGCAGCAGAGGGGAAGTGGGGATGGGGCTTGTTTTCTCCACACAGCAGGGGTATGACAGCTCTTCATCACATGATGGCCATGATCTAACACATTGGTGTTAGTGTAGATGCAAGCATGTTAGTGTGTGCTTTGTGAGGACTGACCACCACCTAGCCCAGAGTCCATCCTCCCTGTAGAAGAATTTCAGGACCCTAACCTGTGCTGTGACCTTGCTGGACCACCCTTGTCAGATTCCACAGAGGCCCAAGGCTGCCATTTTCATTTCTGAGAAACACATATCTCAGTGTGTCCAGTCTTGCAAAGACAGTAATGAATTCTATTCTGTCAATACACCTGCTGCTTCCTTTGAACACAGCAGTTTCTACAATCCACAGGTCAAATTCCATAGGTTACCATGTCAGCTGGATTCCCCTAACGCTAGATTGAAAGCACAGATCAGCATGAAGGTTTTATTAAGAGTTGGCACAGACCAGGAATGGAAGGGGGGGAGGGAGCACTGGGAGAAAGGGAGGGAGGGGTGGAAGGACAGGGAAAAGGGGGGAGGGAGAAAGGGGATTTAGAGAGGGGTGAAGGGAAGGAGGGGAATGGGGTACTTATCAACTGTGTATGAGTGGAAGAAACAAATAAAAAGAAAAAAAAGAGCTGGCACAGGTCAGACTAGTAGGAAGGGAGGAGTGCAGGGCAGAGAGGGGCCAAGCCAAACACAGATGTCACCTCTGCTCATCCCAGCAGGAGCCTCAGGCTGGGCAGAGCACATGGAAGATGAATGCTCCAGCTCCTCACCTGGGTCCTGCTCTTTGTCTGTCTCCCATCTGCTCACATGGCATGTCCCACGCTTGCCCTTGGTGGGCTGTGAGTCCAGGTCAGTGTGTGAGGAATGAATGGGGTCCATGGGTGAGATGCATGTGATGGCTCAGGATCACCTGCTGCTCTCAGCATGTGCTTCCTCTCACAGCCTGGAGTGATGAGGCAAAAGTCATGTCTGCATTCTACAGAACAACAAGGTAACATTTCTTCAAGAAATCAGGGTGGCAAGAACTCCATGACAGACCAGAACCAGAATTCTCCAGAATGGGAGTGGGGGAGACACATATGAATTTGCTTCCAGTAACCTGCGGACCATGAGCTCTCTTATTCCAGACTCACATGTCAGGAATGTCAGGACCCTGACGCCCATCACCCTTCCCAATCATAAAGTCAGGGTTGACTGCTCACATGCAAATTCACATTCAAACGCTAAGTTAAATCTATTTCCTGGGCTGTGGGAATTCACAACTGAGCTGAGATCTCTGGAGAAGAAGGGTGTGGCATAGAAGATGAGATTGTTTGTACTTCTCCTGTGCCTGGTGAAATTCCCCAAGGTGAGGGTCAGTATTTCACCTGTGTCCATGGAGAGGCTGTGACTCAAGGTGACTGACAGAAGCTGATTCTTTTCTCCCACAGGTGTCCTATCACAAGTGCAGCTGTAGGAGGCAAGACCCAGCCTAATGAAGCCCTCTCAGTCACTGTCCCTCATCTGCACTGTGTCTGGATTCTCTTTAACCAGCTATTATAGGCACTGGATCCGCCAGCCTTCAGGAAAGGGTCTGAAGTGATCGGAATAATATGGGCTGATGGAAGCACAAGTTATAACTCAGCCCTCAAATCTTGAGTCAGCATCACCAGGGACACCTCCAAGAGCCAGTTTTTTTAACACTGAACAGTCTGCAACCTGAGGACACGGCCATGTATTACTATGCCAGAGACACACTGAGGGCCTGCAGTGTGAATCTGGACACAAACCTCACTGCAGGAGTGTGTGGGACCAGCAGGGGGTGCTAGGATGGCTCCCAAAGACCAAAGGGACCCTCAGAACCTCCAAAGTTCAGGACTCTGTCCCTGGACCCACACAGGTCATGTGCAAGGCTGATTGATGTTGGAATCTGTGGTTTCCTCTCTAGTCATAAAATTCCCTTAAGACCCATTGCTATGTTATAGTCCATGAAAAGTACTACTTGCTTATTTTCTAAAACACGTTACTGTGGAACATCTCAGCTTTGCAAGTTCCAGTTTTCTTGCTCCACATAGAGCTGGACATAGGAATGAGGCTTTCCACATATTTCATCTGGAGTCCACGGTTATGAAACTTGTTCAGTAGATCATAAGTAAGGAAGCACAGGAAATATTACATAATCTGCAACTATTTTCTTCATAATAGCAGACATGAGGGAGAGCCAGGATTTCCCGGATTAGGTTAGAAACTGAGATGTCCACCATTTCAGACTTAGCTAGGAGACTGACTCTAAAGGGAACACAGGTAATCGTCATCTTCCATAAAATCCTCATTTTGAATTTCAATCATGGTAAACAAGTGTTTGAACCCACAATCCAAATGCTGATTCCTTTGCAGGTGTCCTGGTGACCTTGGGCTGTGGTAGGTCAGATTACCAGTGTGGCCATTCTGACTGACCTCTGCCTGTGGAAGGACAGATGAATAGTGTGCTCATCTCTGCTGATCTCAACCTCACTCCTGCCTGCAGCTAGATGTATTCTGTGTTCATCAGTTTTGTGAATTTGGTGATTTGGTTCCTTGCCATGTGTATTAGTTAGGGTTCTCTAGAGTCACGGAATTCACATAATGAATATATATATATATATATATATATATATATATATGAAATTTATTGAGTTGGCTTACAGATATGGCTAGGTAGTCCAGCGAAGGCTGTCAGTAGCCGAGGTATTCTAACAATGGCTGCCAATAGCTAGTTGCTCAGTTCGGTAGTCAAGTAGGTGCTGGCTGAAGGCTGGAGAACTCCTGGAGTCTTGGAAGGTCGAAGGAACCGGGGCGGCCGGAAGGAAGAACGATTCCTAGCACAGCTGCAAGAAGGCATCTGTTCTCCTTGGTGGCTCCTTTTTATATGATGCAGTACTGGGAGGATCCTTTGAGAGCTTTGGAGGTCCTAATGGGATCTAGGGTGGGTATCCTTCAAGTAGTCTCAGTTGATCCTTTCCAGACGTGGTCTCAGCCCAGCTTAGTTAATACCGGTGTGTCAAGTTGACATCCAGGCTTAACTATCACACCATGGCTCTTAAAAACATTCCTATGAAGTTCTCTGGCTGCTGAGAATAAGAGGTTGTATCTATCCTGCACGTGAGTTGGAGAACTGCTGTTTGAAGGGATTTCTAGTATGATCTAGCTGGTGATAGATCAACAATTTAAGGCAGTTGTAAAAGGAAATGCGACTCTGCTAATCTGTCTTTGAGAACTCTCTAGAATTCTCACAGCAACACCTGTTGTGGGTAGAAAGTTTTGGAAACTAAATTGACTACATTATTGGAGCCTAAGGTAAGGACAGGAGACACAACAAAGTCAAAAGCTCTGTGTGAGGTGAAAAGTCAGTGAGACTTGGGTCTTCACCAAGGGTCAGCTGAGCATCAGCCCTACACACACAGGAGGATCACAGAGAGTCTGCAGGAAGGTTCTGGACACAGGAAGCTTCTGTTCACTTTCTTAGGAACTCTCAAGTATTATAAGAAAAAAGAACTGCCTAGATGAGCAGCTTTGTGATATGAACTAATTGGTTCTCCTAAAATATGGCCATGAAGCCTCTAACAATATAAAGGTGCATGTGTTAAAACCGCCTTTAATGAGATTAATATCTGTAATCCCAGTCACTGGAAAATGCATTGGATAATAATACAGCATAAATTTCAGGCAGAGATGAGTAAATCGCTAAGAAAACCTTCTTAGTCATTCTGTCAGAGGGATTGATCAGTGAGACTCTGGATAACTATGACCCAGACTCTGAACACACATTGTTTGTGTTGACCAGAATATGTCAGTCAATACATTGGCAAGAGTTTGGAGGATCCTCAAAGAATTACAAATATATGTCCCATGTGATCAACATACTTACTTCTGAGAAATTTTATTTTGTCTTATGATTGCCCAATTACAGCTCCTTGTGCAGGTTGGCAGGAGAGTTCACACTTACACTAGGCACTGAGAGAACTGGCCACACCAAATCCACAGAACTGCCAAGAGGGAAACAATCCTTACTTGCTAGAGCAGTATGTGTGGCCAAGCATACAAAAGTAACATCCTCCTCTATCAGCTCCTTGGAACTTACTACTCCATTTTGAAACCATTGTTCCCCCCACCATGGGCTGGACCTTTGCCATGAAATAGACAATCTTCTTCAGCCTCACTCAAGTTTTAACTACTCCACTGCTAATGCTCTGAAAGTTTTTCCAGAGCTAGAATCTTCAAGATGACACATGTATCTAACTATGACACTTCAACCTTTGTCAACTGCCACAAAAACATGTCACATTCATACTATAAAGTTTCTGTTTAGTACCCACAGTTATTACCTTTATCTTAGGAAATAAAATACATTTAATTTTATTAAATCTAAAATTCTAAAATTAAAAGTTTTCATTACATAATTTTAAAATATTTGTCAATAAATTTTGAATTTTTGATAACTTGGAATAGAATGTATTTTTAAAAAGTGTGAAATCTTCTGAAACAAACATGCCAAGCAAAATCAAAATTAATATACTTCAATACAAAAGTCACATGAAATGGAAAATGACTGAAAATAAACGTTAAATAAGACAAGACCAGAACTGCCAAGTTAAGATTAAAATCCAGCAAATCAAATATGATATGTCCATTTTATTGCTCTAAAGTTTTATACTCTTGGTGGTTCAAAGATGCTGGGCAATTCCAGTCCTTCTTGTAGCTCAAAGCTGCACAAGCAGCATTTCTCTACACCAGGCTAAATCTGCACTTGCAGCCATCCTCAGCATGCATCCTATGGTTCTGTCATCTTTAACAGTGTTCTGAGGTTAACCCTGCAATTCTACACTTCACCTTCCTTTGCAGGTGTTCCAAACCTGCTACCTACTGATAAACTTCAGCCACTCTGCATCAGGGCTTTCTGTGAAGTGATCAGGTTATGCCCAAGACCCTTGCCCTCAGTGCCATCTTTAGTCCCATGTGCTCGGCCATGCCCTGGGGCAAATCCTGGATGGGCCCAACACACATAGACACAAATGCTCTGCTGTCTACCCTACTCTTATCCAAACACTTCAAAGCAGCCAATGCAGCTCTCATCTACCAAGAAAACCTGTCTTTATCTTGAACAATAAGCTGACAAAAGCCTTGTTCTTTCATGACTTAGCCCACACAATCCAAAGCTTGTTCCTCCAAATGGCCCACTAAGATCTTTTCAATTGATTTTTTAGCCACAAAAATTTTCAAACATTTCCAAATTTCTTCACTGCACCATTCAAAATTCACAAAGCCCACATAGCCAGATTTATCAGCCACACCTTACTTTGGGCACCAAATTCCATCGCAGTTCACCTGCATGCTGCTGGTAGATTCACAGCCTAATGGCTTGAGGAAAGTAAGGGGATGTATTTTGGCTTATGGTGGTCCAATTACAGTTCTTTATCCAACTTTTCAGGAGGGTCCACATTACACCATGGTCAAAGGGAACTGAACACACCAAATCCACAGGACTGATGAAAGGGAGACTATCCTTTCTTGCTAGACCAATATGTCTCATCAATCATAATATAGAATTTCTTTCCCCTTTCCCACCAGCTCGCTCAATCTCATTCACCTGACCAAATCTAGTGCCACCTTCCAAGGGCTGGGTTATTCCTGTCAATTAGACAATGTTGATCAGGCTCCCTCTGTTCTTAACTCAAATCCTAAACCTCTACATTGTGCTCAGAACTGGAACAACAGTGTAACAGTATTCTTAGCTATTGCTGTGAGAGAGCACCCAAACAGAGGTGGCATGGCTGGCTGGCCAAAGCTGGAGGAGGTTAAGTCACCACAGATATCTTGGAAGCAGAGAGCTGCAAGACTGCTTGTAGCAAAGGCTGGCTTCTCCTGGAGGTAGGGTGAGACTAATCCACCTCAAGGCCCACCCCTTGTGACTGCCTTCCTCCAGCAAGGCTCCACCTCTCAAGGTGCCATGACCTTGGCAAACACATGAGACTGTGGGGGACACATTTCAAACCCTGACAAACAGTAAGATGATTCTTTCATCTAGCTATGGCACCAAATGTCCATGGAAATCTAGAGCCCATGACTCAGGCAGCATATAATTACAGGTTATTCAAACTATAGTGCTTCTTCCACTCCCATGGTTCTTTGTTATTTTTACCACTTTTGGTATTTCAAGAGGACTTTGTTATTATGAAAAGGTAAGAAAAAGCAAGAACAATTATAGTTAAATCTAAACATAAGAAGTCTAGGGTGAGTCTTCAGAGAAAACATGAGCATTAACGAAGCCTCTTTCTAACATTGGCTGTGGGCTCTGTGTTAATAGGTAAAGGACTTGAGGTACTCATCGAATGGAAGGATAATCTGCTTCTCAGAGGCTGGGACATCCTTGGAAATTGTCATACCAACACTAGCTGCATATAGTAAAGTATTGGAGACCAAAATCATTTCAGTAAAAATTCCTGTAATCAAGAAAATGAATGTAGTGCAGTGAAGCTCAGAGCCAAAGACATTCACTACCTTTTATATACGTAAGGATAGGGATTAACACTGTGGAGGTATAAGAAGTTGATTAGAAGCCCCAGGTCCCAGGTGAAGCGCGCTGACACCGCCTTCAGCCCCCTCCCTTTTTTGCCCTCCCAGATCACTCAATCACCTGCCGGGTCACTTGTGCACAGTCCAGAGATGACACTCTATTTCCCAGAATTCAACAGAGTCCAAAGAAACCCAAACAAGCTCCAGGGACAAAGTCCTACATGTGAAGTCCTCCAAAATCATCCTATCACATGGGAGAGATTCTTCACATTCAGCCTAAAGATAAGTGTACCTACTTTTTACCATCCTGCGCTTCTCAATTATTAATTCACTGTAGATTAACTTTTCCATATGGCCACCCCCCAAAAATTATACTACTTTGGGGACTATACCACTCACCCTCACATGTCACTAAGGTACTAAATCGTAAAAGTACACTACAATGCTATTCATCCCGTCTACTAAACCAGATTTAATTGATGTACCAACAGTCTAATAGCCTCATCTAGGAAATAACAATAACAACAGACAAACACACCCAACTCCAAGGCAATCACTAGTAATAACTTGCCATAGAACAGTAATACCAACTAAATCAGTTCAGTCAAAAATACACAGAAACTGAAAGGACTTAAAGAGTCAAAACAACAATACCCAAGTCAAAATGTACATTCATGAAAACAAAACCCAAGAAAGCAAATCTCCCACTGAAAACTAACCCCATAGCGACAGATTCCAACCAGAACAAACACAGAAAATAGCCAAGAAACCAGCTCAAATAACGACTTTCAAAGCATGATCATTACATGATCAATACTATGAAAAGGAAATCCATGGAGAAGTTAAATAACTGCATCAATCCACTTTGAACAGGAACACAACAGACAATTGGAGGAGTTGAGAAAAACAGTTCAAGGAAACAAAAATAGGCATAGAGTAGTTAAAACAATCTTCAGGCAGTTCAACCAGAACTCAACAGAGAGTCTTATCAGCAGAACTAACAAAGCAGAAAATAGAATTCAGATCTGAAGACAAGTGGAAGTATTAACCAGCTCAACGGAAGAGTTGTTTAAAGCCAAAAAGATACTTGAGAGGAATATTCAAGGGGTATGGGACACCGAAGAAGCCTAACACGTGCATTGAGTCTAACATCTGGATGCTAGCAGAATACACCACTTCTGTCTCTCTGAATCTGGGTTATATCAGTCAGTAAAATATCCATCCCATCCTACCCTTCTGTAAATTCAAGTTTTTATTTTCTTTACAAATTAATGTAATTTTCATTCACCGTGTGGATGTGTTGCAGTCCAAGAGCTGCAACCTCGAATCCAGGGCTCCCTTGACAAGTGGGCAAGGCTTGGTGAATGAAAAACAGAAACACACAAATCTCTGGCTGGGTGAATCTGAATCCACTTATTGGAATATCGTAAACAGCTTTTAGCTACAAGATTTTGGGGCAGAATACTGCACTGTAACAGCACTGAAGGAAATCACCTTTAGGATAAACATTCTTTAAGAATTTAACTCATTGTTTAAGAGTGAGACACAAACAATCCTTATCACACTAACAATGTTTTTTTCCCAGACCTACAACAGGTTTTCCCAACCCTCTAACAGGTTTTTCCAGCCTCTCAGTATCTCTAAATTTATATCTTACAATTTCTCACCAAACAATCACAGGGTCTAAGTCTGTATTGTTGTATTTAACAAAGACCTTATTTGAGATTTAGTTAAAATACACTGAAATTGAGCTCCTTATTAATTTGTGTATAGTTTTTATATATTTTTGTAAATGGTAAAGGTGAATCTGATGGAGGGGTATATTATATACATTACTTTTTCCCTTTTTGAGGATATATTAGATCTGGCTGTTATCATAAATTGGCCTGTCTGTATTAGGTTATAATGGTAAGAATATATTAGAATTTATTTATTTATTTATACTTTTTATTAACTCATGTGCTCTAT
The DNA here is from genome assembly GCA_023101885.1 of Typhlomys cinereus. Taxonomy (NCBI): domain Eukaryota; kingdom Metazoa; phylum Chordata; class Mammalia; order Rodentia; family Platacanthomyidae; genus Typhlomys; species Typhlomys cinereus. Next base: position 788,111 of record JALPQD010000658.1, read on the forward strand.
AAGAAAGAGTTGTGTGTTAATTTCAAATCATATTATTATTTCTATTAACTATTTGTTTTATAAGAAATATTTGTATACTAATTTTAGTGAACAGGTGGCATATTCAATATGTAAAATTTTGAATTTCACAAGAGTCATATTTTTAGGGAATTCCATCTATCTATGTTTTAGGACTCTTGAAATTATTCTCTAAGTCTTTACAATTAGTGTATACATTCTGGCTAACAATCCTGTTACTGTGTATGGTTGGACATAAAATTTCTAGTTAAAATTTTAATTTAAAGTTAAAAGCAGGCTTGGTGTGTATTTAGTAAACAAAAGACTTAAAGCAAATTACTTGACATCTGTAGTTCCAGAAGCAGGAATCTAAGGGAAGGTGATCTAGGTAGTTTTTTGGAAAAAACAAAAAGGAGGCCTGGGAAAAGATAGGAGAGCTCCCAATCCACAAAAAAAGGGAAGAACTCATCTGGCAGAGATAGAGGCACAGACAATCATAAAAAGAGAGGAACTTGTCTGTCAAAGATAAGAGGCAAGACTCTGAGGGGAGTGGTCCCTAGTAACCCTTCAGGCCCTTAGCAACTGCCCATTCCACAGATCAGGCTGCAAGCCTGACAACTCCCATATGTATCATATCTTTATTATTTATTTCAAAACAAGCCATGTTCCCTTTCCAGAAGGTACTTTCTTGAAGTTCTTCCCCAGGTTGGGACCTTGTTTACCAGCCTGGTTGGCACAGGACGTGACAGTGGATGTAAGCTTTCATGTGTCTGGGTCATAAGTTGTTTTGGGAAACTCCACGCTGCTTTCCCTGGTGACTGAGGGAGGAACACACTCCAGCAATGTGTGAGGGCGACCTGCCCCACATCCTCACCAACACTTTGCACTAGAGTTCTCGGTCTTGGCCATTCTGACTGGGGCTTGATGGAATCTCAAAGAAGCTTTGATTTGTATTCCCTGATGCCTAAGGATATGGACATTTTTAAAATGTTTATGAGTCATCTCTGTAATATTTCTTGTGAGAATTCTGTTTAATTTCATAGGACATTTTTTATTAGGCCATTTAATTCCTGTTATGTACTTTTGTGAACTCTCTATCTTGGACATGTAGTTCACTGTGACTTTCTCATAGTCTGAAGACTGACTCTTAACTTCCTTGACAGTTTATTTGGCTGTAGAAAAGATTTATTTTCTAAGCTTCTCATTCATCAGGTGTTGCTCTTGTGTCTTGAGCGAGCTGGATCTTCATGCATTGCTCACAGGGTACTCTCTTCTTTTTCTTCTGGAGGCATGAGAGTTTCAGGCATGTGTGAGATTGGAGAGGACCTAGAACATTTAATGAGATGAAGTTTCACCTCCTCCCTCCCATCCTCCCTCCCCAAGTCCCAGCCGCACACAGAACCCTGGTTTCACTCTTGCTCAGGATCACATCCTAGCTGTGCTCTCACAAAGCCCTGCAGGGACTGTTTGGAGAATCTTTGCTGAAAGGGCTGTGCTCACATTTCTGCAGCTGTGCTGCCTTTCCACACAACTTTGGCTCTGTCTGCACATAAGTCCTGTGAGTTATCCTGCCAGTGGCTAGAAAAGCCAGTAAAACACCCCCAGTACATGGTGTGCTGACTGTAACAGGGAAATGCTGAGCCCAAGTGTCAGTAACACCAATTCCATAGGTTAACATGCGCAGTGTGTGCAAATCACCCTCAAGAAAGCTAGACACCGCCCTTTACCCCAACGGGCCTCACCCCGTGACTCTAGACTCCAATCAGAACAAACCCATGGAAAAAGGCCAAGAAAGCCTCACCCAGGATAACAACTTTCAAAATATGATCATTACCATGTTCAATACTATGAAGAGGAAATCAGGGAGGAATTACATAATCGAATCAATCGCTTTGAAGAGGAACACAACAGACATCTGGAGGAGTTGAGAAAAACAGTGCAAGAAACAAAAACTAGCATAGAGCAGTTAAAGCAGACTCAAGCAGAGTTTAAAACTGAGTGACAAGACAAGTTATCTTCAACCCAGAACTCTACACAGAGTCTTATCAACAGAACTAACGAAGCAGAAAACAGAATTTCAGACCTTGAAGATAAAGTGGGAGTACTAACCAGCTCAAATGGAAGAGGTTGTTAAAGCCAAAAAGATACTTGAGAGAAATATGCAGGAGATATGGGACACCCTGAAGAGCCTAACATGCGTATTCATGGAATACCAGAGCAAGAATCTCAAAATACCACCCCTGAGGAAATTTTTCAAACGATCATCAAGGAAAACTTTCCTCATCTAAAAAAAGAGAGGCCCGGGGCTGGAGAGGTGGCTCAGGGGTTAGGCCTCCGCCTTGCAGGCGGAAGGTCCCGAGTTCGGATCCCAGATCCCACGTATAGACGCCAGATGGAAGCGGGGGCGGCCTGTGCTTCTTGCCCTGGTAGGGCGGAGCCTGTGAATCCCAGGGCAGAAGGAGGTGGAGGCGTCCATGGTGGTTCGCGAATTCGTCCGTGGTTCTACACATACACACACACACAGACACACACGCGTGCGCACATACACACAGTTGAATAAATAATAATGATAAAAAAATTAAAAAAAAAAAAAAGAGAGAGGCCCATCCATATACAAGAGGCATTCTGCACCACAAATAGATATGACCAAAACAGAAGCACCCCACGGCAAATAATAGTTAAAACACTCCACATTCAAGATAAAGAACTGGTGCTGAGACCTTCAAGGGAGAAAAACCAAATCACTTTTAAAGGTAAACCTATTAAAATAACAAATGACTTCTCAGTCAAAACTGTAAAAGCAAGAAGAGCTTGGAGAGACATACTTCAAGTATTGAATGAGCAAAAAATGTCAACCCAGGCTGATTTACCCTGCAAAACTATCAGTCATGATCAAGGGAGAAAGAAAAACATTCTAGCACAAAGAGAACATGAAGGGATATATGTCCACCAAACCAGGCCTTCAAAAAATGCTAGAAATGATACTCAAGCGTGAAGAAAAAAACAGGCATATCCAGGAGAACAGAAGGCAAATATAACATCATTAAAAGCAAAGCAATATACTTATAAAAACTACTAAACATAATAAATATTTAGAATTAAAAATAGTTTCTCCATTATAACACTAAATGTTAATGGAATTAATTCACCGATCAAGAGACACAGATTACAAACTTGGATTAAAAATCACAATCCATCAATCTGCTGCCTGCAGGAAACCCATCTCACCACAAAAGATAGGCACGCTCTAAAAATAAAAGGCTGGTCAACAATTCTACAAGCAAATGGAAGCAGAAACAGGCAGGGGTAGCCATTATGCTATCAGAAAAAGTGGACTTCAAACCAAAGAAAATTATAAGAGACACAGATGGATACTACATTTTAGTCACAGGTACAATTCACTAGGAAGACTTCACAATACTGAACATATATGCACCGAATACGGGCCCCTCCACATTCATTAAGCAAACCCTATAGCGTCTAAAGCAAGAAATCAACCCCCAAACGATAATTCTTGGGGACTTCAACACCACCCTCTCAACACGGGATAGATCAACAGGTCAAAAGCTTAACAGAGAAACTTTGGAACTTAATCAAACCCTGAAAGAAATGGACCTTACAGATCTCTATCGAACTTTTCACCCACGTACCAAAGAATACACATTTTTCTCAGCAGCACACGGAACTTTCTCCAAAATAGATCACATATTGGGCCACAAAACAAATCTACACCTATACAAAAAAGTTGAAATTCTAACCTGTGCCCTATCAGATCACCACGGCCTAAAGCTGGACATCCACAATACATCAAACAAGAGAAAATACACTAACTCCTGGAAACATAACAATATGATGCTGAGTGAGAACTGGATTCAGGAAGAAATTAAAAAGGAAATTCAAGATTTCCTGAAAGTGAATGATAATGAAAATACAACTTATCAAAATCTCTGGGACACAATGAAAGCTGTTCTAAGAGGTAAGTTCATAGCTCTTAATGCCTACATCACAAAAATGGAAACATCAGAAATAAACAACTTAACAATGCAGCTTAAAGCTTTAGAGAAACTAGAGCAATCTGATCCCAAAGTAGTAGAAGAGAGGAGATTAGGAAAATAAGGGGAGAAATATCTGAAATCGAGATTAAGAAAATGATAGAAAAAATCAACCAGTCAAAAAGCTGGTTCTTTGAAAATATCAATAAGATTGATACACCCCTAGCTAAATTAACCAAAAGCAGGAGAGAGAAAACCCTAATTAACAAAATCAGAAATGAACATAGAGTTATCACTACTGATACCCAAGAAATCCAGAGAATTATAACATCATATTTCAAAAACTTATACTCTGTGAAGTTTGACAACACAAAAGAGATGGATGAATTTCTAAGTAAACACAACTTACCTAAATTGAATCAGGAAGTTGTGAATTATTTAAATAGTCCTATAACATATAAGGAAATTGAAGAAGGAATCTCAAATCTTCCCACCAAAAAATGTCCTGGACCAGATGGATTCAGCACAGAGTTCTACCAGACATTTAAGGAGTTAATAACACCAATACTCCTTAAACTGTTCCATCAAATAGCAAAGGAAGGAACAGTACCAGATTCTTTCTATGAAGCTAATATCGTTTTAATACCAAAACCTAATAAAGACTCACTTAAAAAAGAAAACTATAGGCCAATCTCTCTGATGAACACAGACGCAAAGATTATCAAGAAAGTCTTAGCAAATCGGATTCAAAAACATATTAAAAAGATCATTCATGGGGACCAAGTAGGCTTCATCCCCGGCACACAAGGTTGGTTCAACATACGAAAATCAATAAATGTAATTCATCATGTAAACCAATCCAAAGTCTAAGACCACATGATACTCTCGATAGATGCAGAAAAAGCTTTTGACAAGATCCAACAGCCTTTTATGATCAAAACGCTAGAGACAGTAGGAATGGAAGGAACCTTTATCAATATAATAAAAGCTGTATACAACAAGCCCACAGCAAGGATTATGCTCAATGGGGAACAATTGGAAGCATTCCCACTTCGACCAGGTACTAGACAAGGCTGTCCACTCTCACCACTTCTATTCAATATTGTACTTGAAGTCTTAGCTGAAGCCATAAGACAAGAAAGGGACATAAGAGGGATTCAAATCGGCAAGGAAGAAGTCAAACTATCCCTATTTGCAGGTGACATGATCTTATACCTGAGTGATCCCAAAAACTCCACCAGGAAGCTCCTGGAACTAACTGAGAAGTTCAGCAGGGTGGCAGGATACAAAATAAATGTGCAAAAAATCAGAGGCCTTCCTACATGCCCAGAATGAAAGAAGTGAAAAAACCTTGAGAGAAACCATCCCATTCACTATAGCCCCTAAAAAAATGAAATACCTTGGTATAAACCTAACCAAGGAGGTAAAAGACCTTTACAATGAAAACTTTAAAACCCTAAAGAAAGAAATTGCAGAAGACACCAGAAGGTGGAAAGACCTCCCTTGTTCCTGGATTGGCAGATTAAACATCGTAAAAATGACCATCCTACCAAAGGCAATATACGAATTCAATGCTAGTACCAATTAAAATCCCAAAGCAATTCTTTAAAGAAGTTGACCAAATAATTTCAAAATTCATATGGAGGTACAAAAGACCCAGGATAGCAAAGACAATCCTGAGTAACAAAAACACTGCTGGAGGTATTACCATACCAAACCTTAGTCTATACTACAAATCCATAGTTATAAAAACAGCCTGGTACTGGCTCCAAAACAGACACACAGATCAATGGATAAGGATTGAAGACCCAGATATAAGCCCACAAAATTACAGCCATTTGGTCTTTGACAAAGGGGCCCAAAGAATCCAATGGAAAAAGAACAGCATCTTCAACAAATGGTGCTGGCAAAACTGGATCTCCACATGCAGAAGATTTAAGCTGGACCCATACTTGTCACCATGTACAAGACTTAATTCCAAATGGATCAAGGACCTTGATATAAGGCCAGAGACTATAAAAACCATAGTTGGAAAGATAGGGAACTCCCTCGAGCTGATTGGGCTAGGCCAACATTTCCTAAACAGACCCCTAATGGCACAGTCACTGCTACCAACACTCAACACCTGGGATCTTGTGAAATTAAAGAGCTTCTGTTCAGATAAAGAGATTGTAACACGAGCTCAAAGGCAACCCACAGAATGGGAGAAAATCTTCACTAACCACATATCTGATAGAGCTCTACTGTCCAGAGTGCACAAAGAACTTAGAAAACTAAACATCAAGGAAACCAATGGCCCAATTAAAAAATGGGCCCTGGAATTTAAAAGAAATTTTACCAGGGATGAAATTAAAATGTCTAACAAATATCTTTAAAAATGCTCCACTTCTTTAGCCATCAGGGAAATGCAAATCAAAACTTCCCTGAGATATCATCTCACCCCTGTCAGGATGGCAAAAATCCACAATACAAACAACGACAAATGCTGGAGAGGATCTGGAGAGAGGGGAACTCTCCTACATTGTTGGTGGCTCATACAGCCACTCTGGCGAGCATGGAATCAACCCAAATGTCCAACAGTTGACGAGTGGATAGGGAAACTGTGGTACATCTATACAATGGAATACTACTCAGCCATCAAAAATGATGAATTACTGGAATTTGCCAGGAAATGGATGTCATTAGAAACAATTATATTAAGTGAAATATCCCAGACCCAGAAAATTAAGCACCGTATGTGCTCCCTAATAGGTGGCTCCTAATACCAAACCCACCCAGCCCATCTTGAGACACTCATAGGTAAATCTATGTATTACCTACAGTAATTGCAAGGATTATGAACAGGAGGGATGGGGTTGGAGGGCCACACCAGAAACAAGGAGAGATGTGACCATGTTATAGTAGAGAAAATAGGCCTCCATCAAGGACTGCAAGAAAGTAATGTGACACCTAGTTAAGTTCACAATTCGTTCCTGATCATTTACAACTAAGGGGGTATGAACTCACCAGAAGGGGAGGGCACATAGTCCGGCAGATTAAAAAGTAACCATTTTGCAAATGGGTGACTGACCCCTCCCATTGCCAAATGCCATATGACCCTGCGATTCCACTTTCGGGTATAAGTATTACATCTACCCTTGAATGTGCTCTTATAATAAGACTCCAGTTTGACAGCTTTCTGTCTCTGGCCAGGGGGTGACATACAGTGCCCATCACGATGGAGTGAAGGGCATTACAGGAGCAACAAAAGTGCAAAAGAAAATCAACGAACCACTATCCAGAACTTCAGAGACTCTATATCAACCACCTAGAACTAGGCCAGACTTATCTCTCCCCATCCTGAAGCTCAGGGACATTTGCGGAAGAGGGGGCAGTAGGAGTGTAAGAGCAAAAGGATGGGAGGAGCAATGATTTGTAAGATACTCCACACAAGTTAGGGCCGAAGCAATCATAATTGGACTTTGCATGCCCTGCGCAATGTCCAACACACTATTGACCTCACAAAGTCTAGCATCTGCAAAAGGCACCAAGATCCTTGGAGGCAAGGGTTTGGCAGCCACAGCAGTGTTCCTATGCTTAAGGGGAACACGGGAAAGGGTTCAAGGAAACTCCACTGGGTCCTTGTACATCATCGGAGAGGAGGGCCCAGAGGAGAGTCAGGCATGCACAGGAAAGGACTCTGGGATTCGGGGCGGGAGGCGGGGGGGATGGGGCGGGAGGAGTGAGGGGAGGGGGTGAGGAGGGAGGGAGGGAACTGGTGTACCTATTAAGTTTGTATGAGCTGAAATAATAAAAAATGTATTATGTAACAAAAAAAAAGAAATCTAAAAAAAAAAAAAAATAAAATGTCAAAGAATAAAAAAAAATTGTCCTAAAAAAAAAAAGAAAGCTTGAAAACCACAGACCTCAACTCAGTGTATTCTGAGGGAAATGATGCCCCTTCCTCTCACCTGTGACCCTTGGCTCCTGTGAGTGACATGAACAGGGTCTGTGAGGAAATGGTGTCCTTGGTAAATTCAGGCCTGTGGGGGGAAGTCTGAATACACTAGAGCTCACAGCTGCATGTTCGTGGGGTTGCCTTTGTCTGAAATCCCAGCACTGGTGGAACAGCACATGTCTTCTTCAGAGACTAAAAAACGCTTGACTCCTTCCTTGATGAGCATCCCTTGTCTCCTCTCAGCAGCTGTCAGCAGCGCATGGCTGTGCTGGGGCTGCTCCTCGGCCTACTGGACATTCTTCACTATGACTGTCTCACGGGCTCAGGAGAGGAACCTGCCCATGTGGCTTATGGTGCATTTGACTCACAGTGAAGCGATGCCCCCTATGGACAGGGGTCCTATCCAAGGAGCAGCTGCAAGAGTTGGGATCTGGCTTGGTGAAGCCCTCGCAGACAGTGTCCACTTGCTCTGTGTCTGGATTCTCTTCAACCAGCAATGGTACCCTCTGGGTCCACCAGCCTTCAGGAAGGGTCTGTGTGGCTGGGTGTGATCTGAAATTTGGAAACACACACTACCATGCAGCTCTCAAATCCTGAGTCAGGATCAGCAGAGACACCTCCAAGAACTTTTTTACAGATGAGCTCTCTTCAAGCAGAAGACATGGTCAAATATTACTGTGCAAGCAACACAGCGACTTCATTGTGAGCCCAGACACAAACTCCTGCACATCCTCTTAGGACCCAAAGTAGTGGTCAGTACCTGCTTGGGCTAAGACCTAAGATAGGACCATAGAGAGCCACCTGAGTATCAGGAAGTTCAGGACAAGAGGTGCACATGACCTACAGTCACCTGCTGGTTAATGCTAGGATCTGTTGCTTCCTCTAAAGACACTTTGGTAAGACTTCTGTGAAAATTCAGATTACTTACATTTTCCACAGAACTTTCTCCATGGTACATCTAAGGCACCCATTTTCCATGTTCCTTGCTCTCAGAGTAAACATAAGAATAGGCTTTTCAATGTTTTCTGGCATTCTGAGACTGGGAGACTATTACAGGAGCAAACTCTTGTTCTGAAGCATTCTTAAGCACCTCTCCCTGGAAACTTCTGAGTCACCACTGCGCACATCCCTGGTGGCCGTACAGCCCTGCTCCAACCTCATCACCCTTCCCACAGGCTGCTGAGTTCCATGCTTGTCACTTTTGTGCCTGTGGTGATGCTCTGTGAGGTTATGTGGTCCCTACAAATACTCCTGTTACTCAAAGCTACTGCTGACTGTAAGAAGACTGTGCGTGGTGCCTGGGGAGTTAAAGAGCTGCCATGTTCACTATGCGATGGGCTGTGTCAATGGACCAACAACTTGAGGGAACTGTAAAAGAGGAGGAGGCTGGGCTAATATGTGGCTGAGGCCTTAATGGATTCTTTTACAATAAAACACTGTGGTGTGGGCTTCTGAAGCCAGGTTGAATAGAGTGAGTATTTGTAGTGAAATAGATACGGGGAGGGACCAGCACTATGTGAAGCTGAAAGCCACAAATCCCACCATCACGTGATCTAGGTCCAGCATGATCATGCACCTGCCTATCTGCAGTTGAGACCAGATGAACACAGTGATGCCACAGGTGAGGCTTGGTGTGGAGACAGGAATTTCTCAGTATTTTCCATGTATTAAAGGAAGAAGGAGTCATAAGGATGAACACATTTGAGTACATGAGAACAACTTCAACTCGGATTTTGACAAACAGGCTTCTATGAAGAATACCAATCTATTTAATGAAATCCTGATGGGTCCCCAGAGGTCATAATTCATGTCTGTGCCAACTGGTGAACTGTGATGACCACAGATCCTGAGGAATGGAAAGGTGCTGTGGAGTGATACACATTTATTCAGAGAAGTATGTTTGATGCTTCCTAATCTTTTCAGAAGTATCATTTCACCTCATCTCACTGCAGGAATGTGGGTTGAAGGTGAGTTGCCCCCATATGTTTACAGCCTCAGCTGATGCTTGTTGAGGTCATGGCACATTTACATGATGAAACTCTGCTAAAGAAAGAGGAATAGGGGGAGGATTTGAGGATTGTTAGCCCAGTCCTGTTGCCTCTCAGTTTACTCTTACTCTGTGTCTTGATGATAAGAGACCCAATCCAGGGACCTGCTTCTGCCTTCTCCCATATGTGACTCCTACCATAGTGGACTATATCTCCCCTCTGGAAGAGTAAGCAATTCATCACCCTTTCTCTCTTAACCTGTATATGATTTCAGACCTGGAACCAAGAGAAAAGCAGCTACAACAGAGTGTTTTCATCAAGGTCTCCGATATTGCCTTCATTCTGTCCACCTGGGTGACAGTTGTCTCTGTAGTGCTAGAGCACAAGGGAAGAGCCCCTGGGTGTCCATCTCTCCCCAGCCTGCACATCATGTGGTCTCTTCTGCAATTATCCTGGCTCTGCTGCCTGTGGTTTCCCACATCCATAGCAGCCTCAGCCAGCATGTCAGGGCTACATCTGTCTTGAGGATTTGCTCTTTGAGTTCAGCAGTCCCCTTGTTCTCTTCTCATGAAGGAGTCCACAGTGCAGGAATGATGAGGACATGTGCTCATGTATCTCTGTACTTGTGGAGTGGCACATAGTCAGAAGGAGGAGCAGTCAGAGGGAGGATAGTGGACAGACCATAGGAGGAAGTTCTCTGACCTGAATGAGCTTTGGACTCCTCTCTGTTGTATCTTGCTCAGTGCACTGTGAGTCTCAGATGTCTGATTGAATGAGGTATTCATGAGAAACAAAGGAGAGTTCTTGTCTGGATTTGACAGGTTGTATCCTCAAGTTTGGTGGGGAGTCCTGAGGATTTAAAAAGTTATTTAATGATCAAGAGGAAAATAAGACGCTGAGAGCTGAACATAGTGTTCATGAAAAGAAGGCTTAATATTCATCATCTCCAGCCTCATGGGACCACACTGTTATATGTTTTCTCCTCCAGCACAGTTGATTCTTCTTGCTTCACAACCATACTTCCCTCTGCCCTGCTCACAATGTCCTAAACATCCAACCAACCCAGCTGAAGCTGCAGGCATGTTTGAGTAACATCCCCAGTGGGTGTTACTACATGGTGACCACAGTTAGTCACAATCTACCATGTTCTTCACTCTAGAGCAAGAGGCCTGCAGAATACCAAGCAGACAGGACCAGAATGGCAGTACCCATGACACAGAGTAATACAAACACGCCAGACGCAGACTTAATCTTGAGAACTGTAGGAGAGTAAACTGAGTCACATTCATGGAAAATCTATAAAATCATAGCCATCTCTCTGTGGAAATAGTAAGAGGCTCAGGAGCTTGGAGAGATAATGCTTCATGTGACAAGTGATCAGAAATGACAACACGGGCAACTGTTTCAAGCAAAACAATTAAAGACAAAACATTTCACATGATGACATCACAATGAAGGCTTACATGACCATCAAAGCAAGTCCACAGAAGATTCTAGAAAGAATTCTCAAGACTGGAAACAAAAAGAGAAACACACCCAACAGGGTACAGTGGACAAATAATGCCAGGCTGATTACTAAGCAAAGGCCCAAAAAATAAATATCACAAATTGATAAAATGACACAATCCAATCAATATTTTTAATGATACCACTGAAAATCAATGTGCTGCTTCTAAGAAACACACTTCACTAGGAAACATAGGTATTATTTTTATGTGATAGGACTGAGAAAAGTACTCCTTGTTCTATACCCATATAAACCACACACTCTCACACATGTACACAGTAGCACCTACACACATGTACAAAGTAAACAGTAAAAATGAGAACAGAAAGCCCAACTTAATGTAATTAGAGACGAGAAGGGCAAAATCACCACAGATACTGAAGGAACTCAGATAATCAGAGGGTATTTATAACATAAACATGTTTTTCTTTGCTGTGTTTATCTACAAAGCCAGGTATATTACCTTCTCGTTGTACAGTTTATGTTTTCATGGATCAAAATTGAATCAAATAATGATTGGAACTTTTCCCAACAATGTATTTTTCAATTTCCTTCATTCATAGTGTTCCTTAGATTGTGCATCACAGTCCCACACCCCAGTCACCACAGTGGACACAGGAGTCACTCTCCACTGCAGGCCTGTGGCCCACATCCACTGGCTTTTCACTTGATCACATGACCTGTTCATTATGAGTAAAATGAACTTCATTACTTGCTTAAATGATACTTACTGGATCTGAAATGTAATTTTACCTAATTTAGCTAATAGAGCCATGCTATCTTTTAAATACAATTGGTCAAATTGTCTAGAATCAGGACCATAGATTAAGACACCCAGTTCCACAATTCCATTTTTAAGATTTTATTTATTTGTTTTTTGCTTGTGTGTGTGTGTGTGTGTGTGTGTGTGTGTGTGTTGTGTCAGAAAGCACTAGGGGGTGACTTTAGAAACCATCCTTGATTTCTTCTTTCTCATTTTTGCTTCACTCTGGGAATTCCCAGGTTCTGCATACTGGGCCAGAAGTGCTGGCCCCCACTATTACTGTCTGGCATTTTAAAGTGGACTCTGGGATACATAGTCAGGACATTCTGCTTGTGAGGCAGGATCCTAACCCCTGAACTACCTCTCAAGCCCATGGAATTCCATTTTTAATATAACAAAGGAGGAAATTTATATGTAGCAAATAGATACATATATGTAATATGAGATAATCAAATCCACCTAATAGCATCTGCATCCACTTAATGTCACCATTACTATAGAAATTCAAACTCTGTGTTTCCATTATTTGGAAATGCACACCATGTAGCTGTGGTCTACAGTCACCATCCTGTGACACAGAGCAGAAACTAGCTCCTTGTCCCCCAGCTTCACATCCATCGTCCACCCTTCCCAGGCCCTAGCGATCTCTGTTAGCTCTCTGCTTCTGAGAGATTGGAGTTTTCCCTTCCACACAGGACTGAGGTCGTGGGCAATGTCATTCTTGAGCTAATCAGAGATTTAAGTGGTGACTGTCTCTAGTGTCCCTGAGATCTTCACATCTGTTCTCATCACTGTCACCATCAAGGCTTCCACACAAGGTCTTGCTTTAAAACAGAAGCACATGCAAATAAGGGCCTCCTGCTGCCCTTGAAAACCAGCCCAGTCCTGATCCTGCAGCTCTGCACAGGAGCCCAGCCCTGACCCCAGCTGTTCCCACTCAGTGATCAGCACTGAACACAGACACTCGCCATGGACTTGGGGCTCAGATGGGTTTTCCTTGTGGCTCTTTGGAAAGGTAAATTGTGGAGAAGAGATGCTGAGTGTGTGAGTGGACATGACTGAGAGGGACAGTGGGCATGTGTGACAGTTTCCTGACCAGGATTCTCTGTGTTTGCAGGTGTCCAGTGTGAGGTGCAGCTGGTGGAGTCTGGAGGAGGCCTGGTGAAACCTGGGGGGTCCTTAAGACTCTCCTGTGTGGCCTCTGGATTCAACTTCGGTGACTCTGAAATGCACTGGATCCGTCAGGCTCCAGGGAAGGGGCTGGAGTGGGTCTCATACATTAGTAGTGGTGGAAGTAACAAATACTACGCAGAGTCCGTGAAGGGCCGGTTCACCATCTCCAGAGACAACGGCAAGAACACCCTGTACCTGGACATGAGCAGTGTGAGAACTGAGGACACGGCCACCTACTACTGTGCAAGAGCCACAGTGAGAGAAAGTCACTGTCAGACCAGACACAAACCTCCCTGCAGGGAGCCCACGACCAGCAGGGGGCGCTCAGCTGCACAGAGCTTAGGCTGCCACAGAGCAGACACTGGGGCATAAAGGGTGGACTTCCTGTGTCTGCACTGCCTCTCCACACCACAGAGCGCTTCTCCCAGGGATCTGATAGGATGGACAGGCAGTGCGAGTGAACAATGGAAACTGAACAACTTCACCATTCAACCTCCTCAGAAACTGCACACATGGGATCTTGGGCTGAAAGTTCTTCCCTGTTATACACATTGTAAATACTGATCACACTCCACCCCTGACAGAGACAACAATGCAGCTAGATGCAGAGCTGAGTTTCTGGTGGCTGGTGACCAATCACTGGGTAAGGGTCTCCTCCCTTTCCTGTCTGGAGAGCTGTCCGTATACAGTGCTGGCTGAAGTTCTCAGGACCTGCTCCTGTCCTGCAAGGTGCCTGGTGCGGAACCGTTTTCTCCTCTTTACTTTTCTCATATAACTACATCTCATTTGAGGGTGTCTAAGCCTCACACTGTGCTGCCATGATAGCTGTGTGACCCAAACAATGCATGGCTTCAATATTGATCCATCATTTAAGGAAAATTCATACCAGCTGTAGGAGGTGAGGAACTGTCCACACCGTGTCTGAAGAATGAACTGGGAGAAGGAGGTAGCTTGTAGTTTCAGCTGGTTCTCGCTCTTGAGACTGGCCATTCCCATGGTTGCTTCATGTTCACAGGTTCTAACATATGGGTTAATCCAAACCCCAAAGCTGTGTTAACTTGCATCCATTTGTAAGGACAATGGGCATCCTTAGAGAAACACTGAGGGAGGAGGAGGGTGGGGAAGCTGTGAGCACAGGATGGAGCACTGACAAGCAGAGGAGGAGCCTGAGTGGAACAGTGCTCCATCTCTGTGCTTCCCAGGGAGGTCAAACAGAGGTCAGGGTTGTCCAGTGGTCGAGGTGTCCATCAGCGACCACATATCCCGTCTTGGATCTTCCCCAGAGTCACCTTAGAGCTCATCTGAAACCAGCAGGAGCCCTGAAATTGGGACTTCAAATGGTCACTGTACTGCTGTACCACAGTGGTCATTTCAGGTTGCTCAGTCTCACATTTACAGTGTGCTATCGTTAGAAAAGGGAAGAAGAAAAAGGAGAAAGAGTAGGGATGGTAGGAAGGGAAAAATAAGAAGAGTCCAAGCTTCATCCACAAAGACTGAAGCTGATTCAGGAAACTCCTCCAAAACTCCAGCTAAGTGCAACAATTTCCCAATGGAAATTTCCCAAATGGAAATTACTGCTGACTGTGGAGTCAGGGTTGCAAGTTTTAACAGTTGGAAGCAGGGAGAAGGAATATCGGTTGGCCAGTTAGTTCTGCTCATCCTAGAATAACTGGGAGTCTCTGCAGTTGTGTGCTTTCCTTATTAGATCCTGTTAACATTCTTGGTAGGGTCTCTGGTGAAGATCTGTTTCTGATCTCTGCTCTGTCAGGTGGGGTCTCTGGTTTTGAGGTCTGATTCCAGATCTATCACTATTGCACACAGGAGGCATGATGTGGTCCTGTGTCAATGGTCCTGAGCCAAATATTTAGGTGACTGCAGAGATAGGCACAGGCTGTGTCATGATGTAGTCCATCCTGCTGGCCTGACAAAGTCACCATTGGATGAAAATGGCTTCAAGGAGGTCCATTTTCCTGGCTAAGACATGGCATGTTTTCTCTTTCTATGAAATGCTGTTTGGCTGTTGCGTGTATCTGTTGCTTAATATTTAGTGAAATTATAAACAGCTTTGGGATATTCCCTTAGCTTTGATTAAATTAAACAGATAAAACATTTAATATAGAAACTCCTGAATGGCCTAGATTTCTTAAGTTGGCTACAAAACAAATTTTGTTATGTGTGTGATCATTAGGAAGCTTTAAAAAACAAAATCTAAGCAGAATCTCATGAAGCCCTTAAAGGTCACTTTTATGAGGAACCTGATCTTTTTGATAAAGAAAATGTTTCTCACATCTATAATTTTAGCTATGTATGCTTAAGAATTTTTAGAAATATGCCAACCATTGTCTACTGAACTTCTAGTCAGCGGTTAATAGTTAAACCTCTCCTTGTACATGATATTTCAGTTATTATTTAAGGAAGCTTGATTTTTTTCCAGAACAGAAAAACAGGCTATGTCCCAATTATTGTGTTTCACTCTGACACTTGTTTTGCTTTGTTCCTTATGAAACCACAACCTGCTTTTGCTTGAAAAAAAAAACTTTACTTATATTGTAGTTTTGTGCCACAATAAATGGATTCAGATTCACCTTCCACTAGAGTTGTGTGACTCTGTTTCCTGACTCTTTAACTCACCTGGTTCAGGATCCCTGGTTCCCCTGTCCTGGTCCAGACTCAGTCAGTCCATGGCAAGGGTCGCTTTACCAGGAACCTGAATACAGGTAAGCTTTTCTCTCTCTTTTTCTGTCTTACAGGTGAAGGATAGGATCCCATCAATGTGCTGCAGACCCCTCAGTTTTAGGTATAACTGAGTTCAGAAGACGGGTAAGTAACTATGGGTCAAGGGGGATCTAAAAAGAATCTGTTCTTGGACATAGTTAAATGTATGCTGCAAGCTAGAGATGTTAAAGTACATCATAGGCAGCTAAAAGAGTTTATGGATTTTGTGCAAAAAAATTAGTCCATGGTTTCCAGAGGAAGGCAGTCTCTCTCTAGATACCTAGAAAAAGGTAGGTACAGATATAAGATGCTTCTATGAGCAGAATGGTCCTGGTGAAGTTCCTATAATTGCATTTTCATTATGGAATCAAATAGGGACGTTATGGATGAAAGGACAGAATTTGAATGCTTAGTTGAGGAAACGAAGTTTGAAGAAAGACAACCATTAACTATGGGCAGGAAAGACAAAGATTATGACACAATGTCTAAGAATAATTTCAACCTACATCACAGGATGATTGGCTTGATGAAGAAGATGAAGCAGATTTAGAGGAGGAAGCACATAAGTATCATCAAGATGATGAAATAGTGGCTCTGGCCTCTGCTCCTCCCCTACCATGTAATCCCAGTTTTATACCTCAGTCAGGAAAAGCAGTGAGAAAAGTGACTGCTAATACAGGATTCATGGTAGCAGTTAAAGAAGCATGGCAGGCAGGAGAATTAGGGTTTTGTTTTCCTCTTCTTTCCATAGATGAGGAAGCTCTTACATGGAACCTCTGCCTTTTAAACTATTGAAGGAACTTAAATAAGCAATAAAATATTTTGGACCCTCCTCTCCATATACTGTACAATTGGTAGTGAATATTGGAAATATGTGGATGTCACCGTATGACTGGTTCCAGATAGCTAGATCTATACTGAAGCCAGGACAATTTGTTTTATGGAGGACAGAATATGAGGTTCAGGCCAAAAACTTGATCCAAAAAATTTTAATGAAAAGAACCAGAAGTGAGAAGCCCTCTTTCTCTATGTTATTAGGTTGAGGAGAATATCAACTTCCTCAAAACCAGATGACTTATAGCAAGTCCATTCTGGGGGACATATCAAAATTAGCTGTTGCAGTCTGGAGAAAATTACCTTCTCCAGAAGCAAAAAGCACAGTTTTAGCTGGAATCAGGCAGAGGAATGAAAAACCATATGAGGATTTCCTGGCTAGATTAGAAGAAGCTATGCAGAGAATGATGTCTGAATCAGAAGGATCAGAATTACTATTAAAACAATTGGCTTATGAGAATGCTAACACTTACTGTCAAAATTTAATAAGGCCAATTACAAGAACTGGCTCATTACAGGATTATGATAAAGCATATTTAGATGATTTGCCTTCTGTTATGCAGAGAGTTGCTACTGCAGCAGCTCTGAAAGGTCAACCAATCAGACAATTTGTTAGAAAGATGCATAGTGGAAATAATACAGGAAAGTGCTTTATTTGTGGTAATGCAGGGTATTTGAGTAAAAACTGTAAACAGAGAGATAATACCAAAGGAGAAGGAAAAAAGGAGCCAGGATTATACCCTCGGTGCCAGAAAGGAAAGCATTGGAAAAAGGATTATAAATCTAAATTTCATAAGGATGGAACTCCATTGACTGAGACTTAAAGGGAGACAAAACGGAGTCGCAGGGCCATTCCCAAGCCCGAAACTAAAAACAGAAGTATCAACTGAGATAAGAAATGAAAGTAAATTAGACCCAGATGAACAATTTTATGCTCCACAACTAAAAAAGGGACTTTTGGAATGGGTCAGAGCTTCTCCAGGAAGCACAGGTTTGGACTTTCCAGCTGCAAAAAACTACATAATTCCCTCTGATTCAGAAGTTACTTTAATAATACCTGTACATACTTTAGTACAGGTATTCATGGACCTCTTCCAGAAAAAAAATTTGGATTAATCATTGGCCAGAGTACTGCTACTAAGGCAGGAATTAAAGTATTACCAGGAGTAACAGACTTGGATTATACAGGAGAAATAAAAATATGATTAAAGTAAGACTTTACAATTGCATAAGAATCAATATATAGCTCAATTATTATTAATTACATATTTTAAATTTCCTAATCCAATCTTGATACAAGAAAGGAAGGATGAAGGTTTTGGGTTTTCAGATGTGGTTGCTTGGGTAGAAAAAGTAAAACAGGAAAATCCTTTAAGGACATTATGGATTCAAGGAAAGGAAATAACAGGATTGATGAATATTGGGGCAGATGTTTCCTGTATAGCAGGAAAAGACAATTGGAACTAGGTCATTTAGATGAATCTAATAGTCCTTTGAATATTCCGCTTTCACTATAAAAAAGAAATCAGGGAAATGGAGATTATTACAGGACTTGAGAGCTGTAAAGAAGACCATGGAAACGATGGGAGCCTTACAACAGGGCTTCCTTCTCCTGTAGCAGCACCCGCAGGATATTTTATAATAGTGATTGATTTAAGATTGCTTTTTTACTATTCACTTGAATCCTTTGGGTTGTAAAAGGTTTGCATTTAGTGTGCCCTCTCCTAACCTGAAAAGACCATATCAAAGATATCAGTGGAAAATTTGCCTCAAGGCATGAAGAATAGCCCAACTTTATGTCAATAATTTGTACATCAAGCATTATTAAAAATTAGGACCAAATATCCAAAAGTTTATATTATTCATTATATGGATGATATTTTACTAGCAGAAGAACATAGAGAACAGGCTTTAAAAATATTAGAGGAAATGATTAAAGAATTAAAGAATTTTGGATTAATTGTAGCAGATGAAAAGATACAATAAATCCTTCAATAAATTACTCAGGAAGAGTTATTCATTCTAACTATATAGGGACACAGAATATAGAAATAAGAAAAGATAAATTAAATACACTATATGATTTTCAAAAATTACTAGGCAATATTAATTGGATTAAACCTTATTTAAAATTAACTACAGGAGATTTAAATCCATTATTTAATATATTAAAAAGAGATTCTAAACCTAATTCTAGAATAAGACTTACAGTAGAAGGAAGTAAAGCTTTACAATTAGTAGAAAAGGCTATAAATAATAGTAAATTGATTCAATTAAATTATAATCAACCTTGGCAACTTATAATACTAAAAACAGCATATTCTCCTACTGGATGCATTTGGCAAAGGGGTCCTATTGAATGGATAGATTTGCCAAACATCTTACCTAAAATAAATGCATCTTATTCTTACATGGTGGCCTTAATTATTGGTAAAGGGAGATTAAGAATTATAGATTTATTTGGATGTAATATAACTGATATTATAATTCACTATAATAAACAGCAAACATTATTTGATACAAACCGAGGACCAATGGGGAATTTCCTTACAAGAATTTACAGGAGAAATATTACATCATGCTCCTCCTCATCCACTATTAACTTTTATTAAAGAAATGGAAATAATATTTCCTCATAAAACATCATTACAACAATTAGATAATGGTGTACTCATATTTACAGATGGATCATCAAATGGCAGATCTACTGTGGTCAGAGAAAATGAGGCACCAGTAATTAAAATTACTACAGGAATATCAGCTCAACAGGCTGAAATTATAGCAATAATAGAAGCATTTAAAATAGAAGAAAAATCTTTTAATCTTTTTTATTTTTTATCATTATTTATTCAATTGTGTGTGCATGCGTGTGTGTGTATGCATGTGTGTGTATACATTTGTGTGTGTGTAGAACCACAGGTGAATTCGGGAACTACCATGGATGCCTCGACCTCCTCCTTGTTTACTCTGCCCCGGGATTCACAGGCTCTGCCTTACCAGGACCAGAAATGCAGGCCTCTTCTGCCCAGTGTCTATAAGTGGGGTCTAGGATCTAGGATCCAAACTCAGGACCTTCTACTTGCAAGGCACAGGCTTAACCCCTAAGCCATTTCTCCAGTCCACCTTTTAATCTTTATACTGGTTCGGCTTATGCTTATAAGCTATTCCCAGAAACAGAAACAACAATAATTAATGGGAATTCTACAGTATTTGATTTATTAAGAGAGTTACAAAATCAAATTGAGAAAAGATCTCATAATTTTTTATAGGGCATATTAGAGGACATTCTAAATTACCTGGACCCTTAGCTAAAGGAAATTTATTAGCAGATTTTTATACTAAAGAAGTAATTTTGAATAACAGAATTAGCACATAAAACATCAAATTCATCCTCAAAACGCCTTAACATTAAAACGAATGTTTAATATCACTAAAGAACAGGCAAGACAAATAGTGAAGGAACGTAGCCATTGTGCAATTGTTTATTATCCCCCTCAAATGGGAATAAATCCTAGAGGATTAAAGCCTAGTGTACTGTGGCAAATGGATGTGACCCATATTTCTAGTTTTGGAAGATTAGCGTATGTCCATGTAACTATTGACACTTTTTCACATGCTATGATTGCAACAACTAGAACCGATGAAGCAGTTAAGATGTTATTCAGCATCTGGCTGCTTATTTTTCAGTTCTAGGAATGCCAAAAATATAAAAATAGATAATGTTCCAGCATGTATAGCCAAAGCTTTTTTGCAATTCTGCAAAAAACTTAATATTGAACTTTCTACAGGAATTCCTTATAATCCTCAGGGACAAGCAATTATTGAGAGAGCACATCAGGTATTAAAGAATCAAATGGAAAGATTAAATAATTCAAAATTGCATTACTATTCACTTTATCATCTAATTAATCATTCTTTGTTTCTTATAAATTTTCTCAGTACTGATGAATAAGGATTAGCTCCAATAATAAAACATTGGGAATATCATGAACAAGATAAACCATTAATATTGGAAAGACCTCTTAAAATCCTCTTGGAAAGGACCTGATGTTCTTATAACATTGGGAAGAGGATATGCTTGTATATGCTTGTGTGTCTCCACAGGATGCAGAATCCCCTATATGGACACCAGACAGACTCATCTGCCCTGCTGGAGGACTACCGCTAGGATGAAAATTCATAACTCCTGCCAAAAAAGAGAATGATGGAAACATCTCAAACAGTGCAGCAGCTGCTGAAACCATTACACAAACTTAATCTTCATTCTCCTCCTCAAACTAAAGCCACCCACTTGGGGTCAAATTAAAAAGCTCACTCGTGAGGCTGAGAACTTGATTTATGCCACTGGACATACACCCACACCTTACAAGTTATTCTTGGTTATGCTAGCTCTCATCAGTCTACAGGTAACTGGTGTTACACCACTACCTATGAAAACTACTTACAGGGCTTATTTATCTAATCCTCCATTTCTTCATCCCATATCATGGGGAGATGAAGAATATTTAAAAATTTTGACTAATGGGCTGGAGAGGTGGCTCAGGGGTTAAGCCTCTGCCTTGCAGGCAGAAAGTCCTGAGTTCGGATCCCAGACCCCACGTATAGTCACCAGGAGGAAGCGTGGGCGGCCCACGCTTCTGGTCCTGGTAGGGCGGCGCCTGCGAATCCCGGGGCGGAGGAAATGGAGGCGTCCGTGGTGGCTCCCGAATTCGTCCGTGGTTCTACACACACACAGACGCGCGCGCGCACGCATACATACACACACACGCACAACTGAATAAAAAAAATTTAAAAATTTTGACTAATGATACTGATCTCCTGGGAGGATTAGACGATTCCCAGGTGTCTCATAAAGTATCTACTTTAATAAATTTTACAGGATGGCTGATAATATTTCTATATGTTTTTCTGCAAAAGGCATACCTCCATAACTATAGAACTTTTTAAACTGATTCTCCTAGTAGAGAAAAAGGAAAAAGAGACAATAGACAAATTTGGGAATTAGGATTAGTCTCTTTGAGATATCATTCTTATAATGAATCCTATGAAGAAATACCAGATCCAACATTTCTCTATAATTGCATAGAACATTATAATCGAAAAGACCAATTTTGGAATGCTGGAGATTTAGATAAAGATTTACCATAATGGTTAAACTGTGGGTTTACTATTAAAGCTCCAGTCTTTATGCCTATGGGCACAGGTTTAAAGATCTATGATTTTTTTATTTCTTCTCCTGGTTATGATTATACTATCTGAAAAATAATACAAAAAGTTTGGATATATGCCTATTACTCTAGGAGAGCCTCTTAAAAGATGGTTCACGCCTGGATGGGTGGCACCTTCTTATCAGAGTATTTCTATTAACCGCAATAAAACAAATTATTACACAAGTCTTTACAGACATTTAGCAGTCACTAACATGGTACTATTAAAGAAATCTACTAAACAATATTCTGAATCACTTGGAGTTAGAGCTTTCCTTAATTGTCTACATGCTATTATGTTAGGTAAACCTAAAAATTTTTTATAAATAAGTTAGGAATTTCTTATAATATAACTTGCAATGATTGTGTAATCACTAATTGTATATCTTCTTTATTATCCAAAGAATACTCTATATCTTTATTACTTAAACAGCCTTCTTATGTTCTTATTCCGTAAAATTAGAAAAGGAATGGTATGATAATTCAGCTTTACAAGTATTCACAAAAGCAAATGAGCTGATTAGGCCAAAGAGATTTATTACTGCATTAATTTTAGGGATTTCAGCATTTATTACTATAGTTACTTCTTTTGCACTTTCTACTACAGCATTAATTCAAGAAGTTCATACTGCTAATCACATTAATGATTTATCTAGAAATATTTCTCTAGCTTTAGCAGATCAATAGGACATAAATTAAAAAATTTGAAGTTAAGCTTAATACTTTAGAAGATGATCTTTTGTTTATTGGTAAGGAAGTACAAAATATTAAAGTACAAATGTCTACTAGATGTCACTCTAAGTATGACTTAAGTGTGACTCCTTTTATATATAATGGTTCTGAATGGTTCAGAATTTGGAAAAATAATGATTTGGCTCTAGATCTAAATGATCTACAACAAAGAAAGATGTGAGTAAGGCTAATTTAGATGTTTCTAATATTGATGAATTGGCTCATGATCTTTGGAAAAACTTACAAAATATGAATCCTAAAAACTGGATCAATCCTTTAATAAATTTTATCATTGGAAGAATAATATTATTTTTGGTTATGATTCTTTTTCCAGTTTTCCTCAAAATAATTTTCTCATCAATCAAGACCCTCCCTACACACAGAGGTTGCAACCGTCAAATTAAAAAATAAGAAAACGGGCAATGCCATGACATAGTCCATCCTGCTGGCCTGACAAAGTCACCATCAGAAGCAAATGTCTTCAAGGAAGTCCATTTTCCTGGATAAGACATGGCATGTTTTCTCTTTCTATGAAATGCTGTTTGCTGTTGCGTGTACCTGTTGCTTAATATTTAGTGAAATCATTAACAGCTTTGGGATATTCCCTCAGCTTTGATTAAACTAAACAGATAAAAAATTTAATATAGAAACTCCTGAATGGCCTGGATTTCTTAAGTTGGCTACAAAACAAATTTTGTTATGTGTGTGATCATTAGGAATCTTTAAAAAACAAAATCTATGCCGAATCTCATGAAGCCCTTAAAGGCCACTTTTATGAGGAATCTGATCTTTTTGATAAAGATAATGTTTCTCACTTCTATAATTTTAGCTATGTATGCTTAAGAATTTTTAGAAATATGCCAACCATTGTCTACTAAACTTTTAGTCAGCAGTTAATAGTTAATCTGTCTGAGGACAATAACGTTTCAGTTATTGTTTAAGGAACTTGATTTTTTTCCAGAACAGAAAAACACTGGCTATGTCCCAATTATTGTCTTTCACTCTTACATTTGATTTGCTTTGTTCCTTATGAAACTGCAATCTGCTTTTGCTTGAAAAAAAATCTTTTACTTAAATTGTAACTTTGTGTCACAATAAATGGACTCAGATCCACCTTCCACTAGAGTTGTGTGTCTCTGTTTCCCATCGTAGAGTCCTTCACTCACCTGGTTTAGGATCCCTGGATCCCCTGTTCTGGTCCCGATTCAGTCGGTCTGTGGCAGGCCTGTGCCTTGACCATCACTGGATCGGTGAGAGAGCTTATGGAGTATGTTTTCTTCTCCTTCACATCTCATGATATGCCCAGGCATGGGCAGCCAAGCACAGAACATGGTGTTCTGATGAAGAAGGTGCTCCAGCTCCCTGGCGTGGTGCTCCCTGAGCACTCCTGCTCCCCAGCTGTCCCAGAGGACTGCACAGGATCTGAAAACACCAGTCTCAGCAGCTCTCCCACCACCCATGAGAACCGTGAGCACCTTGATCAGGGCACAGTGGACCAGGTCATTGTGGTGTCCTTCAGTGTCCTTGGCCTACCTTTATTTCCACTCCTTCTTACTGTGGTTTAAATATCCCTGGAAAATAATTTGAAATGGTGACTTTCTATCTACATGAGACCTACACGTAAAGTGATAAGGTGATGAGGAGGTCATGAATGAGTGCATAAGCCCTGTTGGTACCAAAGCCAGAGTGATGTAAGTATGTCAAGTAATCACCCATCATCAATAAATGACTAACAAAGAAATCAAAATAACACTTAAATGCAGAAAAATGAGAACTGTTTAATATCATATTTGGGAAGGACATTTCCTGTTCAAAGTCTATCTGAAATTTTTGATGTGTGCTTTCCCTTGGGATAGAGGTAAGAACTATATATAGCTTAGCAGTTCTGCTCAAGGGGTGCTTCCTCCCACCTGCCCAATGTCTCCTGTAGAAACACTGAGGCTGCTCTGCTCTGCCCTGTAGATGCAGTGAGGCTGACTGCAGGCTCTCCTGCAGAGAGAAGGATCTGACAAGCTGTCAATCTCTGTGAAGGCTCTTCCTGGGAGATGAGTTCTTGTTTTGGAGGGCTGCTAGCATAATTATGTCTCCATGGGAGATCTTGTAACAGAAGGTGAACCAGAATGAGGCCCCCACTGAGTGCTAGCATCAAAACCTTGACCTTCTGTTGCCAAAATTCATGAACCACAAACTATTCTGTTCCTTGCACACTAAAGGGATCTTGTACCATTTATACCCAATACAAGGGTGCTATTATTCTAACAGAATATGAGGTTTGATTACAGGGAATCTGTGAGTTGGAGACACTGGTGTCTGGGGGCATATGCACAGGAAGTCAGGCCATAACTCAGAGGCAAGAGAGAGACTACTGTGTTTACATGTCTTTGCTGCATCTGCAGGCACTAGACACCGAAGTCTCAGGAAAAACATGTCCATTTGTCCTGAGTAGCAGAATGAAGGGGACGGGGCTTGTTTTCCCACCACTGAAGGTTTTGGCAGGTCTTGGTCATTGGCAGGCGATGATCTAACATGTGTGGGTGTGTCTCTGTGTGACAGCATGCATGCTAGTGTGAGCCAGTGTGTGTGAGCTTGTCTGTGTGAGTACTGACCACCACCTCCCAGAGTCCATCCTCCCTGTAGAAGAATTCAGGACCCTGAACCTCTGCTCTGACCTTGCTGGACCACCCTTGCCAGATTCGACAGAGGCCCAAGGCTGCCATCTTCATTTCTGAGATGCACATGTCTCAGTGTGTCCAGTCTTGCCAAGGCAATGAAGATCTCTTCTGTCAAAACACCTGCTATTTACCTTTGTACAGAGCAGTTTCTACCAATAACAGTTTCCATTCTGCAGGCTTCTGTCACAGCTGGACTCCCCAAGCAGAGAAGTGAAAACATAAATTCACATGAATAGGTTTATGAACTGACACAGGTAAACTCTTAGGAGTTGATCAACATAGGCCAGGGAGTGGCAGAGCCAGACATCAACATCACCTCTGCAAATCCCAGGAAGAGCCACAGGCTGTGAAGCTTCCTGAGGAGGAGGGATGCCCCAGATTCTCACTCCTTGGTCCTCTCTTGGTCTCTCACCCAACTTCTCCCTTGGCTTGTCCAATGCCTGCCCTTTGTGGGCTGAGTCCAGGTCATAGTGTGAACAGTGAATGGGGTCCACAAGTGAGATGCACGGATGCCTCAGGGCCACCTGCTGCTCTGAGCATGGGCTTCCTCTGACACCCTCAAGGTGAATGAAAAAAAAAGGCATGTCTGCACCCCATGAAGCATCTAGGTTCACCAGGAAATAAGAGAGGTGGGACCACATCACAGAACCAGCAGAAAGTTGGGGCCATTCATCAATGTTTCTAGTGCCTGAAGACCATGAGTTCTTATTCCAGATCCACGCATCAAGTGTCCCAATGCCATGGTCCTTCCTTTAGTTCACAGAAGAACCTATAGGAAACTCTCTGTACCCTTCAAATTATAAAGATATGGATGGCTGCTTGCATGCAAAATCACATTCAAAATCTAAGTTAAATCTTTCTCCTGGGCTGTGGAAACTCACAGCTGTCTCACGCTGAGCTGAGATCTCTGGAGAAGAGGGGTGTGGCACAGAAGATGAGGCTGTTTGTTCTTCTCCTGTGCCTGGCGACAGCTCCCCAAGGTGAGGATCAGCATTTCACACATGTCCATGGAGAGGCTGTGACTGCAGGTGACTGACAGGAGCTGATTCCTCTCTTCCACAGGTGTTCTGTCACAGGTGCAGCTGCAGGTGCATCCTGGCAGGTGAAGCCCTTGCAGATCCTATCTCTTACCTGCTCTGTGTCTGGATTCTCTTTAACTAGCTATAGTGTCTACTGGATCAGCCAGCCTCCAGAAAATAGTCTGGAGTGTACCGGTGCAACATGGGATGATAGAGGCCCAGATTATAACTCAGCTCTCAAATCCCAACAAAAGCCAAGTTTTCTTTTCTTTTCTTTTCTTTTCTTTTTTCTTTCCTTTCCTTTTCTTTTTTGACAATGATAAATGCAATGTGCAAACTTTATTTATCCAAGGTAATAGGTAAAGTCAAACAGTCACATATTAAGAAGGAAATGGACAAGAAGGAAATTTGTCTTAAACATCTTAAAATAGCCCACTTGTAGTTACATTTAACTGAGCTCTGTGCTGTGAAGAGTACTGCTCACACTCAGTATGAATGAATGATTTGTCTGTTTTTCAGGTATTCCCTGAATACTACCTTAATTTAAAA
This sequence comes from Typhlomys cinereus, assembly GCA_023101885.1. Lineage (NCBI taxonomy): Eukaryota > Metazoa > Chordata > Mammalia > Rodentia > Platacanthomyidae > Typhlomys > Typhlomys cinereus. The sequence continues at coordinate 815,196 of JALPQD010000658.1, forward strand.
ACAGTTGATGATCTTAGTTGTACTTCATTTTTGTCGTCCTCTGGAAGAGGCCATTTATTTTTATTTATTATTATTATTATTATTATTATCATTAGTTATTCAACTGTGTGCATGTGCGTGTGTGTATGAGTGTGTGTGTGTGTTTGTGTCTGTGTATGTGTAGAACCACGGACCAATTCGCGAACCACCATGGACGCCTCCACCTCCTTCTGCCCCGGGATTCACAGGCTCCGCCCTACCAGGACCAGAAGCGCAGGCCGCCCCCGCTTCCGCCTGGCGTCTATACGTGGGATCTGTGATCCGAACTCAGGACTTTCCGCCTGCAAGGCGGAGGCTTAACCCCTGAGCCACCTCTCCAGCCCCTGGAAGAGGCCATTTAATCAGGAATCATGTAATGGACCCAGCTCAGACTCTGTTGGATGCCAAGTCTCCTCCACTCCTCTACAGACATCACATGAGTTTTAGGTACTTGCTTGGAAAGTTCTCTGGGTAGCATGGCATGCCAGTACTTGTAGTGCTCATCAAAGTACTTGTCCAAGTAGTAGATCTGCTTGCAGTCATCTTGCTGGCATATGGAGGAGTGAAACCCTGAGAGACAAACGTGTCATCTGTACCTCCAAGTTTTCTTAACACTGAACAGTTTACAACATGCAGACTTGACCATGTATTACTGTATCATCATCCAGAGACAGTGAGAGCCTGTAATGTGAACAAGCAAACCTCACTGCAGGAGTTTTCAGGACCAGCAGGGGGCGCTCCACACCTTTGTGGTCCACAAAGACCAGATGAACTCTGGGATATAAGAAACAGAAAACTTTGTCTACTGATCCCAGACAGGTCATGCTTAGGGCTGGTTAGCATTATGATGTAGTTTCCTCTCCAAATAAGAAATCCTCTTTATGCCTGTTGCAGGGTCATATTCTGTGAAAGGCATGGCTATCTATTACTAAAAATGAAGATATTTTCTGTGGTGCATCTAAGCTGAGCTGCACATAGGAATGAGGCTTTCCACATATTTTCTCAGGAGTTGGTGGCTCTGAAGCTTGGTCAGTAGATCTTCAGGAAGGAAGCACAGGAAATCTTATACCATCTGCAAATCATCGTCTTCACTTTAGCAGGAATGAAAGAAAGTCAGGGTTACCCACATTAGGTTGGAAACTGAGAGTTCCACTGTTTCAGACTTTTAATATGGAGCGCTGCTAATTTTCATTTTCCATGAGTCCTCACTGCAAAATTTTAATCTTAAAAAATGTGATAGTCCCAAGTAATCATTCCTTTTCACCTGTGAATGGCATATTAACAGTGTGCTTATCCAGACTGACCTCAACCACACTCCTGTTTCCAGCTCTCAGCTGTCCTACTCGTGGATTCCTGAATTTTCTGGTGTTCACAGTTTTTTTTGCGATTTAC